>JAHXJL010000072.1:0-380982 GCA_019395255.1 Botrytis medusae
ATACATGTTTTATAAACCCCTTATTTGATACTATATTTTATGTTTTAATCTATTAAAATATTTGATATCAAATAATTAAATATAATAACTTAAATAATATAATATATATATACATAAATTATTATTGTTTTTATAATATAATGAAAAAGCTATAGATTTATGGTTTTTGTATTCATTTAGTATTGATGTTCAATATTTATTCTTTTTTTGAGAAAAAATGTATTTATCGAAATACTTTAATTATTCTAAAGTTGTTTTATTATTAATTCAATTATTGAAAATAGATTTAATAACCTAATTCATAAGAAAATAAAATTCAATATATTAATTGAAAAGATAAATCTACCGTTAAATTATTAGAAATGAGGGTATAGTTTTGTTTTTTTGTATTATTATATATTATTTCTATAGTTTATTCTCAATTGTTTAATTATATTACTTTACTTTTGCTACATCTTTCAAAACCAATAACAATTATATCAGTATATATAATCTTTATTATAAAGCTTATTTCATCGAAATTATAAAAACGTTATTAAGAATACTATATTTTGCTTGTATTTTCGAAATCAATCGAAACTATTTTTTAATAAGCTTAGGATTTTTATAAATAACTTTTTGAAAGTGGTAAATACAATTAAAATGTGTTTTTAATTTTGGGTGATGTTTTATGAATCGATGTACCTAGAGTTTTCTAATACGCTTTACATCCCTCGATTTAAAAATATAATTTGTTATGTCTTTTATACCTTTAAATATATATAAAAACCTTTTTATATCCATATCGAACACATATTCAATAATCATTTCCTTTTCTATTTTTATAAAATTGTAATAATTCACTCGCATTTCTATTTAATTGTTTCAATCATTAATTCTATCGCATAATACAAATCAAGGTATTATACAAATTTTTGTAGTTTTAATAATTAATAGATTTGTAGATTTATAAATAACTTCTATAACTAAAATGATTTAGACTTTTTTTTAATAACGTTTTCATAATAATTTATCAAAATATTGTAAATCGAAACTGAAATGATTGAATAATATAAAATGTGGTGATCTAGTGATATTGGCGACCTGGTGAAAAATCATTTTACTTTGATTCTATATTATTCCATAACAATTGAATCGATTAATTATATAATAATAACCTCATATAGCAATATTCCATATATTAATATCTCAAATATCAAAAGTGCTAATTGGGGTCTAATATATGCTATTTCAAATCATTTTGATTTTCAAGATATTATCATTCTGATTTCAATTTGAAAAGTATTAATTTAATTCAAATTTATAGGGATATTAATATTCTGCTTTTAATCAAAAATATTGATTTAATTTAAATTGTAGAGATATTGATATTCTGATTTCAATTCAAAAGTAATATTAATCTAAATATAAACCAAAATTTGGATTTTCCATTTAAACTATAATTAATTTAATTAGGAGATTAGATTCTGATTTTAAATTAAAATTTAATACTTTTAGTTTTTAGATGAATTTCTTTTAACTTTATTCTTGCTATTTTATTAATATATCTTTCAGATATTCTTTTTTCTTTACAATTTCAAAATACAACTAACATTCTTGGAAAAATATCTGATTTTGATAAAGATATATTTTAAAAAGAGAAAAAGAATTAATTAAAGAATTCTAAGAAAAATGAGTATTTATAAGATTTGTTATAAAAGCATTTAAAATATTTAAAAAAAAATTAAAGACAAAGAGTCTAAAGAATTTGAGAAATAAATAAATTGATTAAAAGGTTTAAAAGATATAGAAAATATAGAAAATATAGAAAAGTTTATTATTGATAATCATTAATTTTTAATTTTTAAATAAATAAAAGAGAAATATCTTAAATCGATTTTAAATCTTTTATAAATATTAATAAAGTCAATTATAAGACTTCCAATTTTATTATTTTGACATTATTTCTTTTTCTAAATTTTTTAATATTTTTTGTAATATTCTAGATTTTCTTTTTGAAAAGTAAAAATATTATCTATTTAGATTTAATTCCAAATAGATAATTATTATTTATATTTTCTCGATTTTATAATCAAATTCAAATATATCTTTTTCTATAATATAATCTAATATAAATTAAAATAATCCAAACAAAATTACTCTAATATTATTCTTTTTATTCTTTATATACATTATTCAGAGTTTAATCTACTTTCTCTTTTATATTTTCTTTAATTGTTTTTGTTAACTTTTAATCTTTTAATAATCTTTCTTCTTTTATTTATTATTCTTTTTCTAAAATTATTTGAATTAATCCTATTTGATTCTTCTTTACTTTACCCTTTACTTTATTCTTTATTTTACTTTTTATTATTCTCTCTATTACTTCAACCTTTATCATAATCTCTATTCCATTTTCTATTATTTTCTTTATTATTTTACTTTTTATTATTCTATTTTCTATTACTCTCTTCACTATTCCTTTTATTATTGTATTCTTTGTTTTTCTAATATTTTTTTTATAAGGTTCTTTGTTTTTATTATAATAATTATCTTTGAAATTATAATATATATTTTTATGACAATCTTTATTATTATTATAATAGCCTTATTTATGATTATTCTCTTTCCCATTATAATATTTACTCTTATTATTATAATAACCTTTTTATATAATCTCCTTTATATTATTTTTGTGATCATTTTTCTAAGGAACTGTAATATGTCAATTATTCTTATTATCAATTTTATCTATTGTTTATATCCAACAAATTTCTAATTCCTTTTTTTATTAGTTTTAGAAATTTTCTTTAATTCTTTCTATATTCAATAATATTACTTACAAATATCTGTACCGGCAAAAATTGAATTATTAAGATCTTTTACTTATCGAGTTTAGGTTTTTCTGGAAGATTCGAATCTTTAAATCTGGATTTAGATTTCAATTTAAAAATTGTTATTTGTTTTATATTTGGAAAAGATGTTATAAGGGGAGTTAAATTCAGAAACTGTAAGGATTAAAATTATCTAGAGATTCTTTGAATCGGAGTTTGAACTCCAGTGATTCATTATGCAATATGCATATTTGATATATCTTTATAATATATTTATATAACCTATAAGAAATCTCTTCACTTTTACTTATAACGTGGTTTATCATCGAGTGGGCCACTTCAAAGTACACCAAAATTAGACTTTTTCTAATATTGACATTTTAATAACTAATCAGTATTCTGTAAAAAGAAAGATGTATTTAATAATAATAATAAATTCGATTATTGAAAATCCAATTTTTATATACATATTCTTATCATTCATTCAAAAAAAATCAGAATTGTCACGATTTGTATTACCAAGAGATTATTTTAATAATAACCCCTATAATAATTCAATTCCTTTATAAGCATTTAGATTCTTATAATAAGTTTTTAATAAAATCTCATTATTCAAATTTCAATAAAATTATATCAATAAGTAAAGGAAGTGCACGGTTACGCACAGAAACTTTTTGTATGTATTTTGAAGTGGCCCACTCGATGATAAACCACATTAGTTTGAATGTTATTAGTAGGTTCAAATGTTTCCAACTTATTAAAAATACAATCAATGTTCAATTTTGATTTTCTTAAAATGTCAATAAACAAGCGAATTAACATTAAAAAACAATTGATAAATATAAATCCTTATTATCTTAAACATCTGTTAAACTTATTATATTAATTCTTCAACATTTTTATCTTGATTATATTGAATTTGAGAGTTATTTTTGAATATGGGAAATATCTCTACGTCCATTTTATTTGATTACTCTTTAACCATAATAACTCCATATGTTATCATTCCATATATTGATACTCCAGTTAACATGTAACAAAACAGTATAGTATCATTTTATTATACTATTACTAAACTCATAGACTAATGATTTTTTAATATAATTTTAACTTTGAAAAGGTTTATGAAATATAAAAGACATGAATGTAATTATTAATTAGAATTCAAGAACTTTAATAATTTAATAATTATAGATTTAAAAACTGTTAATTTTGTATTGATTTTAATGAAATTTTAATTTATAAGAGGTAAATAAAAAGAAAAGATTGTTATAATTAAATCAATAAATCTACTAATATCATGAATAAAGCTTCAATTTTCATATTAAATTTTTGAAATATATATCAATCGTTCTTTTACGCTTTATTATTACTCAAATATTTGTTTTGATAAAATTCCTTAAGATTATATATTAGATTTAAAAATCTTCTGCCATCACAAGTATTATTTAAAATCGAAAATAGCGATTTACGTGATGAAAAAGATATCAATATATAGAATAATATCATATATAGTTATACTACTGTAAAGTTTATATGTCAAAGTATCAAAAGAGTACATGATTATTAATAAGTTCAAATTTAAGAAATAGAATCTCTTATATTTTAATTAGAAGAGTTATTACAATTGATATAATAAATCTTGAAAATTTCTCTAGAACTTTTTGACTAATATTACTTATAACTTTGTGTCAATAACTTGTTGATTATTTAATTTTTTCAAAATAGGAAGGCATACTGCTCTCTTTGTTAAAAATTCTCACAATTACAAAAATAATAATTAAGTCTCTCATATCAAAACTTATTAATCTTCCAAAAGATATCAAAATGAAAGAGAATGAAATCATCTATAAATTTGATAACTCCATGTTATATTAATCTACTCAAAACGTTGAATTTTTTCAAAAAAAATTGATATTAATAAGATAAATAATAATATTGGATAATCTTAATCTTTTTCTGTTTTTAATGATATAACTATCAATATCAATCAAGAAGAAATTTGTTTTTATATTATTTAATGTCTTAAATATTATTTTTTCGGAAATTCAAATTGATATATATTCATTTTATTCTATTCCAATTTTCATTGTAATAAATCAAATCTTTTTTTTCTGTAATTTTAACTTTAGTATATAAATTTGAAATGTTGAAACTAAATACTAGTCTCAAATATTACAGAGTCCAAATATTATAGATTTCAATAAATTACTCTAATACCATTAAAAATCTAAAATTATCAGAATCTATAACTTTGGACCAGAATATATGATATTTGAATCAATAATTTATAATCTTATGATTTAGAATCTATATTACGAAGTTTGAATATACAATTGTAATTATAAATCTTTATTTGGACCTTTTAAAATATTTGTTGTTAAAATTATTTAAAATACGTTTTTAGATTTTCTGAAAAAACTTTTATCCAATCTATGCTAAGAGCTAGTGTTGTACATGAAAAGATCTTGTAGCTAGAATTTTGAAATGTATAATTGAAAGCTAGAATCTATAATAGAATTTGAATAGTATAAAAATATAGAAATATTAGTTATGACAATAAAAGAATGATTTATTTTACTTTTAATTATACTACAGTAACTTACTGTATAGATTTTAATTTGAAATAAATTTTAGAATCTCATTTTGTATATATGTTCATCGAATTTAAGTATTTATTCTTGATTATTTAGCCCTGCACATTTATATACTTGTTTATTTTCATGAACTGTTTTCAATTTTTGAAATGTTCAAATCATTATTTATCTTTTTTTTATTTAACCGAAAATACATCATTTAAATAGATACCAATTATTTATGTATAAAATCATCTTCAAAGTACTGCATAGATCTGAATTTATTATGTCATTGTATTTAAAAATGATCTTTGGAAAACATGTTGTATGAGTTTATCACATATTAGTAAGAATTATAACTGTTATAGTTTTTTCATTCTATAGATGATTTTTTGATTATATTCTAGTTAGTTAGTTTTAGTTTTAAAATAGAATTGATTTTGTAATTTATTTTGTACCCCAAAAAATCAATGGCTTTCATTCAATTATTATTTTTCGAATTGTTTTACTGATTCATTCAAATCCTATATGAAATGAAATAAATTAATGAGGTTTATGTATATGTATTAATCAGGAATTAGCTTATATAATAATAACTAATATATAAAGGGCTTATTCATTGTTAAGAATTCCTTTTTTATCCTGAACTATCATTTTTAAATGTTCAATACTTTTTTACTTCAACCCTTCCTTCCATTATCTTCCTTGAATATATCAATTTAAAAGCCTAAATGTAAAAAAGATTTACACTTTTTTTTCGAAATTAAATTAGAAAATTACCAGAAAAAACCAAACAAAATCATTCTTATATGCTTTAAATTCAGAACCAAATTATTTTGAAAAATGAAATAACCTAAATTAGTATATATCAAGTCTTAAGTAGTTTCAAAATTTTACAAAATACTATGATTTAGAATGTTAACATATAAGATTATTATTTTATATTAATATATATAATATTTCGTTTATATACTAGTAAATAAAAGTGAAGACTTATTATTCTATAAAATTTAAACTCTCTAAATACTATGAAGATTTATCTACTTTCTGAGGATTAGGATCAGTTTATTAATGGATTTTTAAACTTAGTTACTATAGATTAAAATCCTATATATCTATATAATTGGATCATTTTTTGATTTGTAAATATGTTAAAAATATTCAGTTATTCAAAAGTGACACGTTGGTATAAAAACAAAATCGCCTTGATCGAGATGAACCAAAATAGTCAGGATTGTATTTCAATTTGAAATGTAATCTTGAATAAACTAGCAATTTGTTTTTTTATTAATTGTTATAAAGTTAATGAAAAATTTCAAATCTATAATTTTCTTGAATCGAGTTTCACAATAATAATAAAATCATCGAAGCTATTTCAACTAGATGTATAACCTTTAATAGATTAATAAAATAATTAAAAGCTAGCAGTCAAATCAAACCTAATTAATAAAAAATTGCTTATATGTATGATGACTTTGAGAATGAACTTGGCATCAATAATGAAATTTCTCAATTCACTTAAAACCATCAATCAAAACATATTTAAAAAGATACTGAAAAGTAGACTTATTAATCATATAAAGGAGAATATTTAAGATATGGTGAATTTGAATATTTTTTGATATAGGAATATAAACTATAATTCAAATTGAAAAGTTAGTTAAAGCGTCCAATCAAAAATTAAATCAAATTAAATCAAATTAAATCCAAACAAAATCCAAATTAAAGTCCTAGTAAGAGTTTTAAAGAAAAATGTAAAGAAAAATCTTGCTTTTGATTCGATTTTTATCTTTATAGTGGTATTAATGAATAATAGTTTCATGATTCCAAATTAGTTATCACACTTATAAACCCAAAAATCGATATATCTAGTAAATCTATAATTGTTTCTTGATTTTAATAAAGATTTACAATCAACAGAAAGAAAAATGACAAAAAAGTTTGATTCTATGATTATTAATATATAGATTCAATTGATGTAAATCCTCCAAAGAAATTAATTAGCATTATATAGTTACTTTTATAAATATTTTATTATAATTTGATTTATTAAAATTTATCCTTTCATGATTTATGTAATCAATATTTCATTCTGAGTTATTTTCAAATAAATCTAGAGGTTTATCAAAATAGCTTTATTATTTAAACGTAAAAATAAAATAGGGATTCTATTTATTCTTATATCTCAAAATATTTGGAAGTAGTTGTAATCTATTATTTGATGTAGAATATGTTAATTAAAGATATTCTCAATTTATAATACAAAAGTATTCTTCCTAATGGAGTTATTATAAATTTAGTAATCTAATAAATTTAATCCTAGATTTATTCAAATGTAGTTAGATTGAATTATCAAGTAAGATTTAACATCTTTCGAGGATCTTTGTTTGTTATATTTTACAAAAATCATTTATAGAACATAAGATTTCGATGTAATTATATTAGTAATCTGTATATATATTAAATTATCAAATCTTCGATAAATACGTTAGTCCAAACTTTTTTGGAATAAAAATAATCTTATTTTCTATATTTTGTTTTATATTTTTCTATATTATTTGTTGAAACAACAGTATTAGAATTTAAAGAAATTTCTTTTTTATTCTGATATTTACTACGAATAATGAATATATTGTTATTTAACTCATTATTATTCTAAAGAAGATACAACTATCCTAAAATAAGTCAACGTCTAATTCAATTGAAATTTTTTTTGAAAAACATGTTATAAAAAAATAATCAAAGTCTAAATCATCGTGTATTATTCTTATTTTCTGATTAAAATAATCAATAGTTTTGTTATCGCAATGTTATATGAAATCGTTACTAGCCACATTATTCTGCTTTCTATATGTAAAATAAAAACAAAATATATCAAAGGAATAAAAATGTTTATTTTCCATTACTAAGTACACTTTAACTATGAATTTTGATATAAATTGGTATTTTGAAATGTTCAAATAAATTTTATTTTTGTGATTAAAAGCATATTTTCTATAAAAAAAACTATTATTATTGATTTTAAACAATAATAATTTACATTATTCATTAATCAGATTTCCATCTTTCAAAAGAAAATACAACATTTCAAAAAAAAAAGGTTTATTAAATGTAAGTATACACTATATCAAAACAAAAACTAAATTGTAGCAAATTTTAAGTTGATTAATATTACATTTTGTATTTTTAATATAAGAATAATTAATATTTATATAAATCTCAAGTATATTTTCGAAATCTTTCCATTCTATTAATATTGTTTACAGCCCTATAAATAATGTAATAACTTAATTTTAATAACTTTTTATTGTTATTAAAATATCATATAAAGCTTTAACATCGAAATCAATTAGATTTCTACATACATTAAAATTGAAAAATTAAACTTATTAATAAGCTTTTTAATTTCAATTAATATAGATCTATTCAAAATGTTAGATTTATTTTAAAATCCATCATTAATAAATTAAAAACTCTTATTGAAAAACTACGTTTTTATTCTTAATAATTTCAAAGTTTAAAAAAAAAACTTGATAAATTTAATAAAATTCTACTTATTATATATTTTCAATAGAATAAATCAATGTTCTTATTATTGAACTTATTAACAAAATCATTATATTATAAGATAATAATCTCATATGACATTATTTCATATATTAATATCTTGTTTGTCATATGAATCTCCATTTTCGATTTCAACCAGTATTCCATTTTTCAGTCTAATACAAAACATCAAGGAAATTCGTAATATAAAAAGGAAAGTTATATAATTATTAATTAGAGCTTAAAGAATAAATTGACCGATATCTCAAGGACTTAAAATGGAAATTGAAGGTTCTATTTATTATATTAAAAATTTGATTCATTTAACTATGAATTTTTTAATACTTACCTCGATATCTAAAACATCAATATAATTGATATTAATTTCAGTTTTCATTTTAAAATTAAAAATCTATGTTACTCGATTTCTGAAGTTTTAATGATTACTCAACTGCTTTTTTCCTTATTTTATAAATCTTTCTCAAATTACATACTAGATCAAAAATCATTAGTTTATAACTTAATCAGTAACATAATAAAATAATGCTGTTTAGTTTTATCTAGTTTATATTGAAAGTCTAAAGATTTTATATTATATAATAGTAAATTTAAATATAAGGATATTAATTTTGAATACTCTTATAACTAACAAAAAATTCTAAATTGACCAATATTTTATAAGATATTATTATTCTAATTTAGGAAATAATCTAAAAAAAAATCTTTTCTTATTTTTATTGACAATAAGAAGAAACTTCGAATATTAGTTTTTTAATATTATAATTATTAATACTAACAGAATTGCTCAAAGTCATTCAGTTCTATATCAATATCTATTTTTATTGAAAAAAAATCTTCTTTTTCTTCTTTTTATTCTCAAGTATATTAATCAAAGGCATAAGGAAAGTTTTCCTTCTTTACTATATTTCTATTCAGTTTTAGTTATATTACAAAATATTCAGGTTTCAAGAATCATATTTTGCTTTCTGAAATTTCTAAATATATGTTAGCTTTATTTCAACTAATAGAAAAGAAATTATTATCAACTTAACACTACGAATCTATAATCTGTTTTGATTAGATATTACATTGGTATCTATAACGTGGTTTATCAGCATGTGGCCCATATCGGTATGTGGCCCACTCCATTTTCCATACAAAATTCGTCTGTGCGTAACCGTGCACTTTCTTTATTTAATAATATAATTTAATCTTTTTAAAAAAATATTATATCTATACATATAAATAAGATAAATATTAATTAAAATATTAGAATATTGAATTAAAAAGAAAGTTATTTGAAGAAATAGGTTTTTGTAATGCAAAGTGTGACAATTTTGAGCTAGAATCATAAAAATCATAGAAAAATTAAATCTTATAAATATTTCATATTTATCCTTTATAAAGAAGTTTTTTTTGAAAGAAAATAATGATTTATTAATAAAATATGAATATTTAAAAAGGTGAAATTTAATATGATTTTGAAGTGGGCCATATGCTGATATGGGCCACATGCTGATAAACCACGTTATCTCTTTCTATATTTCGCGTAATCAATCTTAGGATTCACCTAATATTGTGATATTTTCCCTATACTTATTCGCAATGAATTACGCCTATAGGAACGAAGTAGAAATAAAGTATAACAGCGAATTAGCTCATTGCGCATTATACGAATTAATGTTACTATAGATAACACTTAGTCATTAGTTAGTTATATTTGAAAAGCGTCTTATTCATTGCTCATGCCTAATGTGATATTGAACTTCGATGAAAATTATGTTGTAAATACAATCGTAGTTGTAATCATGATGTTCAGGGGGTTCTTCGGGGAACTATTTATATGAGTAGGGTATTAAAGTTTCAAATAGGACTGATAGTTACTTGCTCAGTAGATTGTCGCAATTGCTTATTCCGGACGTGCATTCACATTTTCTTGGGTGAATGGGAACAATCTCACCGGTGAGTCACAACGGGTTAAGTACCTGGGGTAACTACTGGGGTGCTAACTATCCCTGCTCCATCGTCAATCTCTATAAGAACATCTTTAAATTGTTTCATCCCGTCTCCAAAATAACATCATTCTGAATCCTTTATTAAATCATCATGGACATCAACGCGCCTACTGATCCTCCTTCAGCACATGTTGCTTTTCCCGGAGAGCTGTCATCATCGGGAATTCTTACAAACGATGACCCAATCACGCCCCTCGATCTTGTGGAAGGTACCAAAATTCGCACGAAGCTGCGCCTGTACGCTATTCTACTAGCTCTCTATGTGAATTAACCTACTCTAATTCCAATCACTACTACCCAGCTAATGATAACTGAAGCTCGCCCTTGGTCTAGCCGCTCTTGACCAGACCATTGTCTCAATAGCCATTCCTACAATTTGTGCTGATTTGCATTCTGCTTCTGGCTATGTTTGGATTGGTGGCGCCTACCTACTTGCCAACGCCGCTACAGGCCCAATCTGGGCGAAATTCAGCGATATATGGGGCCGCAAGCCCGTGCTTCTCGTAGCAATTGGCTTGTTTGCAGTGTCTAGCATACTTGTGGCGCTAAGTATTAACATGACAATGCTCATCGCTGGACGTTCATTGCAAGGTGTTGCTTGTGGTGGCTTAGGACAAGTGGTAATCATCACGATTTCGGATCTTTTTAGTGTACGGAAACGATCGTTATACCTAGGGTTCGTTGGATTCGTGTGGGCAGTCGCTGGATCAGCTGGTCCGCTAATTGGCGGAGCTTTTGTTCAGTACAAGAGCTGGCGGTGGTGCTTCTGGATCAATCTTCCCATATCCGGAGTAACCTTCGTTCTCCTGCTTCTGTTGCTCGATGTGCACAACCCGCGCACAAAAATAATTGAAGGCGTTCGAGCTGTCGACTGGTTCGGGACCATCTCTATTCTAGCGGTAACCCTCCTCATTCTAGTCGGACTCGACTTCGGTGGTGCAACATTTCCCTGGAATAGCCCGAAAGTCATCTGCTTGATTGCATTTGGAACCTCAATGATCGGATTCTTTATCTTTAGCGAGAAAAAACTTGCCAAATATCCCCTGATGCCACTAGCGGTGTTTGCAAATTCGTCCAACAATGCAACTTTTGTACTTGTATTTGCGCACAGCATGGTTCTAATAGGCATTGAATATTATCTACCACTATACTTTCAGAGCGTACTACAAGTGTCACCTCTCCGTAGCGGTGTCTTGTTGTTACCATTGGTAGTAATACAAGCCATCCTTGAGATTATGGCTGGTGCTACAATCCACCGCACAGGCCGCTATAGGGAGTTCATGTGGGTTGGAACAACCCTTATGACGTTAGGAACAGGGCTGTACATACATTTTGGAGCCGATACATCCGTTGCAGTTGTCATTGGGTTGGAAACTATTGGTGCTTTTGGCCCCTCTCTTCTTTTCCAGGCTCCTATGGTTGCTATTCAGAACACTGTTAGCCAGGTTGACACTGCGGCAGCCACAGCTTCTTTAGGTTTCGTCCGCAATATTGCAATGGCATTGTCTATCGTGGTCGGTGGTGTGGTCTTTCAAAATAGTATGGATGCACGACAACCATCCCTTGCTGCCGCTGGCCTCAGCGAACCTATTCTCAAGGCTTTGTCAGGTAGCCAGGCAGCGGCAAACGTGGGTATTCCGCAGTTAATTCAGGATACTTTCCAACGTCGGGAGATCTTAGAAGCTTTTGCATGGAGTCTGAGGAACATGTTCATATTGTATACGTGCTTGGCGGCTGTGGCCATGGTAGCTAGTGTTTTTATCAAGCACCAAAGGCTAAGCACCGAGCACACAGAGACAAAGACAGGAATACAATCGTTGAAAAGAGTGGCGGATACGACAGGCTAATCAGATACAAGTCACAGTAACAACAAAGTTGATATCACAATCAGTGGCCTCACATGAATCTCTCGGAAAGCTAATACACCAAATGCTAGCAAGTGTGTAGGTATCGATTCGAAGAATATTCTCAACATGAGAGATATCACTTCGAATGCTTCCCAAGGACTATTTTATCCGGAACATGGAGGTATTTCTGGCACTGTGCCCCCAACATGCTTGGAGGGCATCCGGATGAACTATGATGAATTGAAAGGAGACATGCACCTTTTCACAATGTTACACATCGCAATTTGCCTTCGAGGTTTCGAAGGTAGACAGTCTGTTTCAGGGGCCTCACTGGCGCACCTGTTTAATAAATTGGGAATAATGAAATATGGCTTAGGAAAGATCAGTACTTGATAGATCGACGGAGAATGGAAGAGTTGAAGCATGGATTTCATGAAAACTAGAAGGATACCACACTTAAACTGAATTGGGGAATTTGGTAGTTCATCATTTATTATAGGTTAGGATATACAGGAAGAGCCCAAAAGCGTGATTCTCAAAGCCACCTATTAATAGCATGCTTGTTGAAAAAAAAAAAAAAGAACAGTTCATGGCATACTTTTCCTTCTTGATCTATGAAACACATGCCATAATAGCAGTATAGGCATGCATCGTCAGTTCAGTAAGCGAGCCCGCCAACTACTTGAGACTTTAATTATGGGCGAGGTGTATCATGCTATTGGATAATAGCAACAGCTACATGGCCCAGGGGAATTGAATTGCAGCTGGATTATTTGGATAAGTTAGGATAAGCTAATCATAATTTCTGCTTATTCTCATGGGGACTCACTTCCTCATGATCTATCATTCTTGAAAGCAAGAGAATTGTCGCCCAACTCACTTGCATTCTGCTGACAGCAATCACCTTCGCAAAGCTTCTGTCAATACCTATCAAGAATACGGCGTTAGCAGCCTCGAGGTAGAGGATACCGAAAGACATTATAATGAAGAGCGAGGAAAGCGACTTCTTGAAGATGGAGAATTGCAGTTTGTTGTCTCTTCTCTCTCTGGCAAGTTTCGGCACTTCGAGGAGGACCTTTGGTTTGATACTGAAAAGGTAAAAGATGCTGCAATGATGTTTCCGAACAACAGTTGCAAAGCACTCATGCTAGTTTTGCCCCACCTCTACTTCGCACCATTTCATTCGAAATCGTATCTACGTATCTCACCGTGTATTATTTATGATCAACTTAAGTTGGAGATTAACTGATATTAAATATAGCCTCGGTGTAGACTGGGGCGGCTTGTTGTGTGCAATTAGAATTGTCCATAAGGACGTTCGCCCGGAAGATATTCGTAGTAAGTTGATCTGAAATTTGAACACCAAACCTTCGCGCTTTCAGCTTTGTGTGGTTGAAGATGTAATTTAGAACCAGTCAGTGAGTAGCTTTCAAATAGATAATAGGGTGCCAGACTCACTTCCAACCTTTATCGAAGAGCCCATGATCAATGACTTGGGATTAGTTAGATTCTTTTTAAAGTCAGATATCAACTTAATACAACAGGAATGCCTCAGAAAGATTGAAAGTCATTCATTCCATGATTTTTGTGATCTTTGAGCTCTCTGCTGCGAAAATATTTGGCAATGCCGGACTTACCGATAAAAACGTCAAGATGTCCGATAACTTGTGGTTTGACTTCCTTGATAGTAGTGGCTGGACTTGAATTACGCTTAGAATCAATCCTGAAGGGAATTAATTAAAGCTTCTGCCTTCCATCTTGAAAAGATGAAGCATGGAATTGAAGGAGAAGTTGGTCGGGTTTCCGTTCGCCGCGACGATACGGCCGAGTCTAAACAGATTTATAGACGCAAGTTCTCTACAGAAGTTTTTATTGACACCGAAAACCAAAAAAAGGCGAAAAAAAAGGTATAAAAAAAGGTATTTATACAACAGTAGAATGGCATTTGAAGTCAGGGATTATAGCGCCTTCTCTCAATCACGCTGAGCAATTTCATAAGGTAATATGGTAAGGACAATCATCAATCACGAAACAATTAACAATCAAACATGCAACACATAGTTCAGTCTATTTAAGGAAGCCTAGTGTTGAACCAAGGATGAGTCTTCCTATCGGTTGAGATGATGTGTGGTAGTTGCACTTGCAGGGCTCGAGGAGTATTCAGTCCAATCATTTATCTTTCTCAACAATAATATTGTGTTTCGCGCTATTCTTCAAAAGCCCATGTTGCATTTCTGATCTCCTCCCCAGGTTCCGACAATATTTCAAGGAGTAATAACAAATTTCCCAACTCCACCCTTCCCAGCAAAAACCTCTTGACAGCCTTTTCTAACACCGTTAATATCCTCAAGTTTGACTTCAGAGCCTACAATTGGTTTTAGTTTCCCTTCTTTGACTAACTCCCCTAGCCTTTCCAAGTCCTCCCGACTTGGTTCCATCATCAGATAGCTATAGCTTCTTCCGTTCCAACTGGCCCACGTTTTTAAACTCCAATCCAAGAAATCCATAATTTTGGCCATCCACCAACTTAAGTTTATCTTAACACCTCCTTCAGATACCCCATTCGTATGGCGAGTCATACGCTCAATAGTTTTGGTGCCACCAGGTATCATGGAAATAGAGACTATGACTCCCCCCTTCTTAACGAGAGAACCAAGAGAAAGTGAGCAGGATGTAGTGTCGAAGAGAAAATCTACAGTGTCTTTCCCTAATGCCTTTACGACATCATCTTTCGTATAATCTACTGCTTCGATTCCCTTTCCCAACAATTCCTCTGCCCTGCCAATCTTTCCAGTACTTAAAGTGGTGATGACCCTCCCAGCACCAAAAACATTCTTGGCGAGCTGAACGGCGATACTACCCGTTCCACTCATACCAGCAGGGATAAGTACGGTCTTACCTTTTAGTCCACCGGGCAATTGACTGTCTGCTCGGAGTACAGATTGATAGGCTGTTAGTGCTGCCAGTGGCACAGCAGCAGCTTCGGAATGGGAAAGAGAGGATGGCTTTTGAGCTACGGCTGCAGAGGTCGAGAGACAGTATTGTGCTTAAATAGGATGTCAATTATGTCAATTACACACTGAGGTGCTTTTCAAAGCTAGGAAGAGGGGAATTCGTTGACCGAGAAAAGAATAAAGAGACAGCGCATACCGATGGTTCCACGGTGACGTTCAGGTACGCGAGAGTAGACCTCGTCGCCGGGTTTGACGTGGGTAACGGAAGAACCAGTGGATACGACAGTACCCGATACATCGTAGCCCATCAAGTAAGGGAACCTGAAGAATATTAGAGAAGAGTGGAGATAAAACGGAGAAAGACGAGGCTCAATGGGAAATCGCCTGGAGCTGCAGCAGAATTACAACCGTTCCAGTGAACTACATGACAATAAACAATTTAAGATATCTTGGAGAGTGTGAATGATTCGCGAGGCCAGAAAATATGATCATCTCGTGTGTATGAGAATATCTCAAACATTGCGTGGGCTATGATCACTTGACATAGTCTCAACCTCATATTCCTCATCATAGCATTCATTTCCTTCATCCATCGATGTCACGGCAGAGAAAGCACGTACTTAACATCGAACATCATCTTTGCATACCCACCGGCCATCTTGACATCAATAGGATTGATACTAGCCGCTTCTACTTTAATCAATATATCGTTTTCATGCGTAATTTTTGGAGTTGGAATGGTTCCTATGTTGTATGTATCTGGTTTCCCAAACTTAGAGAGAGCGAGTGCACGCATTGTTGCCGGAACCTCGGTGGCGAATTTGGATTCCATCTTTGTTCAGGAGTGGAGAAAGTTTAGAGAGCAGAGTTGGGGTAGAAGGTGTAGATTGCGAAGAGAAAGAAGATTTACCACAATATATACTGACATTCAAAACAGAGAGAATTGAAAGGGGACTTTTTTCTAGGATCGAGAATTAGAAATCATGAACATAATGAAGTCACGCCAGTGATTCTTGTAATACGTTATATTGTCAAGGATCCAAGAATTAGTGAGATGAAGAGGGAAGTCGTGTCGTAACGAGATAGAACGGGACAATCGCTCTCCGAATATGATTAAAAATGACCGATTTGAAGAAACTGTATTCCTGCATCAGTGTATCATGAAAGGACGAAGTACTCTGATAAAATAACACAAGATTTCAGTCAAAGTGCTGCAATACCGTCGATGGAGGAAAATATGTACCGGTAGGTGATAACATTTTGATACATAATTATCGATAGCATATCGATAACATCTCGACGTCACGTGTGACTTGACGCAACCACAATTCTGAATTTTAATATCCTCATCCTCATCCTCATCCTCATCCTCAACTCTCTCTGTCTCTCTCATTCCTCCGCTAAGACTTCTGATCTCGACAATTAACAACGCTTCTTGTTCTGCCCGTCGTAGAATTCTCAAATCATTCTTCGGCCATTTTAATCAGAAAAGGATCAAGATAAAAGCTTACTTGGTAGCCACTTTCATTTCCTAAGCAGAAGATCCCCACTACACGTGCTAGTTATCTACCTTCTACATATCGCAAATAGAATCCCTCTACACACTCACCTGAAAATAAACTCGAAAAATACCATGGCACTTACTCTAAAATCTGTAGACATCCCATCCTTCTGCACAACTCAACTCCACCTCTTGGACCAAGAACTTCAATCCGAGCTGACCGAAACTTCGACCCTTATAACTGGAACCTCACCTACTTCCCTTCAGCGTGCTGGACTTGCTATTACGAATCTCATCTTAATTTCTCAAAGAACGGGACTGGGTGGAAAAACCGTTGTTGAGCTAGGTCCTGATCCGGCAACTTCTAGTTCCGGCTCTGGAGGGAAAGGCAAAGGTGGTAGTGGGGGTTCGGGAGAAGGTGAATTACAAGAACATGGGATACGGGTTGGCGATATTGTAGCAGTTAGTGAACAGCCCAGTGGTAGTGCAAAGAAGAGGGAAGTCAAAGAGTTAGAGGAGAAGGGAAGTAGAGGTGTGGTTACCAAGGTAGGGAGGAGTGCGGTGTGGGTTGCGCTGGATGAGAATGGAAAGGGCGAGGAGAATGTTGGGGGTATGAAAAGGTGTTGGGTGGTCAAGCTGGCGAATGATGTTACGTACAAGAGGTTTGTTTATTCTATGTTCTTTCGATCTGTTGGATTGATGGTCGATTGAGTGAGAGGAGAATGGGGTGGGCTGCTAATTGGTAACTTAGGATGAATGGTACCATGGGAAAGCTGGGGAAGATGCAAGAAGCGGATTATTCGAATTTTGTAAGGGTTTTATTTGGATTGTCATCACCTTCGCCAGTTCCAGAAAACCTGGGGAATGTGGGGATTGAGTGGCTGGATCCAAGTCTGAATGATAGTCAAAAGCATGCCATTAAGTTTGCACTTGCTTCGACAGAGATGGCTTTAATTCATGGGCCACCTGGAGTGAGTATCCTAGATTTATTTTCTGGCGTTCAGCGGGTCATTTCGAGTTATTTATGAAGTTCTTTTTCATTAGGGCGAGTGCCATCAAATATGTCTACGTTGATGGATGATGGTACTGCAGTTGCAGTTTTCTGAATCACGAAAAACACAACCGGTTTTAACAAGAATGTTAGCAAAATGCCTGGAATAATAGATGGAGGGGTCATGTCGCCTGAAGAATTTGCTAACAATTGATAGACTGGTAAAACCCATACCTTGATTGAGCTCATTTTGCAGATGCTCAAACGGAATCTCAGAGTATTAGTGTGTGGGCCATCCAATATATCCGTGGATAACATTGTTGAGCGGCTTGCACCGCATAATGTACCTATTGTACGCTTGGGCCATCCAGCGAGACTTTTGCCATCAGTTGTCAATCATTCTCTTGATGTCCTTACACAGACTTCAGAAGCGGCTGCAATTGTGCAAGATGTGCGAAAAGAAATGGATACCAAACAGGCTTCAATAAAAAAGACCAAAAGTGGTAGAGAACGAAAAGCCATATATGGCGATCTCAAGGAACTTCGTAAAGAGTTTCGAGAACGAGAAAGGAAATGCGTCAATACTTTGGTGGGCGGTTCAAAAGTTGTGCTTGCAACCTTACATGGTGCTGGAGGATTTCAACTGAGGGACGAGAAGTTTGACGTCGTGATCATCGATGAAGCTAGGTAAGAGCGTAATGTTTTCTTTGGATTCGTGTCACCCAACTCCAAACATCTATGTCGTGTTTCTCTCTTCGTTTCTTTTGAGCGTCCCTTGTTTTTCCCAGTTACCCCCCTCCATCCCATTAGTAGATAATCACTAACGTCTTATGCTATAGTCAAGCTTTGGAGGCTCAATGCTGGGTACCTTTGCTATCAGCTAGTAAAGTCGTTCTTGCCGGAGATCATCTCCAGTTGCCTCCAACAATTAAATCACTAAATTTCAAGACTAAAACAAAATCACAAGACACAGAGACAGAGGGTATCATTAAGGGGATGACTTTGGAGACCACACTGTTTGACAGATTACTAAAATTACATGGCGCGGGAATTAAAGTCATGCTGACTACACAATACCGTATGCATGAGAAGATCATGAGATTTCCCTCGGACGAATTATATGAATCAAAACTTGTCGCAGCCGAAGCAGTTAAGGCAAGACTTCTCACAGAACTACCGTATGATGTCGAAGAGACAGAGGATACTATTGAGCCCCTGATATTCTTCGATACTCAGGGTGGCGACTTTCCGGAGAAGAGCGAAGAGGAGAACGTTGATAAGAAAGCCGGCAAGGGAATGTTGGGTGAAAGTAAAAGTAACGAAATGGAAGCGATTATCGTGAGACGACATGTCCAGAATCTTGTCGACGCTGGATTGAAGCCAGAGGACATTGCAGTCGTGACGCCATACAACGCTCAGGTAAGAATGATAGCAATTTTTCGTACCCCAAGATTTTTCCTCTGAAGTAATGCTAACCCAAAAAGCTTGCATTGATGTCTCGTTCGATGAAGGAGGCCTTTCCCGGCATCGAACTGGGCAGTGTTGATGGGTTTCAAGGAAGGGAAAAAGAAGCAATCATTGTTTCCCTCGTTCGAAGTAACAGCGAACGCGAAGTGGGATTTTTAGGAGAGAAGCGCAGATTGAACGGTACGTCCACCCTTTTGCATGAATTTCTTCATCTGTTCTCTACTTCTAGAACCATTGAACCCTTCTTTGCATGAATTTCGTTAAACACCCGCCCCCGCATCCCAGTATGATCACTGTTAAAGCAGATCTCCCGCAAACAAAATCAAACGGTTCTTGGGCTATAGCATGTTTGATAATCGACCTCACACAACGAATGCTAGGCATTTACACTTCTAAATATCTATGCGCAAACAAAAATGAGGAAATCATGATCATGCAACTGACATAACCTGCAAACTTTAGTCGCTATGACCCGACCGCGACGCTCACTGACAATCATTGGTGATTCGGAAACTGTCTCGAGGTAAGTTCAGACCCCTTTTTCATCTTCTTATGCTTTGTATATATTTCCTTGATCCAATCTGGTTGAGACCATATGCTGACAATTGATGTATGATCGATGCAGAGGTAGTAAATTTCTCAAACGGTGGATGGACTTTTTGGAAGAAAATGCCGACTTACGATACCCATCCATAGCGGAGTTGAATTCGTAATGACAATAAATTTGGATTTCGGTCGAAAAATCCGAAAACCGTTAAACCTCAATGGCACTCTAGTTCCCGTACCAAAGTTTTAGATCCATGAAAGAAATTATGCAGTCACGCATGGAGCTTGGAGGATTGCCTCGGAAGCTTTTCGCTTTTCTTTTGGTCTTTGCTGACGACCCACAAAATGTCCATAAACACCATCGCTGTCATGCCACGCGATTTTGTTCTTTCCCTTTCGAGAAGAGGGTGTGTATCAGACGAATGACGAACTCTATATCGATGACCCCCTGTAGTTTCATATAGAGTATGGTGGTGGCACGGATCCCAAGGTGTGCTTCGTACAGAGAACATTTCAAGAAATCCACCTTCCATCTCCAAAAGACTTGATAGCCCGTTTTTTTTTCTTACCAAAGAGTCAAAGACCCCCAAATTTGATTATGGCGGCGTTAGCTGTCACATCTGTATATTGCATGGAAAGTATGAAGACGACATGACCTATCGCATCTTCAAGGTTCAAGGAAATTGTGGGTACGGACACGGGTTGAAGTTTTAGTGTAGAATGTTGATTTGATATGATATGACATACCACCACCACTTCTGGAGCGAACGCCAAAGTTTAGCAAGATTTATGCCGTGGAAAAAGCTAATCGCAAATTGGAGATTGACTTCCCGTTTCCACTTCTTGCTTGCACAATTTGGGAATAGATCTAGATGTAGTGGTAGGTAGCTCATCATTCTTTAGAACTTTGGTAGAGGATTGATATTGATCTAGGAGGTTCTTATTGGTGAAACTATTGATGTGCTTTAATAGTGTATATATATATTTATTATCAATTCATTTCTATGCCGCTGTGGCCGCTGATCATTATTTGCATTGAAGAATAGCAAGATATAAATCCGGGTAAAGTTAAATAAATGTATCTATATCTAGTCAATCCACTTCATAGACCTTGGGTTGTACCAATACGCATACGCCATATCAAGCCAAGATATATGCAGCAGCAAGGAAGGAGGGTTGTTATTATTGTACTGTATTATGTACGATGTAGTTATAGTGTTTACTTGAGTACCCTACAGAAGATACTGACTGTATTTAGTACCTCCGCTCACGCATTTTTACCAAATTTAATCTGAAGCCAGCCTTCAGATTTTAGAATTGAAAGGGTTCACCAGTTGGAGGATACGAGCCAGAATCCCTTTAACATGCGGCGATGCTACAATACCACTTACATGTAAACTGTACTACTCGGCGCCGTATTACGACATGGAAGCGCAGCGCGTGTGAAGGAGAAATTCCGAAGCGTATTGTGTGATTTGTGACGGTACCCCGGGAACTGCATATACCGACGTTTGGAACTATACCTATACTATACTACCCACGGCAGGAAGGGGTTTGTGAGGTGCATGTTTAACCGTTATCTAAGACAGGATAGTGCTTTGTATAGCATCTCGGAATAGTAGAGAGAAGAAAGCATGTATGAGATTTGGTAAAGTTGTAAGTTAATTCTGGATTGTAAAATAGGAGGTGTTGTCTTGTTGAGCGTGAGAGTATCTAGACATGAGTGAGAGAGAGGTTCGAGTTATATTGAGTACTTTGTGGAGAGGAGGAGTAGGTGAGGAGGAGTATCTTGCTTTGTGAGTCGAGATTTACAGGATTTACAGGATTTACATAGACAAGATTTGCATAGGGACAATAGTAACAATACTGACTACCTCGCTTTGGATGAAGGGGCTGATTGGAGTGTAGGAGTGTAGGAAGGTAGGTATGTATGTATGTATGTATGTATGTATGTATATATGTATGTATATATGTATGTATGAATTAATCACTAGTTAGCACTTGGTACTTGCACTTCCACTTCTACTTACAGAACTCGTCCGTAGCATCCATAGCATCCATAACATCCATACTAGCCATCATACTAATACGACTTCACCCATAATCACTCAACCTCCAACACACCCTGCATGAATAGACTACCACCAGTGATCCACCACCACCCATCCGCATTCATCATCCATCATCCATCACCCATCAATCAAATGGGTTCTCCTCTCTTCCGAGTTCAAAGACAGAAAGGCTCCAAAAGCAAGCATAGTGGATTGGCGGCACCAGATACAAATGAGGATCTATATCCTTTCTCTACTTTACTCTTTTCGGACGAAGTTGGGAGTTCATCAACAAAAAGGAATTTCCACATGGTTCATACACTATCTATACTATACTTACCGGTACTACCTAAGCAAAGAAAGCTATAGTTACCATACCTCGGAAGATTATGGATTGATGGATTGATTGATTTGATTTGATTCAATTCAATGTGGTTATGAGCTAGTTTCTCATTTTTCAACTCTTTTTAGCTCTTAATTTTTTCTTCTTCTTTAAATTATGATTCTCCCTTTCAAGCGTTCCACTTTTGACAAGTATCTAACCATGTTGGTCACAATTACTTAAAATATCGAATGCCGGTGAATGGATGGACGATGAGAGTGAGTGGATGGCGGATGCATGTATGTATGTATGAATGGATGGATGAATAGATGAATAGATGAATGTTGTATGTATGATATGATATGATATGATATGATATGATATGATTGATTGATTGATTAATCAATTATTCCCCTCTAGATTTGTTCCTTTGAACCTTCGTGGGGTAAATTATTGTGCATTGCAGACAACAACAACTCATACCTAGAGAGCTAGGTTTCTAGCTATAACCACATTCATTATCCACACTCACACTATTCATACTATTCTTACTATTTCGTGCAGTCTGTTCTCGAGTAGGTTGGTACATAATCTTCTTCCTTGTCTTTCATGGTGAATTTTGCAAAAAATGCTAAGAAATGCTGGGAGATGCTGGGTCAGACTCTACGAGATACTGCAAGATCTGGAAGATATTCGTATCTTTACCAATCTTTTCACTCTTTTCAATCCACCTCCATCCAACCCTTCAATGCTTCAATGCTTGCTTCAATGCTCCATACAGCCGCCTCAACAGGGATGAAAACGATCATTCCATTCAACCTTACTCTTGTGGGTTTGGCTTGATTCTTTTAGTTCGATTCTTGAATCGATCTCCCCGTCCTTTCAATTTTCCTTCTTGTCATTTATCTTGTTTCATGGTCACTCCTGGTCAGTAGCTTACTTCTGTCGCAGAATATATGATACGTGTGATGCGCCCTGGATCAATAAAGTGCCCTGGGTAAAGGGACCCATTGACCCATTTCGTTGAATAGTACGGAGTTGCTTAAGAGAGAGAGAGAGAGATACACACGCATATATATTTACATGTATACTCGACTGCCGTACATTCAATATTGATGAGCGATGATGGAATTCTAACTTCTAATTCGACTGGGGAAACTGAGACTTTTCAATCTTCTCGTCGTTCGGAACTTGCGAATATGCCTAGGAGTCGTTCCACATCTATCAAACAATCCACTGTTACAATAGATTTATCCTTAATCCTCGACCCACTTATGAATACAGGCAGACTGAAGGACCCGTTCTAATATCCGACTCTCAGTAAAATGAGTAAATTTACAAAGTCCGGGACCTGGAAGACGGAAGCTTCAGGTCGAACAAATACCGGTTCGACCATTCGTGGAAAGATTTCTGCTCCCATTCCAATCCAGGACGACGACGAATTTCCCATTCGGTCTCCAGGAACTGGTATAGCAACTCCCCTTGGATCTCTTAATTCTGATGGAATCGAAAAAGTTATGAGGGGGTCCGCCATTTCTGGCCGAGATAGTGCTCTGGCACATGGAGACATTGGGACCGGGAGCTATATCGAACCACCCAGGCGAATAGGAACCTCCCCTTTACCATCCGATCGGCCATCCTATAATGCCCCTTCGCGAAGGACAGAGGACTACAGCATTCCAAGGAGCTCATCGCCTGTTGGCAGACCATCAGGGTCAGTACTCTCGAAGCCTGCGCGAAAGAAGTCGACCTTTAAAGGAGTGTTTGGCAAAATATTTGGCAAGAAAAAGAAGGATGCTGCTGCAAATAAGAAGCAGAGCGTTGGTGCTCTGCAAAGCGAACAGCATCATCGCAGCGTGAGTAGACATATGCTGCGTTACGTTACTATTGTCTAATAATTTGTAGGACCCATCTGCACTCAGCCGAAGTCCACTGAATAGCGCAACCTCCCCCAAACGATCTACTTCCATGCCGATCAATGAGTTTAATCGAGCCCTCCGATCGCATTCTCCTTTTGTAGACACCAGCCTAAAGGAACAGATTAATACCGAGCGAGACCCAAATCGTATATCCACACAAACACAAAGTACAACGACAAGAACAAGGGTTACAACGGGTAGACTATATACTCCAGATAAAACACCAGGCTATATGGATTGGACGGGGCTTTCGCCACGACCCGCAAGCGCTCAAGCTAAAGGTAGCAAAGCCTCCTCTGACGAGGCGATTCCTGGTTCAATTGGAATGGCAGTTACAAGTAGCAATCACCCAAACAGGCGTTCAAGGTCTCTCGGTCAATTGCGTGAAGCTGCAAGAATTGCGGGAGGAATCGATAGACGTCGGAGCGATGAGATTCGTTATTGGAGAGCAAGCTACGATCCGGGGCCATTATCTCCGTTATCTTCAGACAAAGCTGAAGTGGAGGAACCTAGATCAATGAATGATCCGGAAAGCCCACGATTGATAGATTCCCAGGACCAGCCACAACCTTTCAATTTTGGTCATTTGAGTGGATTGAGTGGCATGAAAATTACCCAGGCTGCCGACCTGGCAACAAGAGTTGATCGCATTGAGTCTAGATTAGTCGAAATGGAGAAGACGGTATTTCAAATCCATCGGCGACTCAACGGAAACGGAGACAATGTCGCACTTCAAGATCCACCCAAAGGAGGCAAAAGAGATCGTAGCTCTTCTGCTCGTCGTCCTCCAACTGATAATTCAGAAACGACTTTACCCGGCTTACCCCGGCATCGACACTGGCACGAATTTGGAGCTCAAAGCCGACTCTCAAACAACACTCACCGCCCAACATCATCATCTCATAACTCTTACCACCCCGACTTTGATGATACAATACAAGCTCCATATGCCACAACAACAGATGAACGTGTGCACCTAAGCAGCTCCCACACCACTGGTCGACCACTTTCAACCTCGACCACTATTCGAGGTCTTCCATCTAGCTCTCCTACGATTCAAAAAGATGCTCATTTAACAATGGAGCACTACACCAATTTAACAAATATGTTCTTAGCGGAACAATCTGCTCGCGAACAACTTGAAAATGTTGTCCTCACTCTGCAACGACAAATTGCCTCCTATCCCTCGGTAGCATCCACGTCATATCCCACTCCTGATTCTGCTACTGGGGGTGGCCCTATTCTCGATGCCACATCCTCATCTAAAGGCACGTCTGAAGGCTTTGGAATTGATAGTGATGATGACGCATACGCAGCAGGTTCCGAAGTTTTTCAGACCCCTAAAGAAGAATTAGGAGGTCAGAACTTTGGTGATGAAGTTTTTGGGACTGGAAAGGGTTACGGAAGCGGTAGTTCAAGATTAACTGTCGACACTGGGAAGGGTGATGCAAGGACGTTGAGTTTAA
Source organism: Botrytis medusae (assembly GCA_019395255.1). Classification (NCBI taxonomy): domain Eukaryota; kingdom Fungi; phylum Ascomycota; class Leotiomycetes; order Helotiales; family Sclerotiniaceae; genus Botrytis; species Botrytis medusae. Next base: position 26,015 of record JAHXJL010000072.1, read on the forward strand.
GCCAGATCACGATGGGGAAGGGTGTTCAGCCTAGCTTGAACTTTTAAAATTCCTCCCATCTAAGAAAAGCAGGCTGCAGAAATAACTGGATGATTTTTCGTATATCTCAGTTGCGTCATCGCGTATGGATTCCTACCATTTGTTTGCCTTGTTTGATTTTGACTTTCAGGATGATACCATGAAACATCTATTATTTTCCTATTTTTTTTCTTCATGTCCCATTCACCTGCATTTGCATTTCTGTATTATATTTTACGTACCCTGATTTCGAGCATGACTCGTCTTTGCCTTTCATCTGCTGCACATCATGAATCTCGTGGTCATCCCAGCATGGAAAGTTCGATTTTTTTTTTGTCAGATCTCGTTTGTTAGTTTTCTTCCAAATGTAATTATAGAGGGTTTTGAATGGAGTTTAGGTAGGACGACCAAATGGAACTGGAGTTTCCCAATATGGTGGACAGAGGAAGGAGGGGAATAGGTGTCCCGATTAATTCGAGGTCGGCTTCCCCTTGTTATGTTCGTATTATTGTATTATTTAGTGGAAGGATTAAGAGATGTGAATAGGGGAAAATAAGGGATTAGAAGTGTGGGCGGAAATGATGTTTGAGCATTTACATTTACAGAGCGAGCAACTAGTTTGTCGGGAATTTTGAATAAAAAAGAAACAGGAACTACATATACCCAAATACATGCATGAATTGTCTCATCTCAAACAATTCGTTTATTATAAAATTTATCATGTGGTAGACTGAACCAGGAGCCGCAAATCTATTCCTCTGGCAGTTGGAGACTGGGTGATGTTATGTAAATCGATTAGACCAATAAAAATGCTGCAGAATGGTGATTAAAGCTCGAGATTGGTTGGTGATTGAGAATATGAGAGATGTATTGATACTTATAGGACTAGCACTGGCATTAGCATTCCTTTATAGTTTCGACTATTCTCCTGAGCAGGCTGAGCTACGAGTAGTATCTTCATTAAGCTTTCCCCGCCTCCGCGGGGGTTAGCGTCCTTTTACATCCCTGTTGAACCGAGGCCGAGGCAAAATTGTCCGACCTCAATGTTGTCTCATAAATACAACTTCAGCTCTACAAAATGTCACAAACCACATCCTACAAAATTTCCCATCTAAAAACGACCATATACTCGCCATGGCTGGTCCCGTAAGACAACCTATTGATCTTCAGGCTCTGGAGAAATACATAGAGAAGCATGTACCGGAAATCAAGACACCAATTGATATCAAACAAGTGCGTCTAATATTCTAAATCTCCATAACAACCCTTTCACTCCCTCACTACTCGATACTAATCCAATTCGATCAACTGCAGTTCGGATTCGGACAATCAAATCCAACATACCAACTCCTTTCTTCCAATGGCCTAAAATACGTCATGCGCAAGAAGCCACCCGGAAAACTTGTCTCGAAAACCGCACATCAAGTCGAGCGCGAATACCGCGTCATTCATGCGTTGGAGAAAACAGATGTGCCGGTTCCGAAAGCATATTGTTTGTGCGAGGATGAGGGGGTAATAGGCACACCGTTTTATATCATGGAATTCTTAGATGGGAGAATTATTGAGGATCCTGGGATTCCGGGGGTGGGAGAGGAAGAAAGGAGAGAGATGTATGTGTCTTTTTCTCTGGCTTTGCATTCTATGTTCTAAGTTATGTTGAGAGGGAAAGACTAACATGGTATTCAAATAGGTGGCACGATGCGATTCGTACTCTTGCTAAACTCCATCGTGTTGATGTATCAGAAGCCGGACTTACGAGTTTTGGTAAAGCAAATGGATTCTACGATCGACAAATCAAAACTTTTGGTACGATAAGTGCGGCTCAAGCTTCGACGGTGGACATTGAAACCAAGAAGCCTGTGGGTCAGATACCACATATTGAGGAAATCCTGGGATTTTTTAGAGATAAGAGATATCAGCCAAAAGATCGAGGGACGTTGGTTCATGGGGATTACAAGATTGATAATCTAGTCTTCCATAAAACCGAACCGAGGGTTATTGGAATTTTAGAGTATGTATATTTCCCTAACATCCTATTTATCACCGAAATAAAATCTAAACTGACATCTCCCCTTCAGCTGGGAAATGTCTACAATCGGACATCCCCTTTCGGATCTAGTAAATATTCTATCACCTCATACCGTCCGACACGAGAAGAAGTTTGCATCCCTCCCCCAATTTCTCGAGGAAAATATTCCAGGTCTCCCCTCGCAATCAGATCTAATATCCTGGTATCGAGAAATATCAGGTTGGGATCCGGAACCCGATTTGCCTTGGGGAGTGGCATTTGGATTCTTTAGAAATACGTGTATTTATCAGGGGATAGCCGCTCGATGGGCGGTAAGACAGGCGAGTAGTGCAAAGGCTGAGGTTCATGCGCAAGCGAGGTGGCCGATGGGAGAGTTGTGTTGGAAGTTTGTGGGTTTGGCCAGGAAGGGGAAGGAAGAGGGAGAGAAGGAGAAGGCGAAATTGTAGGGAGGAGTACACGGGAAAAGGAAAAGGTTTATAATTGATGTAGAATGGAATCGAGTGAGTGTATGGTATGGGAATCATAATATTCATTTTATGCGATTATTTATTTCACACTGATTTTACTGGCTCTATCATTGGCTCTATTCCATTCTATTCGATTTTATCGTTCAAGAACTCAGGATGGACTCTCTCTGTGGTTGTCAATGCCGGAATCCAAAGAATCAAAGTTTTCGAAATGCTACAGGTACCTGTATAATGAGCATTATCAATCTATGGTTATCTATGGTAAGAGAATTTCAAGACTGCGACAAGTTATCAAGAGCCCTATGAAACGAAACCAAAGGGGAAATAGACATATTGTTGACAATTCAAAAATTTCCATAAAGGAAAACATATTTTTCCCGTATTGCACTCTTTCTTGTCTATGAGCAAGAGAATACAAGTCACGTTTACTCTTTACAAGAGAAATCTCGTGAGATTTAGACGAGTCTCTCTTTCTCTCCCCTCCTTGACAGTTTCTTTCTAGCTTCTTGTTTCCTTTTCTGAAGGAAAATTTTGGAGGGGAGGGGAGGGGAGGGGGTTTCAAAATCGGAATTTATAGATTCGTTGTGTTTCTGGTGATTGTGATTGTGATTGTGATAGTGGTAGTGATACTTGTCTCCTTGGGTGATTGTACGATTCTATTAAGAAAACTTTTTGTTTTGTTGTCCTTTTTTATTCATCGTCGCATGGCATCTATCTACCTACCTATATATATACCTATCTATTTCCTTTTTTTATTAAAAAAAAGCAGCAAGATATAATTACAGAAACCTTTCTCGAAAGAAGAATAGCAATAGCAATAGCCAGCAACCAGCTCGCGTTAACCATCTTACGTAGATGTAATCTCACGTGGCAGAACGCAAGGGTAGGTAGAATCCGAGACTTATTGTACAATGTACTATGTACTATATATATATGTTTAGATGAATATTCGAATCTCGACTTGGAACTAGCTGAGTATGTATATAGGTATATATATATATGTATTGCCATTACGTAGGAAAAGGGCGACTTGGATTTAGATTTGGATATAGATAGTATTTATTGTCCGTCACGATGTATTATGTTTCTATGAAGGAGGAATTTGAGTCGAGTTGAGTCAATTAGTCTAGTCATTTTATACATATGCTAGTGGAGAGAGTTTGAACAGGGTTTCCTGCTGCTTATTTTGTCCTTGCGTACACACTTGTATATATATCTATACGTCACTTTCTCTCAACAAAAGCAATAGTGATATTCGTACATGAAAACTCAGCATATATATCTCAGATATTCAACCCCCCAAACACCCAATCATGCAAATCCCTCATCATCACCGTCTCAACCCCCTTCCATCTCCCATCAAACACGAGAACCGAATGCTCATTTAAGAAATCATTTCATATTTCATTTTTATTAAACTATCCCCAAAGTCATCACCCACGCTATAAAAATCTCCTCCATGATTTATTTTTTCATTTCCGTCACTGTGCGTTAAGCCATACTCCTATAATGCAATACCTCCATCCCAGTTTTCACTGTCGCTTGAAAGAAAGATATCCTCTATGTAAGATTCTAATCACCAATTTACGCCCCGCGTAAACCAATTAGACCAGACCAAATCAAAGACCGCACAAATATGTACTTTTTCTCCCTAGAGTCTCTTCCAAAGAACATCCTTTTCAAAGATCCTCACGCCCGGTACATCATGAAACATCAAGCCATCTAGACTTTGGACCTTTAAACCTCTGCTCGATCCATCCTCACCTGAAAATAGCCTCTCACTTTCGCTGTCACTTTCACTATCACTCTCCACTCCTAACCCCTTCATATTCGCTTTGTACATCTCCACAAAGCTCAATATCTCCCGCTTCGCCTTCTTCTTAATCCTCTCAATCTTACTAACGCTCCCTTTGAAAGCCAAATACTCAAGTTTGCACTCTGGGTTATGAGCCACGCTATCCATAGTAAATTTTCGTAGTTCATTCCGAACCAACATACAAGTATCCTCTGAGCGAAATTCAATTGCGTAGAGAGCGCGAAGGGATTTTAGTGCGGAAAGGTTCTGGTTGATTATGTGCTGTTTGGTGTTAGTACGTTAGAAACATCTGGATGTATTTAACAGAAATGAATAATTGACATGTATAACCCAATAAATTTGCCATATCCAGTACCCATCGAAATCATCCAACAAAACAAGAGTCCCAGAATGACAAGAAAAGGGGCATTTGAATATTCAAACAATACAGGAACAATGAAGTAAGAAGATTCAGACAACATACCAAAATATTTACATCAAAAGAGGCCGCCAATTCTTCCAAATTTTTCCCCTTCCTACAAAGTAGAATCGCAGTCTTAGCATCTAAATCCCACGCAAAAGGACTCTGTTGATGAGGGACCCCCTCCTGATGCAATGACAAAACCTTTAAATGTGAAGCATGTTTCCTAAGAACCAATTTTCTGATTTGTTCAATCGCGACTATAACTTTAGATTCAGTATCGACGGTGTTTCTATTGGATCGTTCGAGCAAGCAAAGTTCGGTTATTTTGCTAAGTTGACCAGCACATTCGAGGAAATGTACTGTGACATTATCGGTGTAAATTTCATGAAGCGGGAGAGGAGCGACTTTATTTTCGCGTGCTACCATGTGCCAAAACGGTGTTTGAGATCCAACATGAAGTAGAGTAATGCTTTTCAAAACTCTAATGTCGATGGCTTTTGAGATGACAGAATTTTTCATGGGTATCTGATAGAGTGACAAATTCTCCAGGGCAAGACCGCGACTTTTTCGAACGTACTCTTTCATCTCCTTGTCAAAATTGACACGAGGAGCTTCAATTTCTTTTCCATCTTCCTTGCTCTTTGTCTCGACTGCCTTAAGAGGCTGTTCAACTTTCTCACTAGAATCATCCCCCAAGTCGGAATTCGTCTCGGGCTCAGTAGTAACATCCTCAACAGTTTCCGAATCAATCGCAAGCTCTTTTAAATCCGGTTCCTCTATGTCTATATCATCTGGATCTATAATCTCTTTGGATTTAGGTGCTTGTGTTGGCGTCCTAGATTCATCAAACAGACTAGGTTGATCATCAGATTCGGTGTCTTCTGTAGCTTCTTCCTCTCCAGGAATGGCCATAGCTGATGAATCATTACCCTCCACACCGGCGTCCTTTTCAACATTTTCATTTGTAGTAGTAGCTGGTGTGTTGCTACTCCCCGCATTGTTGCTTTCCACATTACTAGCCTCCGATTTATCAGAAGATTCATTCCCATTTTTCAAGCCGTCAATATAAGCCTGTGTACTTTTCTTAATCAATCTCTCGACAAGTTGTTCTCTTTCCGCGTCGGAAAGTGTGAATTCAGCCATGAGTTTTGCCGATTTTTGCATCAATTTTATAAAAGCCGCCAGGGAAGCAGACTTTTCCTTCTTTCCCTCTACTTCAAGCTCTGAATCATCTGCCTTTTGACTGGCTTCCGTATTGCCTTTTGAATTTGAATCGATGCCAAAGATCTTTCCCAAGGCAGCTTCCTGTGCTTTCTTTTCCTCCGTGACTGTTGTTCCTTTCAATTCATCAGACGTAAGCGAAAAAGGATTAGGAAGTGATGTCAATTGACCAAATTCATCCTCGGTTTCAGTTTCATCATCATCTTCGACAGGGACTGACACGGGTGGTTTTTTAGACCTAGAAGCAAAGGCCTCCGAGAATGATAATTTGAGAGAATTGAGAGTTGTCGACGAATTCCGTAAACATTCTCCAATCTCGGATAAATGATCCAAGTTATCCATATCAAGAATTGCCAGAGTTTGCAAGTTTTTGAAGCCTGAAAATATTAGAGATTTTCCATTGATAATTGAAGAATGTCCCTTTCCTCCAATTTGTTTAGACTTATTCGCCGTGAAAGATGGATATGGATGGGATGTAATATCGTAAACTGCAGAACCAGTCTGGGTTGTTTGAAAAACTGGAATGACAATGGGCGTTGAGACATTGTACGTCAAAGATGGATTTATATTGGTGGCGGGGGGCTGTACAGCTGGCATTCGAATATGTAAGTGTTGTAGAGCGCTTATACGATGCAATTCTTTAAATACCTGCTCACTCAACTGCACACGAAGGTCCCATCTAACATTATATATTAGCAAGTGCGCATTGTTACCAAGAGAACAAAACAATCAACCTACTTGAATGCCTCAAGAGCTTTAGCTTTCCTTAAAGTCAAGAGTAGGAGTGTGTTCATGAATTTCCCACAGCTAGTATCATATAGATAAGAACGATATGCCAAATGTCCCTTTAAGCTCCCATTCAAAGGTTCCAAAATAACATGTCTCAGATATTTTGAATAATCAAAGTCGCTCGTAACGAATGTGTCCAAGCCGGATGCGAGGCTATCGATGATTGAGTCGTCTGGGTCATCGAGATCCGGAAAGACAATATGAAAGGTGTGATATAGCTCTTTGGCGGCTAGGTCGCGGAAATGCTTTGAAACAACGGACAACTGAAGTAAATCTGGGGTTCCCAACTAGGATAGAATTGTTAGTATTGTCGCATTGAGAATCGCAGATTGAAATGTATCAAAAATATGAAATGACTGTCAAGCATTCAAAGCAGAGAAGAAGCTGAAGGACTTACATGTCCCAAGATTCCTGATTGAACCTCTGAAGGCAGACGAAGAATACCACTATTTTGCACCTCTTCCGACATTTTCCCTGCGATTCTGAAGGAAATATCGATACGCTTCAATCCAGGAGGAGTAGATAAGTCTCATCAATAGAGAGTGAAATTCGAATCTTGCCAGTCGCACTTGTAATCGTAGTCGCAATATCAACACTTCAAGAATCTCCTTCCGTATGCCTATCCTTGTCTGTAAGATCCTCCTCCGTATCAATCAGTATTCGATATGTGATATGGGTTTCGATAAAACTCTTCTCCAAGTATCCACGATCCGATTCGTAAATTGATCTTGGTGTAAATATTTCGGTGCTGATGTTTTTATTAGGTTGGATCAAACGAGACGTAGCTACGTTCCATTCATATGCACTACAAGGCCGAGTGAGATAACAATGATTGCTTAGTGAATGCGGGGTTGTTGTTGTAGGGATTTGCCCTGCTTACTAGTGAATTGCGGGGAGGGATGGCACGGGATTTCAATACAGAGGTAGAGGTAGACACGGTAGAGCACTCTTACTTCAAATTCGTCAACAAAACAACTCTCCCTTCCATCAAACTACAACATCTAACCCATTCTTACTTCTATCAACACATATCTCAGTAGACAACTACCTATCAAATAACAATAAGCTATCATATCGATGTCTAAAGCCCTTGTAATTATAAAGGCAAGCCCCCAAGCCCCCATAGCTCGCTGCGCTCGAAGATTTACATATCATATAGTTTCCATCTAATAAGAATCTATTCGGCCTCCACGGCAGTGGCTCCCAGAGGGCCAGCGGAGCGTCAGTTGTGGATAAATGATTATGGAGTATCAAGTATCAAGTATCAAATATCAAACATTGTCAATTTGGATATCGTTAAATTAGAATTATCTATCCCATCCCATCCCATCCCATCCCATTCTCTTTCATTTCTATACACAGGTTTTTATCATCGTTACAATATCTCATTTCATCGCATCCCAATACACCCATCATGAAAATGACATTCAAACGCCCTCCGATAAACCAATTCCTCGTTCTCAATTCTCATTTATCCCATAGTCTCTACCAAAACCTCTCCCTACCACCTCTCTCAAAACCAAATCCTCTCGCTCCATCCCTTGCCAACCTCTCACTCGCCCTCCTTCTCCAAGGACTAGCCGTCGCCGTACTAACTCTATGCAACTCCGCATATTCGATTTCTTTATTCATATTCTCTCCATTCAATTCCTCTAATCCCTCGAAATTAAATGTCTCATCCATTTCTCCTATACCTTCCATTGTTTCGATTGCACCAAATGCACTCATATCAATGTTATTTGATTGTAAGCCAGCCCATGGTTCGGAACCATCATTTCCCATCGAGAGATCCATATTCATACCAATATCAAAATCCATAATCGGATTAACATTGTTGAATGGCGGAATAGTAGATATACATGTGCCAGGGATAGTTCTTAATGGTGTCGAAGGATTATTTGAGAGGAAATCCATATTGGCGGATGATGAAGTATTAAATTCCAAGCCCAAATCCATTTCCGTATTGTTAAGTAATTCCTCATCAAAGGAAGCCAATAAATCATCATCGTTAAGGAAAGCCGGTGTTTGATGTGTTGAGGAGGATGGGATTGACTGGGCGTGTGGTTGATAAGTTTGAGTTTGAGTTTGTGAATGTGGCGAAGAACTTGTTGAATGAACCCCATAATGGGTCTTAAATTTCTCCAAAAGTTGACTATCATCCGCAGCCGTGTTTGGCACATTCAAAACTTCTCTTGCCTTGGCCCTTAATAACTCATCGGTTGGGACGCGCCCTTGTGCCTTTTCCGTCTTGACCAAATCTAGTAACGCTTCTTCCAGTTCTCTCGAGCAGAACACTTGTGCGGGCATCTTATATCGTTGTTTAAGATTTTTAATGTATCCATTTGCGGTCTTTCCTCTCAATTTCACAACCTTTTCACTTTCATCCATTTTGGCGAGATTGACTTCGAATTCTGCTGTGTCACATGCCTTGATGTCCTTCCCTGGATTTAGATAAGGTGGACAAAAGCCTGTGCCGCCCAAAGAAACTTTCCAGGAGAGATTTCCCATCGGAAGACCTGGTCCGGATTCTTGTGGTGAGAGACCAGCATCGCGTTTGAATCGCATTAGCCATTCTGCATTGTCGGCTGCTGTTTGATTCCATGGGTCATCGTCATCATAAATCACCCAGCGAGCTTGATTTTGAAGTTCGGCGTCTGTTGGTACCTGCCAATTGTTAATACATCAAAAGAGAATATCAAAAATCAAGGTGGGCTTACATGTTGATTTGGATTGTTTGGTGACATACATCTTGCCACAAATCTGGAGAGCTCTCGCACTAACCGAATATAACAATTTGCATCGCTGAGAAAATACTTTAGAGGTTGTGCAGGGTTAGAGTTTGCTGATGGCTGATTCGACGTTTTAAGTGTATGAATAGGCTGATTGTAGTTCGGGTTTGGCGAACTGCCTTTACTTCCTGTGCGAGCTTCATAGTTTTCCAACTCCCAGTGTAAGGTTCGTGATGGAGACGATGCACTTTGCCCAGGAGAATCTATAGCTGTTGGAAACATAACGGAAGGTTTATTTTCTTCGGCTGGAGCAAGTCCGTTTCTGGTCTTGAATATGTGGAGATATAATGGATCGTCAGCCCAAGTTTGATTCCATTGATCATCACTTCCGTAAACGATAAGTCTAGCATGCCGTTGAAGATCAGAATCTGCAGGCTTTATATCCAACGCAGCTTGAAGTTGTACATAGTCTTTCAGCTCTGCCTCGAGTCTTGCGTAGTTATGTATGGCATGATCAATCGAAGTCTCATCCTTCGATCTTACGCCTTCATTAGCCATTTCAGAACTCCTAGGCAAGCCCGCACGTCTTCTAAAATCAGCGAGCCAGGAAGTTGAGTTTTTTATGAGATACTTGAACCAAGAAATAGCACCTTTGCATGGTAGTACAGATGTCAATTCAGCTTCATCAAGAATTCTGCATGCTTCAACCTGTAACTCATAATCCGTAGCAGTTAGACCAAGCATTTGTCTAGAAGTGACGTAGCTTCGTAGTGCTCGCTCTTTTGCACACTGATGTAGTACGCCGATTAAGGAGTGTTGAACTGTTTCCAATGGTTTATTTCGAGTCATTTCAAGTGTGTCTTGTTCATCTGTGTTGTAGTTATCCGACCCAGATAACAAGATTAGATCTCGCAACCAAGACTCTTCGGGGTGTTGTGAATCCGAGACAGCATCCAAATTGCGAATTATCTGACGAGCTATACCGAGCAACTCTTCATCAGTAGGAGTTATGCCCTGTACAACCTTATCATTGACGTATTGTGTAAGGCCACTCTTGACCAAATTTTCTGGTGTGCGATCCTCCTTGTAAGGATCATTAGAGGTTTCAAAAGGTCTTACGGTTATTCGCTCTTCATGAATAAGATCTAGTGTAATGTTAGTGACTACGAATAAAGAGATCAGAAGATGGCAAAAATACTTACAAGGAGGAATTCCGTTCTCAACAATATTAAGAATCTGTGGTTCAAAACCCCAGTCACCTTTCCAGTCAACCATACCTTTACCGTTTTTGAAATGTTCCGCCAGATGATCTATTCTAGTAGTCCAAGAATCCATTACAATTCCACAGAAACCGCATCTAGAACGGATTTCTGGTGTAATAGCTTTCCAACTTTCCATACTCCAACTAGCAAATTTTACATCATGAACAAGGTTCAGATGTTGGCGTAGGTGATCTTTTCGATAGAATGTCCTTTCTCCAATTGGCCTTTCAGCACAACTTGAATGGTTATGTGATTCTGCATGAGCGGCCGATGGGTTTGGATGATCACAATACACGCAACCTGGGCGTTCGAATTCTTTGTTGTACTGTATAGGTCCATTGGGACAGCAAATCCATCTCTCCAGTGATAAATGTAGTGATTTCTCATGCCTCTGCCAATCATGCTTTGTCTTGAAAGATTCAGTACAGAAAGTACACTGAAAGGTTCTCGCGGGACCTGCAGCTACGACCTTTGCTGCTTTGGGTGCTTGTCGACGACGACGTCGTCTACCATTGTTTCCAAAAGAGCTAAAAGAACCAAATGACCCACGAGATTTGTGAGAGTATGCTGAAGCAAATGAACCGGCACTAGAATGAGAAGTGCCCAAACTACTCGCCGATGACACATTGTAAAGGGATCGATTCGATCCATCATCAGCGTAACTTGTGTATGGACTGTCCATACCAGAGCTAAAACTAGAAGCCGTGACGGCCTTTGCAATAGCTGTTTGCGAAGCAGGTTCGTGCTCGGGTGGAGAGTGCTTCCAACGTTCCAAAGGATTCATGTGCTCCAAAGCAGGGGTACCTTTCCTTGGAATATCCATGGCATTCGCATAATTACCTACGGTTGGTGGAGTGACAGTTGGCCTAGTCTTTCCTCTACGACGTGCATTGGCAAGCCAATTTGTGATTTGCGTTTTGTTCAATCCCGTTTTGGACATTAGAATATCCCTCTCTGAATCAGTTGGATATGGATGACGATGATGTAACCCTAACCAGTCCTTAAGAATTCGAACCGACTGTCTTGAGAATCTCGCACCAACTTTGGGACTGTTGTCCCCAACATCTGATTTAAGATTTTCTGTCGAGGTTTGGAGAGCTGGCAGATCCGTTGAAGAGTTGTTTTGAGATGCCGGGTAAGAGTTGTACCCTTCAGATGGTGATGTAGGTGATGTGAAAGGATTGCTTTGAGGTCGGCCTTCTGCCACTTTCCGAGAATCACCGTATCTTACCAAACTACAAAGTCGATCCAGCACCAAGCAACTTTGACAAGCGAGACTCTCCCCGTCTTTCAATACTGTACATGGCTGAGCCAGTAATCTGCAGTACTCACACTGCTTGCCGGGGGGTATAGATGCCTCTTCTCTGATGCGAAAATATCCTTCGCCATCAACAGCACAATCGATCTTGCCCGAGGCACGATAGTCATATAATATTTTACTCCTAATATTGAGATCTTGTGTCAAGCTGCATGTTCTTGCAAGGGCTACACAACATGTGCAAGAGCCCTTACGGAAACCCTCTTTGATGATTTTGCAATGTGTATTCTCCTGTCGACATCGCGTACACGGTTTGATAGGCTCTGACATGCCATCAATCCATCTTGGAAAATCTTGAAAATCGTGTGCTTCAAGTGTGGTAGTGTCAAGTGCCGGTGTAACCATCCCAGTTTCCAAATCTTGAGAGACTTGTCCTTCTGGAGCCGAGAAATGTTGCAGACAAGTAAAGGAATTCTCATCTCCTTCAGGATCTGCAAAGGCTAGGTCGATATCATAAGGACCTGCACTTGAAACAGTATTGAGATGACTAATATCATACTCGAATTGATCAGTGGTCGGAGGGGTGGCCGCACGAGTGGCATCATCAAAGTTGAAGAACTCATCCATTTCGTCAATTGTGGTCATCTAGAGGGCGCGAGGGCCGTCTAGATGAAAGTATAATGATATGTAAGACTCAATTGAGTAGGTGGAAGGCGGGGAATGTACTCTGATAGAGAAACAATCCACTATCCTATCCAGAACTACCTAGGTACTTGATTGAGTCAGGAAAATGGAGATGAAGATATTGATAAGAAAGAGTCCACGGAAGGGCGTGAAAAAGAAAAGATGAATAATCCTTGGGTATATATTGTGAACAGGATGACAGATAGATGTAAGAATGAAAGGATGAAAGAATGAAAGAACGAATTATCGAAGAGAAAACATATTCGAAAGCTGATACAATGGTCACCTTACTCTCCCCTCCTCTTCCCCTCGAACAGTCATCTTCATGGATGAATTGGTTATCCGGGATATCGACCATCCTTGACAATCCTTGTCAGAAAATGTCGATAACACGCCCTTTGACAACCACATCTGATCTTAGTCAGTCCATAAAAACTATGCATTACCTACTAAACCCCACACAACATTGTAAAATTGTGGTAAAGCTCCGATTGGATTTTAAAGTATTATTAGGATTATTACACTCTGTAATATGATATAAATACGCGGTGGACGTGAAAAATGGTATATCAAAAAACAGTATTGTTTTTTAAAATTCTTCTCTGTGTTAATAATTAATATTTGTGATTTCGAACTAGAAATTAAACATTCAAAGCTTGCAATTTACAATCTGTCTTTATTTGATTTTATTTGATTTACATTATCTTTTCACATTGTCATTCAAATTGTTATTCAAATTCAAGATAATAATATTCTAAAAAAGTTTCTTGATTTTGGTGGGTTTGATATGTCGTTTTTTTTTTACGTCCACTGCATAACAGAGTAGAAAGTTACCCAGGTATACTCAACGATGCAGCGACTCAGCGACTCAGCAAACTCAACGAGCTATGAGACAATCTAGGTATCATATGACAAAAAGATGGAAAAGCTTTTTTTCCAATTCCGATTCCAATTCCCATTTCTTTTTCTTTTCCACCGCGCCACCCTTTCCTCCCTTCTCTCCTTCCTGGTTTTCCATCGCTTAATTGTTCTCTTCAGTCTGAATTCGTTTGTGAGAGAAACATTTAGCATTCCATTAATTGAATTATAATTCAACCACAAACAAAACCATCGAATTTGAAAAGATGAGTTTTTTTATTAGGTTATAGTTAGCATAATCTATATCAAAAAGTATATATTTTTTTATTAAAATTGAGATTAAGGAGATTCATTGAACGATCGAAGAAGGCATTAATAAGTTGTAATCAAACCCGACCTGTTTTCTCTCAAACCTCTCTCTTCTCCCCTCTACTACCCCATCCAAAATAATAGATACCGGTTCTCATTCTCATAATAATACACACACACATACACACACACACACACACACACACACACACACAAACTAACCATCCCTTCCAGCAAATCAACACCAAGCTGACACGACACGCCGACATCGCACTTCCACCCATTCCATTCCATAAACTCAAAGCCTGAAATATGCACAGGTATATCTGCAGGTGAGCGAGCGAGCAATGCCACAATGCTTATTACGGAAAATACCTAGGCACACCTAGGTCCTCACTGGTCCTCTACCTATGTATTAAACTTTTCTGGCGGCAGTCCTTGGCGATCATTTAAATCATAAATGGATAAATGAGGGTAACAAGCGGCATTAGCTGGTCGTATAAGAATTTACCGACGGAGCACGGCTATTTCTTTTCTTTAGGGGGAAGAGTGCGGAACACATCCATCTATGACTTGTCTGAACAATTCCTCTTCTCAATCCGAATATTTAAAAATCTCGTCGTTAATACTACATACAGTTTTCCCCTATCCATCATTTCCCATATATTTGATCATTCCATGCCATATCCAGCCAGCCAGCACCTTGTAAGTTCATCCACCCGTAGAATTCGTACAATGAAATGCAATTCAAATAGCCACCCCCGCGCGATAATCATAACTTGCGGTCGAAAATACAATGAGGTCCTCCGTCCGTAGGTCTGTCGAAAGAAAATAGTCGAAAGGTCTGTTTTTCGTAATTATATTAATGCCAGAGAATTTCTCCATCTCTTCACATATCCACGCCATTACTCCAAACCTCCAACACCCAACCCAACTCCATTATTTTTCTCACAACCTTGGGTATTATCTCCTTCTTTCACCTCTTCTGCCTTCTCCACCAACGACTCCCCCAAAGCTTAACGGGTCTACAGTCCTGAATCCACTGTCCCGCTCCCTCCTCTCTCTCTTACTCTTCGACCTCCTCGGTGGGTCGTGTTCTTCAATTACCACGACCTCATCACTACCCCCACCACTTGAACTAGGACTTCTCTCCTCCCTACTCCTTCTCACTTCTCTCCTCTCCTCAACAATTACTCTCTCAACAGGTGGTGGAGGCCTCCTCGTTTCTTGTCGCACTTCCTCTCTTACCACTCTAACCGGAGCCGGGCTTCGACTGCGTTGACGCCGAATCTCGACTTTCTCGGTTGTGCTCACCCTTCGACTATGCGGTCTCGAACTCCTGTGCGAATTGTGTGACCTCCGTCTTACATTCTCACGGAAACTTACATCTTCGGTAATTGTAGACTGCGCAGATTGACGACGTCCCAATGTGCAACATGTATATAAGAGCCAGAGAAGCAGTAAAAAGCCTGCCACCGAACCTAAAACTATACCAACGATTGTGCCGGGCGAGGGAGAATTGTTCCGTTGTCCGTATGTAGTTGGAATTATACTTGGGTTGTTACTCGTAGTTTGTCGCGAGATTAGGCGAGTGAAGAGACCCGTCAGTTTTGAAGGAGAAGATAGCTGGTCACTTCTTCTTTGGAGAATTGTAGAGATTGGCTGTAAAATTGTCGTCGTCCTTGAGGCTACCAAAGCCGAGTGCGCAACATCCCTTGGGAATGTTGAAATTCCCGAGAATAGAGAAATTGGAATAGGTGCCATATTTGATGATGTGCCTGCGAGCGATATTACGCTCGAGGCGTAGAGGATGCCTTTTGAATTTATTCCCAATCTATGCGCCGGAAGTGTGATGTGTTTTCATGTGCTGCGTGTTGATACCCTGATTGATTGTTTACGACTGAGCTGTTTAAAGATGCTGGTCTAAGCTTGACGGGGTGATACGATACGATAAATTCAATTCGAGTGGAGGGGTTATGCTTGAATTTGATAAGCCGATTCTTGAAGATGGAATTTTTGGGTGGGTAAGGGAGTACAAGAATAACGAATGGAGGAACGAGGAACGATTGATTGGAGATATCCGAATTGAAGATATATTGTATGAAGGAGAGAAAAGGGAGAGGAGGCAGAGAAGGCAGGGAGGGAAGAGGGGAAGGAGGGAAGGAGGCAAGGAAAGAATATAGAGACGGGAAGAAAGTCCAAAGTTGGGAAGGAGTTGGGACGGGTAAGCTAAAAGTAGATTATCCCACTCCGAGTATTCCTTCAAACTATACCATACATACCGAGCATGATGGCACTTACCAGTATCCATCGACGAACGCTCATGCATCAGATTTTTTTGTACCTGCCTACCCACCTACTTACCCACCTAGTCTTTGCATTTGGCGCGCACAATGTCAAGGTATTTTGTGCTTTGGCTTGCGCAATCTAGAACAAGGTGAACAGGAACTCTCTGGGGCAACAGATACAAGGCAGACTTTTCCGCTTTTGGAGGACTATGTGAGATCTGTGAATGGTTGGAAAATAAAGGTGGCTGGTAGTATTCTTGATGGTATCGCTCGCGTCTTTGGGAATTGGAGACTAAAGTGTTCGGATCAAAACTCGCTGACATGGGAAAAAGAAAGAGGCTGGCATGGGATTCTCTCACATCGAGGGGTCGAAGGTCAAGGGCGCTTGTGGATGTGGATGTGGATGTGAAGATATTGTCTCACTCTCTCCCTCTCTCTCTCTCTCTCCCCCCCCCCTCTCTCTCTACATATTGTGACAGTGCACTTACTTAAATTGATTCACCCTGCAGTTTCCCCTCCACTGTGGAGAGAAAGTTAGAAAGGTAGAAAATCTTTCCTCTCTCTCTCTTTACCGCCGACGTATCACAATGTGTGTGGGCTCCACCAAATAATAAAAGTCCCATGGCCATGGCTATGGCTATGGTTATGAACGAATAGAGTAAGACATAGCAAATGCTAGTAATATCATTCATCATCACGTCCCTTCTCTCGACATTTCTGGTTGCACTGTTTAACAAACACCCTCCTCGGATCATCGCCCTATGCTCGGCTTTCTTTTGCATCAAATATTCCTCCTGCTGAATGATGAAGGGTATCTGTCGTCGTCTTCCATGAGAAGTACAAAACACTCAAATGGATCGCCGTTACTGGTCCGAGGACAGCTGAGTTGGTACTACGATCTTGTGTGCTAAGCCACCATCAAAGGCCAAGTTTGCGACAGTAAATGTATTATCTTATCAAAATGTGAAAAGCCCAGAAGCTCCGAATACCAAGCATTTATTTCATTTCATTTCATTCCTTTGTGTCATTTTCATTTTCATTTTCATTTTCATTTTCATTTCCATTTCCATTTCCATTTTAAATACCCAAATACCCAAGGTAATCTCTACAACTTCAATAAATTCGCTTTCATCTCCTTTTTCTTTCAATCGCTGTTCTTGCCATCAACTCGCAATACCTACACTCCAGATTGGTCGGGCAAACCACATCCATATCCGTTGAATACGAAGTCCAACATACTTTGGATCTTAATTAATTAATTTAGCCATCTTGTATGACGTTGATCTGGAACTATTAGATCGTACCAAGCGCCACTATCTACAAATCTGTCTTAATACTAAGATTTCGCATTCTATCTACAAAAAGACTTCACATCACTATCCGACAACCTCCGAGAATTACCATACCAACACCAACGTCGCATTCAAAGCCAATCTACAAAAACCCAACAAAAAATGTCGAAGAAATACGAAGAAGGTCCTCCACCTCCAGCATATGGCTCGGATGGTCCTGGTCAAAACTCCGCACCCGTCCCCCCTCAAGCAGCATATATGCATCCTGCTCCCTCGCCTCAACCCCAATATCAACAGCAGCCATATCAACAACCTTACCAACAGCCATACCCGCAAGGTCAATACCCGCAACAAGGTCAACAATACCCTCAACAAGGATACCCACCACAGGGAGGATACTATGCGCCAGGTCCGCAGATGGGGTACCAGCAACAACCTCCATATGGATACCAACAACAACCTTATGGATATCAACAGGGATATGGTCAACAGCAAAGAGGTTCTTCTAGTGATGGCTTTCTGGGAGCTTGCTTAGGAGCTATGGCTTGTTGTTGTTGTTTGGATCTATTGTTTTAGGAGAAGTATGCAGAGAATGGAGAAGGGACCGAGTGGGTTGGTTAGGTCGTCTAGGCTTTGGAGTAGATGGGTTGGGGAGGCATGCTGTAGCACGGATTCGACAATGGAAACGAAGTGGGAAATATACGATTGGGAGTATCTCGAGGACCAGGCAGGCATATTCGACATTCACTATTTGAACATTAAATTGGGAGGTCTGTTTAAAAACATAATCGGCGTATTGGGCTGGCTGGACCTGTCTTGGAAGAATACTGTATGCAATGGGTACAAAGAATTCAGGTGTATGGATGAGATTATTGATCAAATACAAAGGAGTTATGGGTGGCTATAGTCTGGGTATGGAAGGACATAGGTTCTCAATTCTACATCTTTCTTAATCAAACACTTTACCAAATTATTAGTAAAGGTATTTTTCATTCCCAAATATTCTGCCTCCACGGCAGTGGCTCCCAGAGGGCCAGCGGAGCGTCATTCTCCTCATGGAATAAGTGCAATTGACTCTTGGTTGTGTGAGCAATTCTACTACTACTACTGCTGCTACTACTACTACTACTACTACTACTACTACTACTACTACTACTACTACTACTACTACTACTACTACTACTACTACTACTACTACTACTACTACTACTACTACTACTACTACTACTACTACTACTACTACTACTATTACTATTGTTATTACTATTATGGGGGCAAGCCTCCAAACCCCCATAGCTCGCTACGCTCGAAGATACGGTATATGACTTCTGTTATATCAACTTGTGTGGAGAGTCACCCTTATTTATACACATACTGCCTACAATCTAGTCCAATGATTCCGTTGCTAAATCTCATGAATTTGAACACTATCGAAATTGGTAAACACAATTAAAACATTCCAATAGAATACCTCAGTTAGATGCACTCGTATATTTCCCTATATATTATCTAAAAGCAAGCAAACAAACCTTATAAATCTATAAATATATTATAATCCAATTTTCTGCGGAGATATGGAGAGATGGGACTTTGGAGAATTCCACTTCTGGTCCCTGCCAAGTCCACTTTACCCAATTAGAAATTTCGTCGACCACTTTAAACAGCTCAGTTTGAAGATCTTCTGTTATCATGTACATAATAATTCAACTGTGCCGCACCACAGCCTTGTGCTGAGATATTTCAATTCCATTCTTTAAAACAGTTATCATGAATCCTTCGATAATAATAGCATCCTGGTCTTGAAAACTCCGTCTTAATGTTTACATCGTTACTCCTTCGTTTTCCCCCAAACTTTTAATATCCAATATTCTATCTCACTGTCGTTCTCGCGCTTCCAATTCGTGGTGACACCCAGCATACATGAAGTGAATCATTTAGGCAGTATACTGGCCCCACCTCCGACAAGTATTCCTTCTGTTTTCTTGGCTACTACATATACTCTCGCTTTCATCCACAGTCTGAAAAGTTACGACAATCATATCGCACATCATGGCCGATGTTGAAGAGCCACGGTTTACCACCCTCGCGCAACGTATTGCTGCATTGAAGCAACAACAAGCGGGGGACTCTGCCCCTCCCAATAATAGTTTGATAGTAGCCAAACGACCTCCACCACCTCCTATTCCAAGTTCCGATAGACCTCCTCTTCCCACAAGACCAAAGACTGCGAACAATCCTCCAATTGTCACATATGGTTCTTCTGTTAGCCAGAAACCATTCAATGAGCCACTTGGCACAAAAGCCAACTCGAATCCAGTCAATGGCAGTGCCCCAGCTAATAATTCCAAGAGTCCTGCTCTCCCACCTCGAAATGCACCTCCTCCATTACCCACGAGAAAAGCCTCGACCCCAAACCTGCCACCGAGAAGAGCATCTACTTCTACACAATTGGCAAGGAGAGATTCGGGAGATTCGACCATCTCACAAATTTCTACGGTCTCGTCCATGTCATTGAGTAGTTATGGCAGACCTGCATCTTCGATAACATCTATAGGGTCAAAAGACGGAAGAATGCTACCTCCTCCTTTGGATATGGCAAAACTTCCACCTCTACCACCTTCAAGAAGAGAATTACAAGAGAAAGCAAGGCTAGAGCAGAAGGCTAAATTCCCTCTCGTTTCTGTAAGTATATCTAGTAATATTTTCAGTCTTGCTTTTGAGCGGACGATCTCATTATCAAAGTTCGTTCTATTCCAGGGTGAACGTAGAATTTCAGACATATTTATCTCAACTTTCCTCCTGGCGTCGAGCCCTTGTATAATTACAAATTTAACACTTCTATAAAACAGACCAAGTCAGCTCCAGTTATTCTCAAACAACCTCCAGTCGTTGAACGTGATTTGCCACCCAAAATGCCTTCGAGATCTAATGGCCCACCCAAAATGCCCCCTAGACCCATTGCAAATACAGAGGATGAGAATTCAGTCTCTTTACCACCGCGAAGATTACCACCTCCGTCCCATGCTCGTTCTGCTCTAGCACTAGGATTTGGCAACAAATCTGCGGAAACACCAAATCCTTCACCAAGATCAGCACCTACATATAATAGGCTCCCCGGTCCTGCTGTTCAAGAATTAAATGCCAATAATTTTGATCACATTGTCCTCTCCGGAAAATTTGCTCTTGTGGACTTCTATGCTCCATATTGCAAATATTGTGTCGAATTGGATCCACGTTATAAACAGCTTGCCGAGGATTTTGCATTTGCTTCTGACAGAATTGTGTTTGCGAAAGTTGATGTTGATGCACACAAATCTTTCCTGGCAAGATATGGTATCGAAGGATATCCGACCATCATGTTCTTTGACGGAAATGGGGATAATCCAGAAAGGTATCAATATATGAGAGAAATTGATGCTATGACAAAGTTCTTAATTGAAAAAACTGGAATATCACCATCTGATGCACCAAAACCTCGGGGAGGAGCACCACCACCTATTAACTTTCGATCCAAGCCAACATCGGCTCAAGTAAAAGCTGTAAGTGCTGCTCCAACTACATCATCTTCTCCATCACTGGGCTGCCTTTTATGTCGAGACTTTTCCGGTCCGGATCAAATTGCATCAAAATATTCAAGGGAATTCCTTCCAAGATCCCCTGATAATACAGGATATCTTGCTGATGTTCTTTGTCGTTCTTTCAGCTCGCCTACTGATAAAGCTCGTGCTATCTTCATTTGGCTTCATCATAACATTGCTTATGATACTGGAGCCTTCTTCGGTAACCGAGTCAAAAATGTTACACCTGCCGATACTATCAAAACTGGATTGGCTGTTTGTGGTGGATACGCTGGTCTTTTCACGGCTATTGCACTTAAAGCAGGACTCGAAGCAATCATGGTAACTGGCCATGGAAAAGGATTTGGATATACACCTCTTAAACCAGGAGAATCATGTCCACCACCTAATCCTGGCGGTCATGCCTGGAATGCAGTACGTATCGATGGAGGAGAATGGAAACTAATTGATGCTTGTTGGGGTTCTGGACAACTGGGAGATAATCAAATGTACAACAAAAATTTGATCTCATCCTACTTCACCATGTCGAATGAAGAATTTGGCCTCAAGCATTTTCCAGCTAATAAGTCACATTTCTTTAGAAAAGATAGAAGAGTTTTGACGTGGGAAGAATATTTTATTGGAAATATTGGTGGTGAGCCATTACAGATTTTCGGTTCTGTAGAAGATCTCCATGGTATCTCACAAACTTCAATCACTCCACCTCAAAAATACATACAAGCCTCATCTACTTCCAACGAGATAATGCGGTTCCAACTCTCGAAGATCTGTGAACATTTTGACTTTGAACGCAATGGTCCTGGTAAGCCTTATTGTCTGGTTCTGAAAGTAGGAGGGGTGGATGGGAGAAAGGATGACATGATAGCATTTGAATTTGATGGATCTTGGTGGTGGTTAGATGTTAGAGTTAAGGACTTGGGAGCGAGAGGTCAGACAATCAGTTTGTTTGCGGTTACGGTTGTTAATGGAGAGGATGCTAGGGGAATGACGAAGAGAGATTATGAGGGGAAGAAGGGGAAGTGTGGGATGGAATTCGCGGGAGTTGCGGCATGGGAGTTGAATTGATGTTGTCGATGGTGTGGTGATCATGGATAGAGATAACCTACACGATAAGTTGGTGGGTGAGCTGGTGAGCTTTGAATAGGCTTACTAGTACTTGATGTATTCTGTTTCGTTTTCATTTGGCTCGGCTCGGCTTGGCTTATGGCGTTAAAGGATCTGATCTGGGAAGGTATACACATGATGGACAAATCGAGATAGACCACAGCATTCTCTTTACCTGTCAATTTTCTTCTAACTTTTCATAATCCGCTTAATACCCATCACAGCATAGTGCAAATACATATACATATTTTCAGTCTTGACATTGGTACAAATTGATGATCGATGTAGGTACTTCTCACATATCACACGTCATCCGTTTCAAAATCACTCACTCGGATTGTGCAACGTGGTTCCGGATAATGAA
Source organism: Botrytis medusae (assembly GCA_019395255.1). Lineage (NCBI taxonomy): Eukaryota > Fungi > Ascomycota > Leotiomycetes > Helotiales > Sclerotiniaceae > Botrytis > Botrytis medusae. Next base: position 48,484 of record JAHXJL010000072.1, read on the forward strand.
GGGCGGTTTGTTGGTTGGTTTCTGCCTGTAGCGCAGCCTCGTTATGCATACAAATGGTGATATGCATGGTGATATGCATAGGTGATAGGCAAGAGGTGAAAGGTAATATGTTGTACAACTCTGAATGGGTATTCTAGCAGTTTCTACAAGACTTGAACTATCGAAAAATCTGCCTTGTGATTTGAGGGATGGGGAGATAAGGAGGGGATGGGATGGGATAGGAAAGTGAATGGTGGGTGGTGGTTGGATGATAGATGGTGTGAGAGGGGTCGAGAAAGAGGTCGGCTGAGGCGTAGAAGTAGAAGAAAAAGAGGGGTAAGGCGTAAAGAGGGGGGTGAAGGGGAGGGAAGATGTGTATATGAAGTGCTGTGATTTCTACTTGTCTGTGGATTTACTTTGATCTCTTCAGAATTCATTGAGTATTCGTTTGAACTGGAAATAATACGATTTGTGAGACGTACCTAGTACTGCACAGCACAGTACAGTATACCATCAGAGTTGTCATCAGCAATACTATCCAGTCCAATCCAATCTAATCCAATCCAATCCAATCTACATAACAGAGGGGGAAAAACAGAGCGCCTTTCCGAAAATGAAACCAATATCAACATCTACCCTTATCATCGCAGGCCTCGCAGGCATGGCAACAGCGGGACCGATTGCGTACGGTATTTGTCAGAGTGGGTGTGCGGCCGTAGTCATGGCTTGTTACACGGCGGGGGGTGCGACGGTATGAATTCTTTCTCTTTTGTCTTTTGTCTTCTTTCTTTTTTTTCTCTTTTCCTTTCAGTTTCTTGCGGTTTCTTGCGGTTTCTTGCTTGGAAAAACGAAAATGCAGATTCAGATTCGGATGCTAATACGAAATGCGATATACAGTGGGGTGCGACACTGGGGGCCACAGCGCCGGCGACGATCGTGGGGTGTAACACGGCGTTTGGTACTTGTAGCGCGACGTGTGCGGGGTTTTTGGTGGCGCCGATTCCTTGAGTGAGGGGTTTGGGTTTGGGTTTGGGGTGGAGGGAGTGAGGAAGGGGGGGAGGGGGAAGTATAAAAATCAGATTGTTTTTCATGTGGTCGTGGATGGATATGGCTTTGCGATCTTGATACTTGTGGTGTGCAAACTTTTGAAGTTCGTAAGGAGGGAAGGAGGGAAGGAAGCAAGGAAGGTAGGGAGATTGATTGTTTGATTGTGTATGTGATTGGGATATGAGATGTAGGATTTGGGATTTGAGGTCAAGATTGTATTCGGAAAGTATGGGCTGGGAATGTAATGGTGATGGTGATGGTGATGGATATGAAGATTGGTAGTGGGATGTAATGGTTTTTTTGTTATTTAATTGATGACTGATACTTTTGGGACAGCTGATGATTATGATGATGTTGTGTGATTGTTCACTGAGTGATTTATATATCGGGTTTGTTCGCTTGAATATTAAGGGGTTTGAATGAAAAGTATCTATCTATCTGTGAATGCTCGAATCACCGTATAGACTGGGGTTTTCTTTCCTAATTCATTCATGTGATGCTTTCTTCTTTGCACTGCTTCGTGGTGACTTCATGATTATATTACCGTCGGCTATGTTGTCTGCCCCTGTGAGACCTCACTTAACACTTGGTAACTTCCACGTTCATCCTTGTGAATCGTATAACCCAATGCATACAATCAGATGACTACCTCAAGAGCACTCAGATTTTCGGTGCTGGAGATTTGAGATATCTAGATACTAGAAGAAGAAAATGGAGTTTCTAACAGTCCGAACTGTAGTCCAGCAACCAGACGCCCTCAAATTTTGAAAGCAATACAATATTCCAGGTGAATTGAGTTTTTCAAAATATGAAAATTATTTCACCAGATCCAGACAATGAAAGCTTTGGATTGTCGAACTGCAGTCCAGACTATTGGGGGCTCCGAGAAGAAAAGAATTCGGAAGTCTAATACGTATATGACTTCGGGCTTCAAGCTTTGAGAGGACTAAAATAAAATCTTGACTGTAGTGAGAGTTGTATAACTATATACACTAAACCTTGAGTTCTAGATTGATTGGAAACCATCAAGTGTTGAAATGAGGTATTGTGTAGTAGCAATAGATAATGTAGTCGGTCATATTTGGTAGAAGGAGAAAAATACAGCTTTACTTTTGTCTGGTCTCTTTTTCTTAAGGATTACCTTTACTATTTGTTTATTTCGTATGATCGTATGGATGCTCGGTTGTGGTAGAGCGAGAAATGGTCCGCCCCTTTATAAATAAATATATCGAGTGGAGCTTTCATCTAATGGCCGAGATTTCCCATCTCAGCCTTATCCGAAAGATCAGAAAAGCCTGAAGTGTAAAGCCACGACAATGGTAGGGGTGAAGAGGTAAATCTGGACATAATACCTTGTACATCTGCTCGTGTGTCCACTCACTGAGCCACTCCTTACGGTACTTCACTGGGTTCATTCCGCTTGATACCAGGACCTTGGGTTAGCTTTAAAATTTTGGTATACTTAGAATTGGGTTTTCATGAGATAATGTTCTAGATGCAGATTATCCGTCCACTGCCCGGGTAGTAGGGTTGTGATATGACGATCATATCAAAGTGTACTGTTCTATGGTATCATATCTATCAGTGATCTTTCCATATCGTAAACAAAATCAAAAGAAAGCCAAAACAAGAATCGAAAGTGATGAGGTATCGTCTAAATTGAAGCGATAATGAAACTATACTTCTCAAAGCCAACATAAACTTATGACTGCGATATCGAGAAATGGCACGATTGATATGACCATAGATTCTTCATTAAATCATATCATGGTATGTTTTATTCTATTCTTTATGTGTCAGTCATATCGAAAGTACAGGCCTACTTGGTAGATCATGCATAAACCGGCTCCTGTCTGACTGACTATTATTTCCTTGTGGCATTACCGATACACCTTCCACGTTCTATCAAAAACGATTTTAAATTTACAATCAAACTGACACATTCAATATACAAACTTTCAACGTGGGTGGCAAGATGGTTGTCATCCCCAGATATACCTTAGATGATCGCACGTCGACGTCAAGGGACGGTCGGCTCGGACCATCCAAAAATGTGCGAATCCTCCGATATTCCCCTGACTAGTGATCCTCTATGCGTCAGTACGAATACGGCGCATATCAACTAGTCAATTATGGTCTATTTTCTGGGGTTTGTTCTTTCTATTTTGTTCATCAATTGAGATTGATGGTTCGTTATTCTCCCTATTTGCTAACTTGAACGTAATGCGCCTCAATATGAGAACGCGAGAATGCGAGGTTATTCGCATCATGGCAATTTGAATAGATGATCTGGGTAAAACATCCTGTCAGTCTAATGCATAGCCATAATTTTTGTCTTGGAAGGTGGTTCTAGGTAATATCAGAGAGAAAATTCGTAATGGAAAGGAATTCGCATCTCTCCAAAAGAAAATATATAAGGAACTTTTATTCCATTCCCTTATTCAACTCAACAGCTTACAACTTTATCTTTTAGTCTATCACTTTCTTTAATCGATTTTTCCTGTTTCCATCATGTTTTCCTTGCTACTAGCAGGATCTACTTTCGTAGGAGCTGTTTACGCAGCTTCTAATGTTTCAAACTCCTCCCTTGCCGGTACAACTGTAACGACCGATTACGGGACTTTTACCTATTCGGACGCTTCAGCATGTGCATGCTCTCAACTATCAACTAGCTACCCAGAGCACCTCTACTTTCCAAACACCTCCAACTACACTTACTACAACCTTGAGGCATGGGATGTCAGAACTAATGCGGATCCGGCTTGTATCTTCAGCCCTACCAACGCCGATCAAGTGGCAGCAGGAGTAGGAATTATCAGCACTTGTGATGCTCAATTCGCTATTCGTGGTGGGGGTCATATGAATGTAAGTTTTTAGTAAACATTCGAGGTTAGTGGCCTTCCGCTGACATTGTTTATAGTTCCCTGGAGCCAACAATATCAACGCCGGTGTAATGGTAGCTCTTGCTGGCCTTAATGAACTTCAGATTTCCGCCGACAATGCTACCATAGATGTTGGACCAGGTAATAGGTGGTATGATGTCTACGCTTATCTCGAACCTTATGGTCGAATTGTCATTGGTGGTCGTCTTAAAACTATCGGTGTTCCTGGTCTTACTCTTATTGGTGGTGTTCATTACTTCAACAACAAGTATGGATACGCAATGGACAATGTTGTGAGCTATGATGTTGTTCTTGGAAATGGAACTCAAGTCATCGCATCCGCAGATTGTAACCCCGACCTTTTCTGGGCATTGAAAGGTGGTGCCAATAATTTCGGTGTCGTCACCAAATTCACTCTCAAAACATTCGATATCCCTCTCGTCAGCACCACGATCCAAGTATTCGATGAAAGTGGAATTGAAGATTTCCTTCAAGCTACTTGTGATTTAGCTGCCAATAACGATCCTTCGATTGCGGCTGGAGCAGTTATTACCACTACATATAATGCCACTACAGGAACTATGTCGGCATCCCTTCTGGGTGTTCAAGCTGGAACCGAAAGTCCACCATCTAGATTCGCAAACTTTACAGCGATTCCGGCAGTGCAAGCTGTAAACAATGTTACTTCAATGGCTAGTTGGGCAGCAAAACTTGACTCCCCTCTCCAAATGTTCCGGTAAGTTTTCACAAATTATGCTCATGAAATTATCATTGCTAATCTACAAATCCAGAGTTGAATTTGCCGTTCATTCTATGAAACCAAATGGAACTGTTCTTTATCAAATGTGGAAAATGTGGAAAGCCGCAGTCGAGGATGTGAAAGATGTTATTGGTTTCTACCCAACTTTTGTCACAAACCTTGATCCCAAAAGTGCCAACACTGTCGCAAAGACTAATGGTATTGGCAATGTATGGGGAAGAGATGATGCTGAATCCGGTATCTGTAAGTTACTTCTCTTCTTTTCCACAAAACTCCCTATTTCATCTGAAGAGTTACTAACATCAAAAAGGGTGGCAAATGAGCACCGGCTGGGATTTAGCACAAGATGACCTCCGCATGACAACATGGATTCAAAAAGTCATCGGAGAAATCCATAACTTTGCCATTGCGAATAATGTCTCGAGTGAAGAAACGGATTTCATCTATATGGGCGATGCTGGAGGATGGCAAAATCCATTTTCTACATTCCCAGCGGAAAATGTGGAGAAGATGATCAGTATTAGGGAGAAATATGATGCTGAAGGTGTGTTTTCGCGTTTGAACTGGGGTGGATTCAAGATTCCTTCTTAGAGAGGGTTGAGGTGATAGAGAAGAAGGTTGCTAGATTGTACGATGGTGAGTGTGACATACAGAGGGAAGAGGTTTGGAGACGAATGGCTATGGCGATGGGTTATGCATGAGAGCTGGTGCTAGGTTATTAGCGATAGTCATTGTACATTATTCTTATTTTCTCAAACTTCCATATAAATAATCATCCGAGGTTCCTGATAGTTGAGGCTTCACTTTCAAAATCAGAGAACAATTCCTGCAATCACTGAAAGCTCATATTTAAAATTGAATGTCCTGCTGTTGATAACTGTGAGATCTGCAGACGGTTTTAAAAATATATAAAAGAAAAAGAATGCCCGAGGGCTTTGATTGTCTCTGCTTTGATTAAATTTTGACAAATGTGTTTTTCTAACTACTGGAGGAGAAGATATGCCTACTTACTCATCGCTCTTTGCAGCTATTCAACTATCCCTCTCCTCTTCCGCCTTCAAAATTTCATCACTACCAACTTCCTCTTCATACCTTTTTCCCTGATCCTTCTCTTCTTCCTCCCCCCAACTTTAGTCTCAACAAATATTCCACACGTTGAGTAATCCATTCTATTTCTTGCAACGCATGTAGTTCATCTCGAAGCTTCAATATTCTTGTATCCGCGCCTGTACGTTCTTGCTCTACGTAATAGATCTCTCGAAGAAGAAACTCAAGCTTGGATTTCTCCTTTCCTACATTATGGTTATTGTCGACAGCGCCGGTGGTTGAATCTGGTGCTGGTACTGGTGCTGTTACTGGTACTGGAACAGTAACAGCTGTCAATTGCGAAGTTGAAGTCGATACTGAAGGCGTGGGGGGTGGAGTTGAGCCCGAGACTGGGTTTGTGAGTGGCATTGTAATTAATCCTTGACTTATGTATATTTTCGGTGGCAACTGTAGAGAAATGTGCAGCAAGAAACAATGGGAACTCATCGAGGGCTTTGGACGAGTTTAAGTCTGTATTGTCTCATTATAATCTTGAATATACATTGAGTGATTGTTTCAACCTGTTGAGAAAAGCACCATAGAATCTTAAGGATTGTATGGAGAATCAGAAGTGTTTTATTTTTTTATTTTTTTAGGAAGAAATGTTCTAGGTGTATCTGTGCAGCTTCATGGGATGTCAGGATAATACATGAAATCTCTTTGAGAATCTAGATTTTCCATCCTGCCAATTGCACCACATTTACTTTAACAGCTTCGTTTCGATGGTGGATTCCGCCACCAAAGTAAGTGAAAATAGATATTGAATCCTAAGATCCGCAAGAGATACATTCCGCTGCGCGCGAATTAAAAAAACAATTAAATCAGAATTGTCACTTAGTGGATGTAAAATGATTTCAAGATATGCAGCAGTGCCCTCAGAGAGAGTAAAGCATGCATTTGAATGAAGCGTGAAAAAAAAGGGGTATACCTCTGGCTGAATATTGTGGGAATGTCTAGCTGCTTCTAATGATAAAGATTGAAGCTCGTCCATTTATGTCACTTCGATTAGTATCGATTGAAATTGTCTTGAATTTCCTCATTGTACAGTATGAACTTGGACATTCAAGGTTGATTGTTCCATTCAATTCTGGAAACTAAGAGCTTAATGTCCTATTTCATCTTGAACATTCATGTTTGCTCTACACTATCTTCGTCTTTATCACATCGCTACTCGCAGGGGATGACCCTCCGCAAATATTCATTCTTCGAAAGGTTTCAACGAAGTGTTTCTTTCAAATTCGAATAATCCGAATGAACAATGGCAGTTCCAGGAATATTCTGGCGGAAATGTCTCTCGTTTTTTCCTCCATACCTGACGCATGGATATGCCTTTGCGTTTCAAAGCAAGACATAAAGCAAAGCAGAATTAAGAAATGGCAGCAGACTATAACTTACCTAATTTGGATAATATAAAGAATAGCGATATCATTTAATTCCTTTTTCGTGTACAACAACTCCAACATCCAACTTCAATCAAACGAAAATGGCAACTTCATCCCCTTCCCGTACTCCAGTTCTACGACTCCGTCCGCTCTCTGATTTCGACAATCCCTCTCGAGAATCCATACACGCAAGAGTAGCCAGCGATGTCGCAAGATATTACAATAAAGCAGTATCAGCACCGAGTCCTATTTCTGTCGATATTGGACCAGCGTACTACCCCGAATCTTCCCACCGGAAGTCCTGGGAGCTAGAGTCTCCTGAAAGATGCAAACCTATTTCGCGAACTGAGTCACTTTTTGCTTCTCCTATTAGAAGTCGTCTTCCCTCTCCGGTTGGATCCACGGGTAGTATGATTACTCACGCCTCGTCTCAGGCGGACGACTCCACAGAATCTAGAGGCGTGATGATGAGAGACGACGAATCAATCAAAGATCGAGACGAAGCAACGGAACGCAGCTCCAATCTACTTGAAGAACTCCTGATGGAGAAGTCAAAAAACTTGATCTTAGAAAAGGAAAGAGACGAGGCAATTCTCAGTGCCGCAGAGACCAAGACGAAGTACGAAATTATAGAGAAGGAAAACGATGATGCCAAGCACCAATTGTGGGAGACACGGTATCAGATGAATAAATTGGAGAAGAGGAAGGAAAGTCTTTTCGCAGGCGAGAAAGTAGCATTGGTGCAGGCGGAGAGAGATCAAGCTATTTTGCAAGCAGAGGCGAGTTTGAAATTGCAGAAGAAGGCGGAGAAAGAAAGAGATGAGGGAAAGCAACTTTTAGTTGAGGTTACAGAATGGCAGAACAAAAAAATGGGGGAGATGGATGAAGTAAGACGACTCGCGGCGAAGAGATCTGAAGATATGGAGTTGGCAGAAAGAGAAAGAAACGACGCGTTGCAGCTCGCATCTGAAAGATTGAGTCGAATGAATGAAGCGCAGCGAATCGCATTGGTGAGATTGAACGAGATGGAGCTGGCGCAGAAGGAAAGAAATGAAGCTCAACAACATGCAGCAGAGAGCTTGGGAAGATGGATTAGCTTGGAACAAAAATACGAGGAAGAAAAGCATGAAACACATTTGTTGCGAACGGAGATAGAGAGGATGAAAGAGGAGAAGAAGGGACGGGGCTACTGGACATATTTCCTTGGTGCATTGTTCGATTGAGAATATTTTGAGCAACTGTGCTCATGTTTTGGGCCATGTTTCGAGAATTGCGAGCGCAGAATTTTGGGAAACTGCTAATCGGATGCAATCCGGAATGGTACAATTGGTGAATGTATCTCAATCTTTTCCATAGTCAATAATTTTGCAAATAAGTGCTATTGAATTTTTCCACCACACTACCATTTTGACCATAATTTATACATCTTACATTTTGATGTCCAACCAATTCTATACCAACGCATTGCCACAATTAGATTCAAACATCCTAGGAAACTTGAACAAATCCTCTCTTCTTCTTACTCGATCCATCGTCCTCCTCCCAAGTCTCCTCATCCACATAGTCCTTAGTCCCCATATCCTTGACTCTCTCTCCAGTAATCTTCAAAGCTGCCAAATTAAATCCCATCTCATCCTTCTGTCTCTTCAAACTCTTTCTCAAGTTCTCCTTAACACCATCCAACATAGTCCTCATGGTTTTACTCGAAACAATCTGTTTTTGATGTGTTTTCAACATGAAGAATAGGATTCGACATGTAAGTGGTATGTTCATCTCTTTCTGGGCAAAAATATTTAAGAATGTGAAGAGCATGGGTAGAGTGGAGAATGGGAGAACGAGCAACGCGTCGTGAAGAGCTGCGGCTTTGATTTTCTGGAGAGTATTAAGAACATGTCTTTCGGCACTGATATTACCGAGTGCCATGAAAAGGAGGTTGCGGGCTGGAGGAGCGGTATTAGGATTAGTGGCTTTGGCGAGTTCATATTCAGCCATTAGTTCCAGATCGACGGTACCAATTTCAAGGGCTTCGACAATCTTTTCTCCAGCCATCAAAGTCTCAGTTGTTTGTTTTCCGGCGGCTCCAACTTCATTGTCATCATCTTCCTCGTTCTTATCGGGATTCAGAGATGTTGTCAAAGTTGACTCATATAACTCTTCCAGCTCCTTCTCCTTCTCTTCCTCGAGGAATATTTGCTCGTCAGTTTGTTCCCACACTCGAATGCTTTTATCGTGACTTGCACTGACAAAAAAGTCACCAGTCCGACTGACTGCCAAAGCCCAGATTTCACCGTGATGACCATCTAATCTTTGGATCTGTTCGAATTTGTCCCCGTCCCAGTACTTGATCATTTTGTCCTTACTGGTACTGAAGAAGTGATGACCATTGCCATCTTGACTATGTGGAATAAATGCGACTTGTAGAATACTGTCTTGATGTCCAAAAAATGCTTTATGACAATCTCCGAAATCGAGACCCCAAAGACGTATGTTCTTGTCGGCAGAACAAGTAACAATGAGTTTGCTGTCGAAAGAGATATCCATGTTAAGCACAGGCAACTTGTGACCATACAAATTTAGGAAGAGCTTTAGAGAATCGACGAAGAACACCTTAACGGTATTGTCTAGGAGGGCCACAGCTAACAGACGTGCATCCGGTGAAAATCTCAAGCTCAAAATGTCATCTGATACTTTCAACGTTCTGGTATGGACAAGTCGTAATTTTGGGGTTTTCCGTGTGGTTCCGGGAATCTCTTCCTGAATAACCTCAAAGTTCCAGAATTTGGCTGACTTGTCTGCACTTCCGGACACTACGGAACGGCCATCCGGATGTACCTGTAAACTCCAAATGGCACCTTCATGTGCTTTGATACTTTCAATCATAGCAGTTGCAGTTACATCAAATAATTCCAGTTCCCCAGATTTTGTTCCAACCACTAAAATTTTATCTCCTGGCAAGAATGCACAGCATAGAGCATAGCCACATTCAAAACTTCGTATACAAGTTCCTTTGCGAACATTCCAGATTTTGATACCACCATTAGATACTGATGCCAGCATCTTGTCGTCGGAACTCAGTGCCAACGCTCTTATATCTGCTCTGTGACCTGGCATTTCGACCGATAGTGTTCTTGAATAATCTGGCATTTCTTCGCTCTTCGATTTCTTACTTTTCTCTTTTGTGACTACTGTGTAGACCTCCAGTTGATTGTTCGAAGTTGCTATAAGCAACTGTATGGATTTGGTGCCTTTGATGCGTACCCAATCGATGGATCGAACTCTACCTCCCGTTCTCACAATGACGTATGGGACAAAAAAGTCTGTGATATCAGCAGTTGAAATGTCTTCGACCTTCTCATCCACTTCGTCAACTTCCATAGCTGATTTCTCGGTTGCGGCCAACTTTTCTCTTCTTCTCCTGCGCTTTCTTGCTAAGCTCTTCTTTACTTCTTCTTCTGACCGTATCCTCCATATTTCAACCGACTTTTCCGAACCATGAACCGAAAAGTAGTCTAAGCGTGGGTGGAAACTGATTTCGAGCGCCCTATCTTTTCCCTGTCGATGTAAGATTCCTCTACCCTGGAGATATCGAGCTTCAACTGCACCGTTCACTTGTTTCGATAATTTGTATAGACCGGCTGTATCAATGGACCACACTTTCATTTCTCCATCGTTTCCAGCCGTGATACATCCACTACCATCTGGTGAAGTGCCTAAAGCCCAACATTCTCCATTTGTTTGAGCGACATGAGTTTCGATACAGTGCTGAGATGTCATATCCCAGAGTTTGATGAGTGCATCCTTGCCAGTGGTGAGAAGAAATCCCTCAGATGAACTGTCTTCCACATCAACTGCTTCTTCGTCTTCACCAGACTCTTGTGGCGCGCCGGGTTGAATGAATTGGAGTCCAGTGATCTGATCCTTGTGTCCTCTCAATTTGAACAAGCCAACCTCAGCGACCAGGTCCCATACAATAACATCTGTGTCTCTCGAACCACTAGCTAGCCGAACTCCAGATTTATCGAATGCTAGTGTAGTAATCGCAGACTTGTGTCCGTTGAATTTGACTAGAATAGTTGCAATTTTCGAGTCCCATAGTCGTATGCTACCATCCTCGTATCCGACGGCGAAAATGTCTATGTCTGTTTTACTCTGGGCAATGGCTGAAACTTGAGATTTACATTCACTGTCTCTCCATCGACTCAAAAGGGCTCCCGTCTTTATTTCCCAACACAATACCTCCTCATTGGCAGCCACTATAGCTCTTCCCGAACCTGTATTTCGACTCGAGACGCCGGCTCCATCTGTTGACCAAACAACATTTGAAGTACTCGAATTGACAAGACCGAATGATTTCGAATGCTCGTATTTCCTAGAAGTAAGTAGGTCAGTAATTGCCAATCGCCATTTGTAACTTTGAGGACTTACAAGTAGGATTTAACCATATTTATGAACTGGCGCAAAAGTACTCATATGCAGTTTGAGAACCAGAACTTTTTTTCTAACCTATGCGATAAAATTCCTTAGTGCTACCGATAAGCATGGGTTTCAAGGGATCAAAAGCGGCAGGAAAACAAAATGCTTTTACCCTAGACTTCTCGAAAATATGATGCTGCTTTAACACCCAAAGCTAAGCCACCCGCCCCACGTCGTCAGCAACCTGAGCTACAACAACACAACAGGAGAGCAGCAGCTTAATTCCCCATAGTGCATTAGTAGTACTGGAAACATCACAACGGGAAGTTCAAGTCTCTCACACACCACCATAATGCTTCTTCTCGATTACCAAAATGTACTCATTCAATCCGTACTTACGGAGAGATTCTCAGGGTTTGTGTAAACCTGTATCCTAATGCTTAGCCAGAACTAATTCAAATCAGAGCACCACCGGTGAACATCGACCAAACTGTAGCCGATTTCGACGGTGTTACTTTCCACATCTCGACCCCTGAAGCAAAGACAAAAATTCTCGTTTCCATACAAGTCAAATGCTACGATGAACTTGTACGATATGGCGCTCAGCAGGTTCTTGAGCGTGAATATGGCCCATACGTTGTTGCGCCGGAAAGTGGTTACAATTTCTCGGTGCAAGTTGACTTGGAAAGTCTGCCAGAAGAGAAGGGTATGAATGCCAGTCACTATGTATGACATATGCTGATGCAATATATTTCCAGAAGCCCGAGATGATTTGATTAGACGCATATCCTTATTGAAACGAAATGCCATGGCTGCGCCATTCGAGCATGCCTTCACCGAATTTCACAAATTACAAGAGGAAGCATCGAAGTTCACATCCGAGGAAGCTCCCCAAGGTGTCAGAGAAGGCGGAGATGTTATGGCAATTCATTACCGTGATGAAGAAGCGATCTATATCAAGGCCAGTCACGACAGAGTTACTGTTATTTTCAGTACAGTATTCCGCGAGGAGACAGATAGAGTGTTCGGAAGGGTCTTTATTCAAGAGTTCGTAGATGCCCGAAGGAGAGCTATTCAAAACGCTCCTCAAGTATTGTTCAGAACCGACCCGCCATTGGAGCTTCAAGGAGTTCCAGGAGTAAAGGACAATGGCAGTGGAGACATTGGATATGTTACATTTGGTAAGCTCAAATCCTCTTCTGTGGTGCCGTGAGCTTCTATTTCATCTTGCTAATCCATACAGTTTTATTCCCACGTCACCTCACACTTCAACGAAGAGATGAAGTTATTTCCCACATTCAAACCTTCCGTGATTACTTCCATTACCATATCAAAGCATCAAAGGTACTTTTATGAAACGGCCAATTCTTGATTTAGTATTAACTTCTCCTAGGCATACATTCACTCTAGAATGCGCACACGTACCGCAGACTTCTTGCAAGGTAGGCTCCTATTCCTGAAGAGTGGATGTTGTACATTACTGACAATTAGTAGTTCTGAGAAGAGCACGCCCAGAGAACGAAGAGAAAGAGAGAAAGACAGCTACCGGACGCACTTTCAAGGTCCAAGGTTGAGAATAGAAGACGATTGGGAGTTTGGGGTAGGCGAATGTATGACACGAAAATTGAAATTGAGCGATATTGCATACCACAAAACTTCTAGGAGTTTTTGTTTTGTGAGTCGATACCATCTTGAATACCTTGTAATTTTGGCGTGATTCTTCGACACATTCCCCTTTTCATTTGCCTGTCTACTATTACACTTCCCGACCTGGATCAATCAAAATTCGTTGTGAGAACCTCGTGGAACAAAAAGTAGGTAGGTATATCTACTTTGAACGGACAAGATATCATAAAGCCATTAATAATTATTCCATTGAGCAGATAACAAGTGAGCATTTATACCGGTGGAAAGGACATCTGCTGTAATTGGGAAGCATATCACGTGATACCAGCGTCAAATTTTAGCCTTGTGTGGCGGGTGGCTAGTAACACGAACTAGTGCTGGCTATCAAAGCTGCTAAGTACCTTCTCGATTACAAAATCAATACAAAATTATCCCATCCAAACACCAATGCGCATCACTACAACGCGCCACTATGTCCGACACCGACTTCGAGACGATCAGGAAGCTACAGGCTGAGAGGAATGCTGCCTCTGCTGGTAAGAAGGGATCGAAGACATTTGATCCATCAAGTCAGCGAACTGATGTTTCCACCAAGGCCTCCTTAACAGAAAGCTTCGATACCAGTCTTTATGAGCGCGATGGCGGTGATAAATTCGCAGGTTATAATACTTCCATCGCAGTGGCAGATGGTGATGATGATGAAATGGAGGAAGCTGATACCAGCCGAAGATTGGTAGGCCAATACACAGCTTCCAAGGAACAAATGAACGAATTCGCGCAGGGTAATGGGGTCGAGGAGGAAGATATTCTTTTAGGGAGAGAGAAAAGTGCACGAATTTCCGATCGCGAAACCGATTACCAAAAACGTCGACACGATCGAGTCTTGACTCCTACAAGAGCTGATGGGAATGCTGAAAGCTATAGAGATGTCATGGCTAGAAGAGAACTCGAGCGTGAGGAAGAGATAGTCAGGAAAGCCATTGAGGAGAAGAAGGCTAATGGCGAAGTTATCCACCATACAGCAACACTGGTCAAGGAAGGTAGTGGTTCTCCTGGTGATAAGGAAAACGACGAAGCTGGTTCCACGGAAGCTGTCGCAAGTGGACGCAAAAGAAAGAAGAGATGGGATGTTGGCACTGAGGAAGATACTAGCATGGCTCCACCCTCAGCGGAGGGTAAAACCAAACGTTCGAGATGGGATCAAACACCAGCTGTTGGAGGTGCCACGGTTGACGAGACTCCTAGGAGAAGGTCTAGATGGGATCAAGCACCTGCTGCCACCCCCATGGGCAATCAAGGACTAGTAACACCAATGCATCCATCACAAATGGGTGGTCCATCTATACCAACTACATTCGGAACTGACATATCATCGAGAAATGCGCCACTTTCAGATGAGGAGCTCGATATGATGTTACCGTCTGAAGGTTATAAGATCTTAGAACCTCCGCCAGGTTACGCCCCAATCCGAACTATTGCGCAAAAGGTCATGTCTACACCATTGCCTACTGGGGGATTCATGATGCAAGATCCGGAAAGTGGGAGACAATTAGCAAAACAGCTACCAACAGAAATACCCGGCGTGGGAGATTTACAATTCTTTAAGGCGGAGGATATGGCATATTTCGGAAAGCTCACAGATGGTAGTGATGAAAATTCTATGAGCGTCGAAGAACTTAAAGAAAGGAAGATCATGAGGCTCTTACTTAAAGTCAAGAATGGAACTCCACCTATGCGAAAGACTGCTCTGCGTCAACTTACGGATAACGCTAGACAATTTGGCGCTGGTCCATTATTCAACCAAATCCTGCCATTGCTCATGGAAAAGACATTGGAAGATCAGGAGCGCCATTTGCTAGTCAAGGTTATTGATCGTATCCTCTACAAACTTGATGATCTTGTCAGGCCTTATGTTCACAAGATTTTGGTCGTCATCGAACCATTGCTTATCGATCAAGACTATTACGCTCGAGTGGAAGGTCGAGAAATTATTTCCAATCTCAGTAAAGCTGCTGGCTTAGCTCACATGATCAGTACTATGCGACCAGATATTGATCACGTTGATGAATACGTACGAAACACAACTGCTAGAGCATTTGCTGTTGTCGCTTCTGCACTTGGTATTCCTGCACTTCTTCCTTTCTTACGAGCCGTTTGTAGAAGTAAGAAATCGTGGCAAGCAAGACATACTGGTGTAAAGATTGTTCAACAGATCCCTATCTTAATGGGTTGCGCTGTCCTTCCTCATCTAAAAGGTCTGGTTGATTGTATCGGTGGTAATCTTAATGACGATCAAACAAAGGTTCGAACTGTTACCAGTTTGGCAATTGCAGCTTTAGCAGAGGCAGCAAATCCATATGGTATTGAAAGCTTCGACGATATCCTGAACCCGTTATGGACCGGTGCTAGGGTTAGTACAGAGTCTCTCTTTTATTCTTAAATAATTAAATAACAATTTACTGACTCACAAATAGAAACAACGTGGGAAAGGTCTTGCTGGTTTCTTAAAGGCCGTTGGATATATCATTCCTTTGATGGACGAAGAATATGCCAACTACTACACAGGACAAATCATGGAGATTCTTTTGAGAGAATTCTCATCTCCCGATGAGGAAATGAAGAAGGTAGTACTTAAAGTTGTTTCACAGTGCGCTGGTACCGATGGTGTAACAGCAGGATATTTGAAGGAGAATGTGTTAGATGAGTTTTTCAAGAGCTTCTGGGTTCGAAGAATGGCATTGGACAAGCGTAACTACAGACAAGTGGTTGAGACTACTGTTGATCTCGGCCAAAAAGTCGGTGTTGGCGAGATCGTGGAGCGCATCGTCAACAACTTGAAGGATGAAAGCGAAGCATATCGCAAGATGACTGTGGAGACTATTGAGAAGGTTATTGCTAGTCTCGGTGCTGCCGATATTGGTGAGAGACTTGAAGAACGACTTATCGACGGTATTTTGCACTCTTTCCAGGAACAGAGTGTCGAGGATATTGTTATGTTGAATGGATTTGGAACCGTGGTCAACGCTCTAGGTACGAGATGTAAACCATACCTTCCCCAAATTGTCAGTACCATTTTGTGGCGATTAAACAACAAATCTGCGACTGTTCGACAACAAGCAGCGGACTTGATCTCTCGTATCGCAATGGTTATGAAGCAATGTGGTGAAGATGCTTTGATGGGCAAGCTAGGTATTGTTCTTTACGAATATCTCGGTGAAGAATATCCAGAAGTTCTCGGTTCTATCCTTGGTGCCTTGCGTTCTATTGTCACTGTGGTCGGTATCAATCAAATGCAACCTCCCATTAAGGACTTGCTTCCTCGACTTACACCAATTCTACGAAATCGGCACGAGAAGGTCCAAGAAAACACCATTGATTTGGTTGGTCGTATCGCTGATCGTGGACCTGAGAGTGTCAATGCTAGAGAATGGATGAGAATCTGTTTCGAACTCTTAGACATGCTTAAGGCTCACAAGAAAGGTATTCGCCGTGCTGCCAATAACACATTCGGTTTTATCGCCAAAGCTATTGGACCCCAGGATGTTCTCGCTACTCTTCTAAACAATCTCCGAGTTCAAGAACGTCAATCTCGTGTCTGTACAGCTGTGGCAATTGGTATCGTCGCGGAAACTTGCGCTCCATTCACAGTTCTCCCAGCTTTGATGAACGAATACCGTGTTCCCGAACTCAATGTTCAGAATGGTGTTCTGAAATCACTTTCTTTCCTTTTCGAATATATTGGTGAGATGGCCAAAGACTACGTCTATGCTATAACGCCTTTGCTCGAAGATGCATTGATTGATCGTGATCAAGTTCATAGACAGACTGCCGCCTCTGTTGTCAAACACGTGGCGTTGGGTGTTGTTGGTCTTGGTTGTGAAGATGCAATGCTTCATCTTCTCAATTTATTATACCCCAATTTATTCGAAACTAGTCCTCACGTTATCGATCGTATTGTGGAAGCTATTGAGGCTATTAGAATGGCAATTGGACCAGGTCTTGTCCTCAACTACGTCTGGGCTGGTCTATTCCACCCAGCACGCAAAGTTAGACAACGTAAGTCGCTCTTCTCACATTTTCATACATTTACAAGATTGATGCTGACTATATTCTTAGCTTATTGGACGCTTTACAACAGCGCTTATGTGTTATCGGCCGATGCTATCGTGCCTTACTACCCAAACATGGATGATGAGAAGATGGACAGGCCCGATTTGGCAATTGTGATATAAAACAGGCATGCGATGATTTGAACATGGAGGATTGGGTTTTTTGGGCATACGTGTGTACATTAATTATGATAGCGGCTCGAGCGGGTATAAAATGTCACTTCGTTTATTTCGTTGAAGATATAAAAGTACTGGGAGATGATGTGAAGTTGAATGGAATGATGACCCTTGATACAGCTAGAGAAGAAATGATAATGACATCATTCCGTCGATGTAGGACGATTTATCTGCTCTACAATTAAATCAGACAATCGAAAACATTAAAGTAAAGGAAGGGACAGTAATACATTATCCAGATTTCCTAGATCTAATAGAATTCTGCTCTATAATCAAGCCAGACAATCGAATGTTCTCCTTGCAGTAGATACGTTATCACACTTTTCAATGCATGAATCTGATTTGGAAACAAGAAGATGCTCGGGTCATTCTAATTTCAAGCTAACCAGTCAGATGGTGCTAAACCCCAGACTAGTTTGCTGTCCGCCATGCCATTCCCCATATAATTCTTGGACAACCAAATTAGCTATACGTCAATGCATTCGGTCTCGTTATAATGTATGCCGTACTGACATGTAGCAAATTCACCTGACCAAATCAAATCAAAGTTTATCATTTCCAAAATTCAACTATAATTCAATCCTCAAAGATTTAGAAGAAAAGAAATTAGTATATTATGGACAATTGTTTCAAAAATTGATCGGCTTTTTACGAAAGATCGCCTCCAGTCTCGAGAACTCAAATATTATGTCGTCATTCTACTCCTAGATCTATGTGTGGATACCAAATCTTGATTTTGCCTAGTGCTCATTCATTGCAATACCGAGTACATGGTACGTACGCTCTTTACATTCTTATGGGAATCCATTACTCGTAGTCCTATGGTAGATTACTATTTACCATACATTTTGGAATATATACCGACCTCAAGCCGACCTCAAGCCGGCCCCACTAAGTTCCCCGCATTTTGAATGTCATTCCGGGCGGGGAGATGCTTGTCAAGCGAGCTAAACGAACTAAACGGGTTAAGCGGGCTATATGAGCCTCCATACGAGCTTCTCCACGAGGCTTTGTAATGACATCCATCATTCATATGAACGAAAAAAAAGCTCTATGGCCCCACAGAGTTCTCTTGGTAAAAAAAAAGAAAGGGGATCCCCATTCAATTAGATGAACTAAATCATACTTTCGTCCATTGTTATACCGAATTCTGCGAGAATTGAAAAGTAGATGAAAACGAGATGATTACGACATAGTTTTGGTCAATTTGGAAATTATATATAAGGCCGCGATGAAGGAAGTAAAGCAAATGTTTATTACCTCTACGCAAGAAGCTTTTGGTCTTCGATCTTGGTCAAACTTCTCATGGGTTCTTAATACAACCCCGTTTTGTTTTATGTCGAAAATACCCACAATGGTTTTCTCATATTTTTCTATCAGTCTCCTTGGCTTATGTGTAGTGTCAACTAAAGCCATACCGTATGAGGAATACATCCTTACACCAAATTCGCGAACACTAGTACCTGTATCAGTATACAATATCAATGGTTCAGTTACCAATGCAGAAGCATTGACCAGTACGGGGTCTTCGAATCCAGCAACATTCGGTCCCTCTTCGGCGACCACCTACGATTTTGGAAAGAACATAGCTGGTATCGTCTCCTTCAATGTTGGCACCATCGACGGAGATGGTGATCAATTCATTGGAATCAGTTTCACTGAGAGTTCACTATGGATCAGCGATAAAGGGTGTGATGCCACAGCCGATGGAGGAATCGATGAGGCTTTGTGGTATTCAGTCACGAGTGACGGCTTTTATCAAGCGGAAAAGAAACAACAACGAGGTGGATTTAGGTACCTAAATGTCTATCACAATACCACCGGATCCGTTGAAGTTTCAAATCTGACTATACAATACACTGCTTTACCTCACAGAGCAGAAAATGAACTCAGAGCCTATACAGGTTACTTTCACAGCAATGACGAGCTGGTTAATCGAGTATGGTATGCTGGAGCCTATACTAATGATATGTGTACTATTGATCCTACAACTGGGGACTCTCTAGTACATTTAGGCGAGATCACTTCAACTAGTACTATCACAGAACCTGTAACATGGTGGAACAATTACACCATTGCTAGTATGTTCTTCTTCCCGTGTTACGAAAATGATACTGACAAGTAATCATCAGATGGTACCAGTGTTCTTACTGATGGCGCTAAGAGAGACCGTCTCGTATGGCCAGGAGATATAGCCATTTCTGGTCCCTCAGTCTTCGTTTCAACTAACGATATGCCAACCATCAAGAATTCTCTCGACTCATTATTAGTACTTCAAAACTCTTCAGGTGCACTACCATATGCTGGAATTCCATTTAATGAAGTCATCCCAACCTGGAGTTTTACTTATCACCTTCATTCATTGATCGACATTCATGATTACTATCTGTTTACCGGCGACGAAGAGTATTTGAGGGAACGTTGGGGGCAATTCACATTAGGAATGAATTTCTCCTTGAGCCTTGTCGATGAGACAAAAATGGCCAATCTACCTGCAGATAACCCTGATTGGTTACGAGTTGGTATGGGTGGCCATAACATCGAGGCAAACTCCATTCTTTACTATACTCTAAACCTGGGTACCAAGCTCGCAAAAGTTCTTAATGACTCTTCACCTACCACTTCGAAATGGCCAGAATACGCCGCTGGTATCAAATCAGCCGCAAATGTTGCGCTATGGGATAACACAACAAATCTCTTCAGAGACAACGATACTCTTCCGTTAACAACACTCTATCCACAAGACGGAAACTCATGGGCCATCTTCTCCGGCCTTGTATCGACTCCCGCCCGAGCCCTTGAAATCTCCGATTCCCTAGCCGCACGCTGGGGCAAATACGGAGCTCCCGCTCCCGAAGGCGGCGGTGATGTAGTATCCCCCTTCGTTAGCGGTTTCGAAATCCAAGCGCACTATATGGCTGGAAGAGCCGATCGCGCTGTCGATTTAATTAAATTCATGTGGGGAGATTTCATGCTGGACGATCCACGTATGACGAATAGTACGTTTATAGAAGGATATTCTTCGGATGGTACTCTACACTATGCACCGTATTCGAATGATCCGCGAGTATCCCATGCGCATGGCTGGAGTACGGGGCCAACTTCTGCTCTGACGTTTCACGGAGCAGGTTTGAGAGTTACAGAGGCAGCGGGCAAATCTTGGAGCGTGGCACCTAATTTGGGAGGTTTGACGGATATAGAAGCGGGATTCGAGACGGATCTCGGTAACTTTGCGGTTAAGGTGACAGGAAACTCGGGAAGATTGGAGAGCATTGAGATTACCACCCCAAAGGGAACCGTGGGTTCAATAAGCGTGCCGTATACTAA
The DNA here is from genome assembly GCA_019395255.1 of Botrytis medusae. Lineage (NCBI taxonomy): Eukaryota > Fungi > Ascomycota > Leotiomycetes > Helotiales > Sclerotiniaceae > Botrytis > Botrytis medusae. Next base: position 69,272 of record JAHXJL010000072.1, read on the forward strand.
TGAAACGGCAATAATGAATTTGCAGAGTAGAGACGGGGAAGAGGTCGCTATGACCCGGCAAATTGCTGCGGGTAATGCGACGAGCGGGAGGTATGTAGTGGATAATGTGGCAGGGGGGAATTGGACTGTAACTCTATGCTATTAATCTTGGGTTGGAAAAATAATTCTAAATATGTATTGATTTGACATCATTCCGTTTTCGAGGTCTATACTATTCATGATGATGATCGACCACTATGTTGAGCTAAATTGATATGATTCGAAGTTTAATGTGAGAAATTTATGCTGGATAACACATAAATTGGATCGTCTATATGTGAGTAAGAAAGTGAGGATTTGTGGATTGACTTTCAGTATGATTTGTAAGTAGGTTTAAAAGATTTCAAAGAAACTTGATTTATATAGCTAGTAATAGATGATAAACTGAGTAATATTTTTGTAGCTATATTAGAACTAAGATTTTCATTATTCGACCTTTTATCTAAACGTTACACAGTCATTTATCTGACTTCACTTCGAACATCGAATACAAACACAACAGAATAGAAAGCTAATCTTGAAAACGTATCATGTATTACTTGTATTAAAATCAAGGGATATCATTTTTATTACACATCAATCATTACTCGTCCGAATATAACCTTTCCTTCATATCCATCCAACTTTTTATACAATCATCGCATTTCATGCCATTAAATCATGATCCAAAATATATCCTCCCTCCAAATCGTTCCATAAAGCATTAATCCATCTCCTATAGCAAGTTCGTCATTATTTGTAACGACCATACCATCCATCATCTACAAAGACTCGGGTTGCATCAACTCCTCGTGCTTGGTATCTCCCATTCCACCCTCATCAGATTTATGCCCATTCTCCTTTCTGAAGACATCACTCTCAGAAACAGGAGAGAAGACTTTACCCCATCGTCCATGAATGAAATCATTAGCAGTCACCAATGAACTTCTCAAGTTCTCCTTGACCAATTGAGCAGTAGGTTGACTGAAGATAACATCAATCTCCTCAAGCGTCTTGTTCTTGGTCTCAGGCATGAAAAGCACCTGGTAAAACCAACCGACCACTGCGATACCACCATAGAAACCCAATGTCAACCCAATATTCGACATGGCGCTTTGCATTTCAGCGAAGAAATATGTGACGAGGAAAGAACAGAGGAAGAGCATGGTATCCGAAGTTTCCATACCGTAAGAACGGAGGTAAGTAGGGTAGACCTCGGAAGGAATAACCCAAGTAAGACAAGCGTAGGAACCGAAGAAACCCTCGTAGAGAATAAGACCGGTAATATATGTGCCTTGGGAACCCGCTTTGTTGGTCAAAGGGATAAGGTATGAACAACCGATGATGACAAGACCGATGAAGAAACCGGGAAGCATGGCAATGGCCCAGAAACGACGACCGAATTTCTCCATGTAGAGAATGGCAGGGATGGTACCGATGAGAAGAGCTCCACCTCCTACAAGCGACATGAAAACAGCTTCCTTGTCGTTGAAACCAACTTGTTGCATAAGTGTGGCCATGTAGTATTGAATAGCGTTGATACCAGTGAATTGTCCCAAGAAAATCATGACGTTTGCATAAACGATCGCACGACGAGCACGAGGAACAGTGATAAAATCGAGCCATGCGAATCTCTTACGAGCACCTTCCATCTCACGCTCAGAATCGACGGAATGTTTCATGACGAAAAATTCCTTACGAGCAGCTTCATCTGTGCCACGAATACGTCTCCAGACACCCCAAGCATCGGCAGTGCGTCCTTTGTGCATAAGGAAACGGGGGGATTCGGGCATGAAGAGAATACCGACAAGCATGATTGTGGAAAAGATGAGGGAAGATCCCAACATGTATCTCCAACCACCAGATTTAACACCGACGAAAATAGCAGCGACGACATAACCGAGGACTTCTCCAAGCGCAATCATGAATTGGTACAGCGAGACCAAGTTTCCACGATATTTGGGTGCAACAGATTCTGCGACGTAGACAGGGACAGTTCCACCTTCGAGACCAACACCGAGACCGAGGATAACACGTCCAGCCATCATCATGCCAAAGTTTATCGCACCGGCTTCGAGTGCTGCTCCGACAGTGTAGAGGAATAGAGACCATACGATAGCTTGTTTTCTTCCGACGGCTTCGTTCAATGGTCCGAGCATCAAAGCACCGCCGACGGCACCTAATGGTACACCAGAACTGACCAAACTAACTTGTTTTGTGTTGAGACCAAGCGAACTTGGCATATATAGATTTGCACCGGAGATTAAAGATTGGTCGATACCGGAAAGAAGACCTCCCATAGAGGCAAAAGCGACCAGTAACCTGCACAACATCAATTAGAAATTTCTTCTGAAATTGTTTGCACAAGAAAGTACATACCAAGTGTAATGCCTAGGGTCCTTGAAACTCAACTGGAATACGTCGGAACGAGATTTGCCTCGAGCTGTAACCTCTGCTTCCAAATCTTGTACTTCGTTATCAATAGTTTCCATGTCACCTGCGGCAGCGATTTGAAGAGCCTCCCACTCGGAGACCCTTCGGCCGATATGACCTGGACGATCTTGAGCTGCACCCTTCTCGTTGCCGACATCTGATACATCTTCTTCGCTCATCTTAGCTGGCGTGTCATAATGAGAAGAGCTGACGTCCTCATGATTGACGACCTCCTTTGTGGGGAGATCTGACATGATTGTGAATTATATTATGATGCGTTTAAAAAAAAGCTCTGTAGAAGAAAAAGGACTTATGAGGGAACGGTCCACTCGGTATAAAATCGAAGATATTCTTCAGAACAATATAAAGGCGCGAAAAGAAAATTAGAGAGGTATAGAAAACGGAGAAATGCTGAATCAATGAGCGGAATGAGCGAAGATATATGATTTGAAAACCCGGGGCATCTGAATCGCCATTCTATCCCAAAGTTGTAGCCGAACAACATTCCCCTCAAGGATTAAGGTTTCCAACTTGTCAGATGAGAGCTTACTTGTTACTTTTACCTATTAAGGAAAGGTGGTAGAAGGATTTCATGTTGACGTTGGGTTCTTTCCGCAATCTTTTGGTAGTGAAAGTTTGAAAGTTTGGAACCAATTACCAAAACAGACGCCAAACCGAATGAGCCACTTGGATCATAGGACTAGATTCTTAAGATTTCTGAATAAAATTTTGCCCTTGGGGTCTCCGGTTCACACTAGATCTTGCAGAATCCCCTCGGTTCTCCACAAGAAAATTGCATGACTTCCCCTCCCATGGAGTCTGTTGGGGTCTGGAGAGGCGGAGAGTGGGGATTTTCAATCTGGTGGGTTGGTAGAATTTCGGCAATACTTTGTTGCACAACTTGTGCTTGAACAATTTTGATTGAGCAAAAGTATTTACGCGGTTGATGAAAGAAAGTAACCAAGCCTGACATCGGGCTTCTAGTTATGCAACCATGCCACGCATGCGTGGAGGGATTCCTCGTCCGGCGTCTGGCGGTTCACCGGTAGTTCGTCTTTTTCCGTTATTTTGATTGGAAAAAATGACGAGAGAGTACCAAGTTAGCCAAAATATATCGCATAAGTCTTCATCCCTTGTGAATCATTCGTAATATGATTCGTTAGTCGCTCAAATTCTCGCACTAAATTGAAGATGGATTTATTAATCGGATGCACGATATCCTAGTACAGCATCCACAAAAACGCCGAAGAGAATCGTTGATTGCACGGACTTTTTCAAAGTAGCTCTGCTGTCGAAAATCTTCTCCTGATGAGACGAGAAAAGTTTTTATAAAGACTGACACCCATGCAATGATTGTTTTTTTGAAGCATTCGGGATTTTTGTTGCTCTGATAGACCTTTTAAACAGCTAAGTGGCGATGGAACTGTCTAGTACAATTAGTCGTACATCACAGAAAAAGCAGACACAAAAGTCATGTTGGAAAAATCAAGAATCCCATATCAGTCGTTGTTTTCGCACAACCACAATATCCCAGTGGGTGGATTTCGGCTCAGAGTAACCATGCTCACTCTAAAATGCTTAGATCAACCACTTTTTTCAGTGGAAGCTTATTGAACCCAAGCTTCCTTGTCCCGCACTTGGTATGGCCTTGTTTGTTTGCTTATAACGAGTCAAGCACATGTCCGAAGCCTTAACTTAACATTAGACAAACCGTTAAAAGCTTTTCGGATGGCTTACTCAAGCTTTCACGTCTATTCTGGAGGCGTCTATCCGGAAAATAAAAATTAGTTCTACAAACTCAGATCAATCAATTGTTCTTGGTGTCTTCCAAAAGTCAATTTCATTATGCTATGCATACCTGGAATAAACTCTGGCTGTTGCAGGTATTGCCTCGTAACTTTCGAATTCCTAATGGGCAGAGGCAGCTAATCTATCCTAGCATCAAGCCAAATTGGAAAATTCCTACTACCCACAAAGACGCCGAATCTAACATCTTTGGATCCATAAAACACGAACCACGCTCAAATCAACGTTCCCTGAGCGTCCCGACTTATCTTCTTGCATCTGTCAAGGCGTCAATCATATTCGAGTCAGAAGGTCATGATTTCGCAACTCCACATGCTGGATCACCCCTGATATCCATTTTTCAAGAGCGAAAGTTTGTCTTCCACGCGACAGCCTAGCCCGTAGGAGTGAAACAATGCAGCTGCCCCAATACTCCAGTCTCCATTCCCCAACCTCCAGAAGTTTTGAGTTGTGGAACCAACAGTCAAATGTTCGCGGGGATGCTCTCGGTCCGATTACACAGTTCAAATAACGACAGCTATATGAAAGTTCCCAGTGTTGATATGAAAAACAAGTAGGTTACCTCAGTCAGAGTCTGCTCCTATGGGAGGTGGTCTTTGTTGCTCTGATTTTTTCACATCTGCGACGTACTCGATAACAAACGTGAATCCAGCCCACACAATTCCTGTTGCGATGAATTGGAAAGCCCACGAAGAGATCAAATGCTTTAAGCTAGGCATCTGGAAACCTATTTCGTAGAAGTTGCCCAAACTGAAACCAACTTTATTTCCGTATGCTCTAGCGACAAACCTTAGCATTATGGCCTCAAGTGGCGTTATAAGAATGGAAGCGGCCAATTCTCTAAATCCTTCTGCAGCAAGTATAGTTGGAAGCATGGTAAGTCCAGTTTTGCGATATTTGACAACCTTTGGTTCTCCTAGAACATTTGTACTTCGAAGCTCAGCCGACCATGCTCCATGACCAACAGTTGGCTCGGCTGCTGTGGATGTAGAATCAACGTCAAAGCTGATTAGTGTCGGTCGCGGATCTTCATCCTCACCAGGATCAACACTCACTGAAGCATTAGTATGGCGCCGAGGTCGAGGTGCTGTTCTATCCAGCGCCGGTAAACCTTCAAGAGCTCGTAACGTATCTTCCTCTCCGCCTCGAACTGGTCGATTTTCATCGGGATCGTCCGGGGTGTCAAATTCCAATATTGGTGCTTCGACTCCAAATCCAGCAAACATACTGTCTCCTTTTGGCCGAGGTAGAGATTTGAATATAGGTCGATACAATAATCGTGAAACAATGTATTTGAACTTTCCGTGAAACAAAACTACTACAATTGGGGTCGTGGAGCGAAGCAAAGCCAATGTCCATGAAAGAATTGAACTGATGTTTTTTGAAGGCGGAGGTGGTGCTTGGAGTAGTGATGCTTTTGAGAATGGAATCAATGACATCAATGGAGGTAGGAATTGGTCATACTCGACCAATCCAAACTGATGCAACATAGCAAACATTCGTAAGTGTAATGTGATATAACGAAAGCCCAAGTTGAGACTACAAATCATCAGTTACGTCAGGAATTCTGTGTCTGTATATATACTCACGATTTCTCGGCAATGTACTTGATCCATACTTCTCGAGAGGTAAGTCTTCGCTCATCTTCATCAAACATTTGATCTAGAAGAACTTCCAAGAAGCAGCCTACCCAGTCTGATACATGATATGCTATAACAGTGGGAAGCCCGGAAAAGAACAGATTTGTGACAGATCTCCTAGTTCTCTCGTGCTGGATCAACGCTAGGATTCCAATATCAGAATATGATCTGTAGAGCTTCAACATGTAAGCATGACACTGTATTCAGTTGATAAATCGACGTACCAAAACTCTTCGTCTGAACCCAATAGCACCCCAGACACCAGCATGTAGTGTAGCACGGCCAGCTTCCAATATCCTTAGACCTTTAATTGTCTCTTCAATTTTCTTCGTGTTGTGCAATATTGCAGCTTCCCTCACAGCAGTCAAATCTTCAACAATACCTGTGACTTGCATCACTTCATTAGCTGCACGAATGTTTTCTCGTTCTCTCCGTTTAGTCTCTGGATTTCTTGCATGTCCATGTTCATCATATATCTGTGTATAGCCAGCATTCTCAGAAATATCTGGTGGAGTTGGCCAGATCACTTGGTCTTCATATGGTGTTCGGCCCTAGAATCTGTGAGTATGAAGCCTTGTGGGGGTATCATTTTGGCGTCAAGCATTTTGAAAATTTAACGATTTCCAACAGCTATAATAAGTTTGACATATAGGAAAGACTTGGCCGTCTGCGACTGAAAAGGGAAAGGCATCAACGTACCAATGCCCAAGCAGTCAAAGATTCTAGCCTGCCCATGGTTGCTGATTGTATATGCTCTAAGATTTGCACCAACGCATAGTACACCTACTGTAAGGATTACAAATGGCGACTTCTGTATCATACAGTCATGTTCTGATGAGTTTGATGAAGTTATTCAAGTATTTTCCTCTTCTCTTCAAAGAAAGGTTTGGGATCGCAAACAAGAAGGAATACACGTCTGCACGTGATATTGAACGCTAAGATTAAGCTTATCGTTGACCCCTGTCAGCATCAAAATATTTTTGATTCAAGTGAAAATAAAAATATTTTGGTTATCAACATTTCCAGCTCCAATTGATTCTAGGAGCGCCCGGCATTATAATAAAGTCAGGAAATATAACAAAATCGCACACTGTAAGAAAGCCAGATATTATAATAAAGCCACACATTGAGATACCAAGCTTGTGGCGCATCATGGCAACCAAGGCTCCTTACCAAACGACATTCGAACCTGAGCATACTATACAGCCAATTTACACTGGAGGGAGTGTTGCACTTGACCAAACGGGTCGCATACTTGCTACAACACTCGGGGAAGATGCACTATTGACAGACTTGAATACAGGGAGGGAATTGGCCAGGATAGAAGGAGATGGAGAGATCATCTCTACATTAAGTCTCACGCCGTCTGCTTCCCATCTCATCATATGTTCGAGATCATTATCGATGCGAATCTACTCCCTACGACCTTCGCTTGCTTCTGATCTTTCTCTCCACTACGAACTTCTTCGAACACTTAAACCGCATTCTACGCCTGTGGTAGTCTTAGCTGTAGACCAGACGAGTACTCTACTAGCAACTGGAGCTGCAGATGGAGTAGTGAAAGTTTGGGATATCGCCGGAGGTTACGTCACGCATACATTTCGAGGCCCCAATGTACTTATATCCGCCTTACACTTCTTCGAATTGGTTGCGAGCGGTAGGGATGAAGAGTTGGGCATTTCAGCAAGAAACCGAAAGAACGTGAGCCGAAAGAGTCAAGCAGATGATGACAGCAATGAGAACGAAACGGCGAGAGGTTTCCGTCTTGCATCTGGTAGTCAAGATGGTAAAGTTCGTATTTGGGATCTTTACAAGAGGAATTGTGCCTCTGTTTTAGATTCACACGTATCGGATGTTCGAGCTTTAGATTATTCACCTGAAGAAAATGCGCTTCTTACCGGAAGTCGAGATAAGACAATAATGTGGTGGGATGCGAAGACGTGGAAGATCAGAAAAGTCATACCCGTGCTTGAGGAGGTAGAAACTGCCGGATTTATCGAGGCCGGAAAGTTCACATATACAGGAGGATCAAATGGAACCATTAGAGTTTGGCAAACGGAAAATGGCAGGGAAGTCACAAAACCACAAAAAAGTGGTGCAGAGGCAGATGCTATTGTAGATGCGCTCTCATACCATGACCTTCCTTTCATTCTGTCAATCCAAGCAGATCATACCTTGATCCTTCACTCAAAAGCACCCATGGAGAACGCGGATTCCACTATCACCATTCCGGCTCTGCCCCAGATTCAGCGAATCTCTGGAACTCATGACGAGATCATCGATTTAGGATTCCTTTTACCTGATAAATCCCTCCTTGCTTTAGCTACAAATTCGGAGGAGATCCGTATCGTCTCCCTGAACCAAGGTTCAGAAAACAATTCTACAAAATCCGCCGCGTATTTTGGTGCCGATGTCGCTCAGCTCAAGGGACATGAAGATATTATCATCTGTTTAGACATTGACTGGTCGGGCCACTGGATTGCCACAGGTGCTAAAGATAATACTGCTAGACTTTGGCGTATCGATGCCGAAAACGCTTCATACACCTGTCATACGACTTTTACTGGACATGCCGAATCTCTTGGCGCTATTGCACTTCCTCATACTCCGCCACCAGAATCTTCACCGGCCTATAAGTCGCCTTTGGACCATCCACCCAGCTTTTTGTTGACCGGTTCTCAAGATCAAACTATTAAGCGGTGGGACATTCAAGCTCAGACAGCGACTGGCAAAGCACCAAGAGCTTCATTAACTAAAAAAGCCCACGACAAAGATATCAACGCATTAGATATTAACCACAACTCCGAATTATTTGCATCGGCATCTCAGGACAAAACCGTCAAAATTTGGTCTACCAAAGAATTAGAAGTACAAGGTGTATTGCGTGGTCATCGTCGTGGTGTCTGGTCTGTAAAATTCGCGCCAAAAGACACCCCAACTCTTCAAGGAGAGTCCGGTCCAGCTTCAGGAAAAGGTTTAATTCTCACTGGCAGTGGAGACAAAACTGTTAAAATATGGAACCTTTCTGACTACAGCTGCTTAAGAACATTTGAAGGGCATACCAACTCCGTTCTCAAAGTGGCATGGCTGAAGTTACCTGCACCAGAAGACAGAAATAGGAAACATGTCCAAATAGCCACAGCTGGTGGAGATGGACTTGTCAAAGTCTGGAGTGCAACAAACGGAGAATCAGAATGCACATTAGACAATCACGAAGATAGAGTTTGGGCCCTCACTGTTCACCCTAAAACAAACATGATAGTATCAGGAAGTGGAGATTCTACTGTCACATTCTGGAAGGACACAACCTCAGCAACAATAGCTGCTAGGGAAGCGGCCAATACTCAATTCGTGGAGCAAGAGCAGGAGTTACAAAACTTCATACATGCTGGCAGCTACAGAGAAGCTATCATTCTTGCACTTACACTCAATCATCCTGCACGATTACTTTCTATATTCACAACTGTCGTTACTGGTACTCACGAAGAAGGAAGTATCTCAGGTCTTAAAGCTGTTGATACTGTCCTAGCCTCCTTGACGGATGCTCAAATCTTCAACCTACTTCTCAGAGTCCGTGATTGGAACACAAACGCCAGAACCGCGTCTGTAGCACAAAGAATCCTACATGTTTTGGTCAAAAGTTATCCCGCTTCTCGCTTATCGAATCTCAAGATTAAGGGGGCACAAGGACAAAAAAGTTTGAAGGAGGTAATTGACGCTTTGAAAGTTTATACCGATAGACACTATAAGAGAATGGAGGAATTGCTTGACGAGAGTTATCTTTTAGAATACACGCTGCGGGAAATGGATGGTCTTGGATTCATTGAGAATGGAGCCATGGATGGTTCTGGAGATACAATTATGGTGTAATTATTTGTAAGGAGGTGTCTAATGGTCAAAATTGGTAGAGTCAAATATGAGAGGTTTCAATATTCATATTCAAAGAGTTGTGAAATTTCCAAAAGCTTGATAATTGCAAACAATGTTTCACATTCCGAATGAATCCAGCATTCTAAATGAGTTTAAGCTTCAGAACAGATCCGATAAACAAAAGCCCGCTCGTTATCGATCAGACACCGCACTAGGCTTCATTTTATAGAGTTCCAGCTTCACCTCAAACTCCAGACCGCACCTGATTCGGTATCTCAAATCTCAAATGTCAACCACACCATTCCCATGCCCGGAAATTTAAAATTTGTCCACGCTTCTCCCATAAGCCCTACTTTCAGGATGTACGTAAAATCCCACTATCTACTATCCCATCATTTCAAAATCCCCAAAAATAAAAACAAGACATCTATTTCGGAACGTCGCCCTCCCGATACTCGGCACAAAATTTCGTATACTCTTCTTCGGAGAATCGAACGCGTAGATACAGTGCATAAGCTAGGTCTCCTTTTGATTTGAGACACAGTTGTGTGTATTCCCGGAGCTCGGCGTCGAATTTGGTGTCGCCTCCTGATGTCTTCTAGGGTACCTGTTAGTAGTGTGGTATATTCAGCAAAATGAGAGTGAGGAGGCGGGATAGGGAGATTAACACTTACGATCTTAGTAACAAGCTTGGCAGGAGGAGGTAAGAGAACAGGGTTTGCTTTTACAGGAGCAGCTTCTAGTTCGGCTGTGAAGCTGGGTGCGGCAGCAGGCATGCTGATAGTTTTAAGTACTGTGGGAGAATCATGCAATCCAGATGTGTATGAAGGCGGAGGGGAGTTTAGGGTATGTTGAAGGGCTTGCTGAGATCGAAGGAGTTTTCTTGGTACAGGATCTTGCTTTGGTGTGATGACTTGCTTGGCGGGGGGTATTGGTTTGTCCGCGGAGGTATCGAAGTATTCCACGCAAAAATTGGCGTACGATTCTGCTGAAATTCTATTTCTTTTGTATAGAGCCAAGGAAAGTTCGTCCCTTGTTTTATGAAGACAAATTTCTCTGTATTCACATAGTTCGGCATCGAGGTGTGTAGTTCTGATCTGTAGATAGAGATTGACTTAGCTGAGTGATCGCGATGAATATTGATGGATAAACACAATGGTAAGTATGTTTCAAGGCTGTGGAGAGTGGATGGACAAACCTTTGGCTTCTTTAAGGACATTGGCAGACTCTCCATTCTTTCGATTGCCATACTAGCTGCGTATATAATAGGGAGGTACTTCTTCTCAAAGTCTAATGGCTCCATCCTGACTACACCAAATGATCATTAGTCGAGTACAGGACCCCACGTCGAATTGCAACCTACAAAAGCCCATTACCATTTTACGAGTGACCATGGGAATGTCTCCCGGATGCTTTTCAAACAAATCTTTGTGAGCATTATTGATGCGTTGCTCCGTAATGATTTCTCCTTTGTGGTCTTTTTCACCAACGGCCCAATGTTCAAAGGCTTTGAGAGTTATCGTCTTGGATGCGGAAGACAATTCGATGCGAAGTCGTTACTGGGTAGTGATCAATCCTAGGAGGCCAATGTGAAGTCTAGTGATGTGCTTTATCAAAGAGTCTTGGTGTTGTCCTACAAGGGATAAAATTCAGGCTGGGGAACAGCAAACTCAACAATTTCCCCAAAGTCTCATTGTAGTATAAGAATTCAAGTGAAATCTTCAAGGCACTTTCGAGCTTCTCACAGATGATTATTCTAAATAAGGGATTATCATCACTTACAGTGAATTTGGTCGGAAAGAATTTATAGAGACTGTATATGCCGACTAGCAATTTTCGATGATTGACACAGGCACAGAGAATCTTCGCTTATTACTCCTGACTTCACTCCAACAATTCGCTCACAACTCACTGCACAATTACATTACACTTCAACACAAAAGATTCTAGGGAAATCATTAGCTCCATAGTCTTTCAATTGAAAATTTTCTTCCCTTTTTAGTAAGTCGCACTTTGAATATTTTCCTCTAAAAAATATCAACCATCAACCATCATTCATCAACCACCACCACCACCACCAAAAAAACATCATTCAAATACACATTCACATCAAATCCTTTTTGTAAATCAAATCTATCATCCAAAACAATAATTAGCAACATCCAATATGATCACATTAGATGTTGCCGCTGCTTCAGCAGCACTTGAAGCAAAAGTCATCGCCGACTTGCGCGATGAAATCGAAAAGGCGATTGCGAGTGCAGATAGTGATATCAATGCGTAATCGGAGGAGTTTTGCAAGTTATTTAGTGCACATTGTAAGTATTTCCTTTTCTTTCAACAGCCTCTGCATGGTTCTTGATTGATTTATGGTAACCAATGTGGTTTTGTAGGGCTTGCTGAGAATCCAGATGAAGTCTTGCAGCAATTTGTCAAATTCAGCCTTGGCAAAGCTCCAAGCAATATTTAACAAGATAAGGGAGAGAGAAAAGCGAATGTTGAACCAGCTGTTCCATCAACTTGAGCAAAAAAAAATGAACATGTTACTCTGCAGGCAATCTTACAAACAGCAAATGACACTGTCAAAGTCAAAGATAAAGAAGATGCGATCCGCCCAGCATCATCCAGTCCACCTATCCCAAAAACTTCAGTAATCTCAGCAATTAGCCACTGTCCAATCCCAGGGCTATATCTACCCGCCGTCTCGGCCCAGAAAGATTCACAGCCTATTTTCGCAATCTCCCATTATGCCACGTACTCCAGGCAAATAGATACACGCAATGTCACAGCATATGGACGTATCTTGAAAAAAAAAAAAGCATTCCCTTATTGCGGGGGCAACGGCATCGTAAAGCCAATTGGGGAGCAAAAAAGCATCAACTACATCGTTGATCTGTGACCCGAAATGCAACTCAATTTTTGCTTCCTGCGACTCAAGTGTGTCGACTCTCCCAAGGCATGCATCTTATGGCCTTAACCCTACCAGGGAGTGGACAGGCACAATGTTGATGCATGCAAAGAGTTCGCACATGTTGAGCAATTTTTAAACTGGCTTCAAGATCAGGTTCTTCCCGCACACCTCAACATCCGTGATGCATATATCAAATTCGCAAAGGGTCATGGAGTTCTTGACGGTACTGGTAGCAATAACACAGCTAACAATGGTGCAATGAGAGATATGGGCGCGAGGCAAATGCATCTGCGGGCCCATCCAGAGCAATGAATAACGATAAGCGTTCGTGGGATGATCGCAATGAGGGGGAGAGATCCTATCCGGATAGGAAGAAGAGGAGTTATTGAGGGGTGATGCAAGGATAATAGGGTTGGATTGAATAGAGCGAGACTTAGAATAAAGCAAAGAAACACACACACAACAAAGTAATATTGCAAAGCAAAGAGATCAAGAAGATGTTAGTGGAGGAGTAGCACATGAATACTATATAGACAGGTTTTTAAGAAGGAAAGATGGTTAGGAGTAGGTTCGCAACAAAATGATGAACTTGAATGAAACACTTATACATACATACGTACCTATTGTATCACTGAATACTATACCGTGAATTTGAAGTATTGTGATTTTTTCCAATACGTGATGACACATCGACTCAGTACGAACAGTGCGAACCTCCAGATTCTCCAATCACACCTTTACGTCCATCCACGCTGGCGCTCCGCTTAAACTGATATTTATCAATCTCTAACAACACTCGCTCATTTAGTGAGTGAATAATAGCAATCTGGATAGGATTAAGAATTAAGACTTCAAGTTTTCACACGATCAAAACCTTCCACAGAAAATCACCTGCGGTTACTTTCACGCCCCCAAAAGTTCCACCGAGTTTGCTGTCGTAATTCTTGCCAATCTTTGTGCAATTCTTTACCAGAAAGAGTACAGCGCGTATAGTCAGTGATCTTGAGTAGTTTGATCCTGAACGACTCATTTACCAAACCGTTGAATTCTTCTTACAATAATCTTTCTTTCACAACGTGTCTGTTGATGCACGAGCCCTGATATCATTTGATTGGTATTCTGATTCATAACCGGTATACGAGCGAGATCCAAGTTGGCTCGAGTAACAAGTCATTCCTGGATATTAGATGGTAATCGTTAGACATGAGAATGGAAGACGCAACCCAACATCGCGCATCCATTGTCATCTTGGGGGGAAGTATATATACTTTTTTCTAATTCATCGAACCTCGCATTTGTTATGATTCTACATCTATTACCATGTGAGACATTCCATAGTTGACAATTGTGAAAATCATCACAAGTGCCGAGATTAAACGCATTCAAAACATGGACGCGCATAGAAACGCCGCACATATATTTCTTCAAGCTTTGGGATACTGATTGGTAATTCGACAGTTCAGCCATTCCTCAAATTAAGCCGCAATTATAGTGCATGTTTGCCCACCTGGCGGATGGAAGTCAGTGCCTTCTACTGTTATTTCGGTAGGACCTGTAGGAACGACTTCAATCTTGTGTTACTTTACATATTAAGATCTAGTCTGTCTATATCTATCAACTTGGGAAACTATAACAAAAACATGTTTTCTGGTCTATAATTACTGGGGTCTATATCCCCCTTTTCCCCCGTTCCCACCGAAGAAAGTTCGAGTATGAATGTGATAACATCTATTGTTATTATAGAACCTAGTCGGGAAACCATATAATCGACAACCCCCCCCCCTTTACTCTAAAATATAATCTTTCGCCTCCTGCAAATCCATTAGAATTTATATTCATGTTACTGCTATAGAATTGAGCTCTCCATCATGCACCTATCAAACTAACCCACTAAGCAATACGAGAGTAATTAATTGGAATTTTAGTCTATGATAGTAATGTTTGGTATCTTCCAAAGGGCGTGCAAGTGAGCTCTCTGGATTCAAGAATCCCTTCCATAGAATGAGTATGCGTTGTAGATTGCATCTGGATATTGAAGCTATGATTTTAAAACAATGCGACACCTCTCGAACGAGTGACATTCCACATTAAACCTCTGGAAATAAAACACACATGCATATATATATATAGAATATTTAAACGAAATAACAAGAAATGACCACTTATATACACGCAGATACATCTAAACCATAAATCAAGAAAGATCATCTTCTAGAGGCTTCTGCCCCTTTGCCTTCAACTGTACCGAAACTTCATCGACATCTTTCCAAACTCTTAGGATATTACCGCCTACGACCTTCGCAGCATCTTCGTCGCTAACTCCTTGTTTGAGAAGCTCGGCTACCAAGTCTGGAAACTTGCTTACGTCGTCCAGTCCCTTTGGTGTATCTGGGATACCGTCAAAATCACTACCTAAGCCTACGTGATCATAACCGATGAGATCACCGATATGCATGACATGTCTGGCTACATGTCCCAAGGTTGAGTTGTTGGGATAGAAATCCGGAAGGCCGTTTGTATTGGACGAGTTTGCAATGCATGATACGAAGTCTGGTGAAAAATTGACCATGACAAGAGAATTGGTTTTCTTGACGAGTTGTAGGACATCGTCGGGTACATTACGTGGATGAGGACATACTGCGTAGGCAGATGAATGACTGAAGATTACTGGGGCAAGACTACCCGGCCAGTCAGCTTCCCAGCCGAGCACAGCACGCATTGTGTCTTGACTAGTATGTGAAAGATCGACAATCATTCCTAGTCTATTCATCTCATGGATAAGCTGACGACCAGCGGGAGAGACGCCTCCCCAGTGAGGTTTAGACTTTTCGATACCGCCCTCTGGGAGCTCAACCAGTGCTGCATCTGCGTAGCGATTGTGGCAATTGTGTGTCAATGTTGCGTAGCGAACTCCAAGGGTATGGTATTCGCGGAGATTAGATAGGGAGTTTCCAATTTGATGCAGACCTTCAATGATATATGGTGATATGAGTTGGCCGTTTTCGAAAGCGGTCAAGGCAGTGCTACTGTCTCCTGGAAGTGCAAAATGAGTGGGGTAGGCGGCTTGGAGACGAGCGAGAAGGTCAAGCTGCGTCAAAGTGAAGTCAACAGCTACATCAGGAAGTTAGTAGGATACTTGAATCAATTCTGAAAGAAAACTAATGCGCGGAAGAAGTCGCGGAGGACGTCATTCAGGACTGTAGAACAGTATTGCATAGAGACAGCGAGATGAAATGAGAAAAGTATCAAGAGTGCAAAGGGAATTCAAACACCAGCGAAATGTCACTAACAAGAGTCATAATTTGGAGTCGAAAAATCACTCCAATTTGAGGGACATGGAGCAAATGCACTCCAAAAAGCACCTCCATTCTTTCCCGCTTTCAATCGAGGAAGATCCACGTGATAAGCCATCCCACCATTCTCAAAGACATTGGTAAAGTTGTCATCGTAGATGCGATTTTCATAAACAGATCTTATGAGGATTGCAAGATCATTATGTCCATCTGTATCTCGTTAGTGACATTGATGAAGCGTTATGATATGTATGTTATCCGGGATTCCGAGATGACCATACCTATTAGTGGTGTTTCAGTCAAGATCCTATCCACTCTCTCTTCAATTGTCTTTGGTTCTTGATTCCCAAAAGGCCAATGATGATTAAAGACATCATCAACAAAACCATCCGGTATGATTAGCATAGTAAGTATGAGCAGAGAGCATAGTCCCAGCACCGCGGCCATTAGATCGCTGAATGGTCTCTTCCCCCGACCATTCGTTGGTCGAAAGCCGCCATTTTGAGTTTCGTTTGAATCTTTAATTTCTGGGGATGATCTCTCTCTTGGTAATAGAGGATCTTGCTCTGTATAAGGCATGATTACACAACAGCAAGAGTCAAAATGCAGAGGTTGACGTTGGTGACAAATGAACGAGATCCAATGTACCCAAGTACCGACAGTCTCTGGCTAAGTCGGCGTCTTGAGATAAGGAATAGAATGGGCAAAATGATCACATGACCATCATATGATTCCGGCCTCATCTTTTTCTTTTTACGTCAACATCTTCGTTCCCCCAGTTTGTGCCAGTCCCATCCGTACCCTCGCACCCTCGTACCTACGTATTCTCTCGAGCTACTTCGTCCGCAGCCCAGTCCACTCCCTAGCAAATGACTAGGTTGGCATGAATGCGCTAAGCCCCTTTAACGGATTACCGGAAATTTCCTGATTTAGCTATTTTTGGGCAAGATTTCCACCTGAGAATTAAGGTTTCCTGCTGGGAGTTTTTCATGTAAGACCCTGCACGTCAGTTAAAGTAGGAACGAAAATCCAAGAAATGGAAGTGAAGACTGGAAAAGTTTAAGTGCTTTTAATATTTACTCGTATATTAAAATTGTTTAGGTAATTATAGATATATAGCATTGAATCTATGAATA
This sequence comes from Botrytis medusae, assembly GCA_019395255.1. Taxonomy (NCBI): domain Eukaryota; kingdom Fungi; phylum Ascomycota; class Leotiomycetes; order Helotiales; family Sclerotiniaceae; genus Botrytis; species Botrytis medusae. The sequence continues at coordinate 86,379 of JAHXJL010000072.1, forward strand.
AGGAGTAATATATGCCATTTATATATATCACAATACCAGATCATATCGTTTCTTCTTCTTGTGATTCACACCTCTCTACCTATCAAACTCCTTTTTCTCCATGTCTATGTCTTTGTTTTCCTGCTCGTCGTAGTCACACAATCCCCATTTCATTCGATAAACTCTCCAGCTGAATCATATCCAACAACTTTGGTGATAGCTTCACCCATCTCAACATTCTGAAACCCCCGGGTAAACGAGATCAACGGTCAACCTCGTTCCAAAGGGCCCTTGCACAACTAAAAATCCGCAATCCTTCCTTCTATTTCCCTGCCCAGCTTTTTCGACTTCGTCCATCATAAACTTCTCCAGTTCTCCAGCAAACCTGTCATTCGTTCAACAATATCCCTCTTCCTTTCTACAAGAAGGGTTTTCTCTTCTTTGTTTTGTCTGTCTAAAGTTCTAAACCCTTCGAGTATCAACGAATACATTAATCCCTATTATTGAAGTCACGAATCAACGATAAGAGTACATAATAATGGCGCCCAATTTTGCGGATTCTTTTTGGTCGGGAGATTATGCTGGAGGTAAGGGGCTTTCTTCTTTCTGCAGACTGTATCCATCCGTTCCTGCATTCGTGTACTAATCCAACTACTTCGAAATAGGTCTTGGTGTTCTATTCGGCAAACTGCAGCAAGGTGTCGCCGAAAACCAACAAGTTCTTACCATTGCGCGAATGCGTGCGGAAGCCGAAGATGTCTATGGGATAAAATTAGGAGATATTGGATCAGCAACGGACAAGATAACAGGCGGTTTCGGTAGAGACGATGGAGCAAGTGTTAGAAAGGTATTGATATTCAGAAGCTTTTTCTTCGTCTTTTCGAGGGGGTGGTTGACTGACGCAATATAGGCATACGATGGAGTACGGACAGAAATGGAAGAAGCTGCGAAAAATCACCGCAAAATCGCACAAAGCATTCGAGATCTAGTTGTCGCCCCTTTTTCGCGCTGGTGTGATGCACATGAAAATCGAGTCCAAAATTCACAAGATGATCTTCAGGCCCGGATAAAACTCCACGACAAACAAGCAGAGCTGGTCAAGAAGTTGCGTAGTCATTACTTTAATAAGTGTCGGCTGGTTGAGGATATTGAAGAGGAAAATAAACTTGCTTTCCAGGATCCAGAAACCAGTCCGAAGGCCAAGATTCCAGAGATTAAGGTTGGCGATAAGGACGATGAAGAGGATGACCAATCTCTGGAGATTGGTGATGAAATCTACAGTTCGGAGCAAGTTAAGAAGATTTTAACACACCTTTTACAAACAATCAAGCTGGTCGATACAAAAGTTCCAATCTTGGGCACATATCAGAATACTACATGTGGTGCAGATATAGTGGAATACTTTCAGAAATTTATGGGAGCAACAAGTATCAGTCACGCTGAACGTATTGGACAGGATTTGGTATCGCACGGCTTTCTACGATTGATTGGAAATGTTGGAAATGTTTTCGCAAATAGTTCCAAGATGTTCTACCAATGGCGACCAAAGGGTTTCCAATTGACAGGAATTCCCGAAAAGAAGCCCCAAGTAGGCCGCACTTTCTCTATCGCATCTAATTCCGATTTTGCAGATTCTCCTGTCGTTGGATCGGTCTCTGAATATTTAGCGGGCTGGAATCCTTTGAACAATCAACATCCAAACGAAACTCCAGGCGACCGTCTTCGCAGGGAAGCCGCAGAAGCAGATGAGAGGTACAAGCAAGGCGTCAGAAAATTGGATCATTTGCGATGTCAATTGGAGGAGGCTATCTTCGAGCATTTGAGATATTTGGAACGTTGCGAGCTTGACAGACTCAAGGCTATCAAGACCATTATCCTCGACTTTTCAGGAACGATTAGCAATGTTATTCCTAGTCTGCAATCAACAGTCGATAAGATGATGCTTTACCAAGAAACCGTACAACCTCTTGGAGATTTGCGATATCTTCTCGAGAACTATCGCACTGGTGGATTTGCGCCAAAGGTTATTGTTTACGAGAATTATTACAACTCTGCAGACGAACAAACTTTCGGTGTTGACCTGGAAGCTCGGGCTCGTGGGGATAGAAAGAGGGTACCAGTCATCATTACCACTATTCTCACTTTCCTTGATAACAGATATCCTGATCTTGAAGGCGATCCAGCTAGGAGAAGTGTTTGGTTGGTTGATGTTCCCCTTCATCAAACTCATCGCGTACGAGATGTTCTCAATACTGGGAAACCATTTCCTATTGAAACTTTGGAGCCATATGAAATTCCTATTATTGCAAGCGTTCTTAAACTCTATTTACTGGAATTACCAGGTAAGCCCGGCCCTTTCGATTGTCTTATGAAATTTCTCAATTAACTCCTTGTCATAGATTCTTTAGTGTCATCTCATGTTTACGAAATTATGAAAACGATCTATTCAACGCCAGCATCCGAATCTACCGACTCAGCTCGAATCTCAGTTCTACAAAATACCCTCAGTCAACTTAGGTTGGCCAACATTGCTACTTTGGACGCCCTTATGACCCATTTCACTAGATTAATCGAACTTACTTCCGCTGATGAGACTTATATTTCCGAGCTCGCAACCATTCTTGCTCCATGCATCCTTCGGCCAAAGACTGAAACCTCAATGACCATGGAAGAAAAGTATTCATACCGCTTGATTCGCGATCTCTTTGCTCACAAGGATGCTATCTTCTCTGAACTTAAGCGAGCTTCCTCGCTCAATTCTGCGTCAAATATTGATACCAGAAGACCTAGAGCTATTAGCACTGATGAAAGCAACAGACGAGCCAACATGGAAGCTAGACAAAAGGCAATCATTGCAGCTGGTGGAGCAAGAAGTCGCGCCACTAGTCCTGCACCAGGTCCACGTGGTCACCGTAGAGATAGAAGCTCAGGGCCACCCGCAGCCGAGACTCGATTTCCGGTTCAAACATCGCCCACGGCTACTACCGATTCAACTAGAAACTCCCGAGGAAGCGTGAGACAAAGTCTCGAAGTTCCATCATCAGCCGAAGCTAGTCCGGTTGTCGAACCAAAGCCTTCTCCTTTGTCACCATTGGCCAACGGAACAGAAGCTAGCACCCCTAGTGTTACGAGTGCTACATACATGCCTGGGTCTGGAGATGGAATGGAGGAAGCCACTGTAGAGAAGAGGACTAGTCTTGCAAGTGTTTCTAGTCTTCCGACTGTGGAAAAAAGAAACAGTTTAGGACGAAGTGGTCAAGTTTCGAGAAACAGCATAGGAAGAAAGCCTTATGGAAATGTTGCAAGAATGAGCAAGAATTTCGACATGGTAGCATCGGGTAACAGAGACAGTGTAGGAAGTATCGGCGAAGTGCCAGAACCTGCTGCGGAACAAAAGGTCGGGGTGAGTCTTGAGGATAAACCCATGGATGATTAGAAATAGAAACTTTGGTAGGGAGGTATGAGAAAGGGAGGAAGGGAAAGATGGATGAGCACAAGCATGAATGTTAAATGAAAGAAAATCATGTACGATAATACGGTATGATATTTGCGACTGGCTTATTCTTTGCCGATAAAGCGAAGCGGGATGGTCTTTTGATACCCTTCCCTTAAGAGGTTGTTTTTTTTTATCGAAATGTTATGGCGAAATAAACAGGAAAGAATGCGTTTATGAACATGTGTGCGTCTTGTATTGTGTGGCTGAATTTGTGTGACTGTGATTGTGATGAGAGTTTTTATTTCTTTCATTTTTCGGCTAACGAGCTTTACACCCCTAACTTTACTAACTTTGCTCACTTCACTCAGAATTTGTTTCAATTGACTTCATTTCACTTTCTCGAGTGGCAAGACTAGCAATTCTTCCCTTCATTACATTACCATCAATAAATCATTCTCTATTGTCCATCATCTACCATCCACCATCCACCATCTACCAATTCAATTCATCCCTCATAGTTCAATCAAACCTCTCTTCATCTCAACAGCAAATTAACACAATGCCATCCGACTTCTCATGGGAAACCTGCAGCTTTATCGGCGGGAAAATTCTTGACCACGTATTCGACAACTGAAACGAACGATTCGCACATTTAGAGCAAGATTACAAGTGCAATAGAAAATCAATATTGGAGATTAAGATGTCGATTGAGATGCCGGAGTATTTGTGTAGATATCTGTGTATGTTGTGTTTTTCCATCCATCTTCTGCGAATTGCTATTTGTGTGATGGATACTAATGTGTTGTGCTGTGTTTTTAGGGGGAAAAACAAGTGGGGAATCGGAAATGGAAAGTGCGCAAGGAAGTGAGGAGGGTGGTAATGTGCGTGGCGATGTAATTGTACGTCCAGTTCGTGGAGGGAGCAATTCGTATGTCGAAGCAAATGTTCTGGTGACACGGGGAAAAGAACGGGATGATGGCAAGTTACACGGTGGAGCACTTGCTTCGACGGTATCACAATCTCGCGATGCAAACGTCGAAGCAATTGCTCGACCTGTATCAAATACATCAAAGGGGAATAGCAATTTGCAAATCGGAGTACTTGCTTCGACGGCACAAAATTCTCGTAATTTGAATATTGCACCAAGCGTTCGACCTGCGCTAATTGGAAAAAGTAAAGAGTGCATTGAATCTATCCAATCGCAAACTCTTCCTTGTGTTAATTCTTCTTCAAAAAAGAAACAATGATTTGAAGGAACGCAAAATCAAGGCACTGTTCGTCAACGCTCTAGCTCGAAGACACTTCAAGATACAAATCAAGAAGTGTGAACAGGAGATGATGAGAAAAGAACAAGAGTTTTCTGATCTAAAAGAGCAATCCAGAGAAGACCTATCTTTATGCAAAAGTAAAGGGTTGAATACGGATCGAGGCAATGAAATTAAGAAACTCCGAAGCAACATCAGTGCATTACAAAAGGATCTTGACAATCTAAGAAATGAACCAACGGAATATCAACTAGCGGAGACCATTAGAGGTACCAATCTCATTCAATTTTTTGCAAGTTCCGTGTGGTAAATGTCCTCAAACTCTAAGGGAGAGATCCTTCTCCAATGGAAGGAGATAGCAAACATAATCATACATACTTCCCGTTGCAAGCCTCTCATATTCCACAAAATTCAGCAACTTCAATTCCACACGATTCTTCGGACAGAGTCCACAAACCATGTGGTTCGTGATTTCAATGAATTATCTTTATTTGCAATAGGTGTCCAGCTTTATCAACGTATAAATTCTGGGCGATACGGTCTTTCATGGATGTTAGATATATTGCAAACACTTTCAAGTAGGATACTTGATAGCAATGACCAAGTCACACCCCGTCTCATCACCCACGGCATCCAACACATTTGCTCGCAATGCAAGGCTGGTGATACTTCAATGCCTGACCGATCAATCGTAGGCGTAGCAATGTACGACCTCATGCAGAACATGCATGGTCATTGTCAAGAAGAGCAATTTAAACAACAATTGCGTGGTTTAGCATCACACTTCAAGGCATGCTTTGAAAGAACAGGAGATGTCTTCAATTTCTTGTTCAAATTTATGCAAACCGGAGACCGAGCAGATCTTGGTAAGGGAGTCATGCAATAAGGTGAATATACCTTGATTTCACTTGCAGACTCTGATTGTGTCATTGATCTAAGCAATAGCAAATGGAGATCGATCATTGCAAGGGAATTGTTTGTGCAAGATGATGCATTTGATAGGGTCAAGCTCGCGGTAGCGTCTCGACATGGAGGATTGCTAACATTGATATTTGATGTTATGGCAGTGGAGCAAATTTGATGGCCCAGGAAGTACTCAAGAAGAAGGAGGTAAAGGACAGAAGGTGTGGCTGATTCACCGAAAGATATAAAGCGCTGCGGTACAATGTTTTCTGAGTACACATATAGCAAGGCCGGTATGAATGCACGTTCTGAAGAGTCTTTAGGTCTTCAAAAGACCCTGGGAACTAAGATTGGTCCCAAGACCAATGAAAATTGATTTGTGCATAAGCGACTGTGGTTTTAAATGGAATATCAAGATAATGCAAATGTTAATAAATGCATGTAGTATACTGTCTCGCTCATACGTACTTTCCCCATGCTATATTATGTATGACCCGATTCATTCTTGCTCATTCCCTGTTGTTGCCCCTCTTACTCCCCTCTTTCCTTTACCGATTTGATGCATTCCACTCCTCGGCTTTTGTTCTTTCCACTACTCGCCTCTCCATACTGGCTTTGTATTTCTGATGTTCGGTCTTAGTTCACTTCGCTTCTCTTCTCCAGCCCCTAATTCTGCGCCCTTCGATTCTCACTCTTGGTTCCTTGCTCTCCGTCTCTCACAACCTTTTCGTTGTTCCTTCCGCTATTCGTCCTTGAAATCCGTGCTCTCACTTTTTGTATCACTTAGTCCCTGAGCCGAGCCCCAGTTCCGTCGTCCATTGGTTTTGGTGGAACCATCCTTCAGCCCCCTCGAATTCGTCACTCCTTACCCCTCGCTTTTTATATACATTGTATTGCATTCTTCAGTTATTCGTCTTTTGGTCACCCCTCTCATTCCCCTCACCACCACTCTCCCTCTTATCCACTAATCCCCGCTCCCCCTTTCCATTTACGCTTCTCCTCTCGACTCGCTGTTTTATCCTCGATACTCTCGCTCGCTGTCCATTGCTTTCACCCTTTCTCTTGATTTTGGTTTCAATGCCTCCCGATATTCCAACACAAAGATACCCAATCCGTCTCTTGTGTTGTTTTACACTCTCCGCTTCTAATTCCCCACGCTCAAGCGTGATAATTTCTCGGTTTCTCTTTATGTGCCCCTAACTCATGCGAGGATATTCCGACTGTAAGATCTCTATCAGCACTACTTCTAAGCAGAATATTGGCAGACTATTACTCACAGTAATGCTGAGCAACTTTATCCAAGACTCTTTTGTCCCTGTCCTTTGTATATAGATCTTGCTCTGATGTTGCTAGATTTGATTATGCAGTAACTATTGCTTGTGCCTACTCTGCAATCCACACAAATTTTGATTTGGTGATTACTCGACCATATTTGCTGATTTGACTGATTAAAAATTTCTCAAGGTCTTCAATTGGATAGATACTGCTAGGGATGTGAATGAAAGACATGATTGCTGGCTTGTGGATGGTTGATTGTTGTTGGTTGTTGGCCGATGGTAAAATCACAGTAAGTAGCTGATCATGATCATGGACGGGGAGAAGATGCTTGCAACTGTCGAATTTCTTGATGACACATCACATTTTTTGAGTGATAGTTTTTGTCCAAAATCATCTCACTCCAATAGCGTCGTATCTCTTATTTAGAATTCAATTAATGAACAAGGGCCAACATGGAGACTTGGGCCAAAATCTCAAGGGGAAAGTTACTATGTTGATGGGTATCACAATAATCACATAAATTGTTTGTTCATAACATGGGTTGACCATTTGCTCTATTAATTGGGGTAATATTTCCTAATGAACTTTACAATATAACTGAACGATCTCCCGAAGCAACTCCTGTTCCTTTTCATTTTTGCTCTCACGGCATTACGTTTTGTATCTTGTAAAAAATTCTCATTCTTTGCTTGCTTTTTGCAGTTGTGGGGAGTTTTTGAATAGTTGAACTTTATTGCACAAGAGCATGGCACGAATCTTGCCTTTTACGCCTAACACTTGGCCGTTGTTCTAGGGAACAGACTCATGGCCCATAGGAGTATGGGAGGAACCTTGCTCTTTACGTTCAACCATAATCTTTGTTGTCGAGCAACTGGTATTTCGTTGATAATCTCGTGGAACTAGATTGATGAGAGTGTGGAGAAGACTCCTTGATATCAGTTCGAACTCCTAGAACACGGGAAGATAGAGGGGTGTCACTCAACACAGGCCACTCGAATACGCAGTCTTCTTATGCTAACACCAAGACGCTTTTTTTTGGGCAGCTGCCAATATCTACATGAGTGTGACTATATTATTTCGTGCTGGCAATTTGTTTGATTCTGCTTAAGAAGGTGTATTGTGAGATTCTGTGAAGATCATGTTGTAGGTTGAATGCATGTGAGTAGGTTAGGGAGGTTCTAATTCTTGTTCATTGTGCTGATTGTCGAGAAAGTGCTGGAGTTTTCTGAAGTGACACGTTAGCATTGATGTAATACAAGCGGAATTTGAAGGATATTGTCGGCGACGATTGATACCTGGAATTTGAAATCCATTGGTCATTTGATCCACAACTTAAATAGATGCTGAGTTGAGATATAAAATTACACTATGCATGTAGCATGTTTATATTCTGGTTGAAAATGTCCTAGAGTTCCATCAGTATCGAAGTTATCGGTTTTGAACGGAGTGGCACATACTTTAATCTTTCCAAGATCGCGTTGGAAGACTAAAAAGGAGTTCGAACCTCGATTAAACCTAACTGGGGACAGTAAGGCTTTTGATCAAATTTGTGTTTATAGCCATAGATTGAAGCAAGAGAAAACGGAGTGAAGTCGTGGGCTGCGGCGTGTTTTTAAAAAGATGGATGAGAAAAGCTCAACTGGCACCGTATAAAGCAACATGTAGTGATAAGTGTGAAACAGAGAAGAAATGAAAGGTTGGGGGAGTGAAGCATGAAAAACGAAGAATGAATATCAGTTTCACACTCAAGTATATGAACATGGCTATTGAGAAGAAGTTTGAAGATTAATATATTTGAATTAATGGACTAAAATACTACAAGGGATTTGTTCCTAAGAGGCTGATGCGAAATAGCTATAAAGAAGCTAAGCGCAGATTCAAAGCCAGTGTAAGTGTTTGTTCTTTAGGTGATTAGGTTTCAAGCATCGAAATATTCGAAGCTCAACACCAACACCAAGAACCAAACCCAATATCAGGTATCGCGTGCTATTGCAACTCCCCTCCACCTCCATTGCAACTCCCCTCCACCTCCATTGCAACTGCAACGCCAACTGCCATTGCTATTGCAATTCCTCCCCATTCTTGCTGCGATTGCACGCGACATTCCGATTTCCGAAAAACATGCCTGTACCTTTATGAGGTCTAACATCTATGCGGATGTCGCGCTTTCAAAAGGTAATAGGTCAAGTTTTGACAACCAAGGTGCAAGTTAAAATACATTCATACTCATCGAGTGAGAAAGAGAAGTTAGATCTATCTCATTCAAATGAAGGAACGAGGCTTGACACCACATCTCAAGATCCGAATGAGATTCAATCGTGTAGCCATCACCCACAAGCCAGCACCCACAAAGCGCATGTTGAAGATGAAAAACCTTAAAAGCGATCAACCAGAGATCTAAAATATAAAGAAGAAAATTGTGAAAGTGGTAAAAAAAAGGTGGAAGTTTTCAAAAGAAATTGGAAGAGGATATAGAAGATCTTTTGGCGCTAGCGAGCTAAGCGAAATGGAAGCTAGTTTTTCAGTGCTATATTCACTTGACCTTCACCTGACCTTTAATAAATATGAGAGTGTCATTTTAATCCTGATACCAGTTCACAGAATTCTATCCTGGTGTTCTATTTTATATATAGAAGAGTGAATTTAGTAAGACATGTAAACATAGTCAGTACCACAATATGAAGCATAACATGAGATTTCTATAGTCGCTATTGAGGTATTATCAGCAGCAAGGATAAGTGATATGTATTTCTTCGGACTGTGGTTCGGTATGTGCTTTCATGGTGCTGACCGGATAAAATACCCTGGTGCAACAAGCGACATGCTCACATACAAGTTTATATATCCACTTTCCCAACGAACTTCAACCTACCCATTATATCTTTATCCTCATAACAACGTGCTCCATTATGGCAAACAATAGGCATCAGTATAAGCCATTAACTGAACATGATTCGATCCGACTTCTGCTTCTACCACCTTCTGCTGATAGCACTGCCAATATCTATTGCGATTTACTTATAACCACATTAAGTGAATGGCGCAATGATATGTTCAATGGATATACAGCCCTCCCCTATGTTTGGGGTGTTGCGAAAAATAAGAAAACGATATATATCAACAATAAAGTTTTCGAAATTACCAATAATCTCGATTCTGTCTTGCGTGATATTCGTGACCCTTTGAGCGAGCAATATTTATGGATAGATGCCATTTGTATTGACTAGACGAATCCTTCCTTCCGAAAAAAGTAAGAAAGTGACACAAATGGCAAAAGTTTATCAGTTCGCTCGACACACCATTATTTATCTTGGGGAGTCCATAGAATCATTAGAAGAGCTTCTAGGAGTGATTTCACGAGGTTACAATAGGAGTCCAACACCCCAGGAGGCTATGGCAACAAATATGTTAGCTTTGTTCTTCAACGAGACCACTATTTATACGGAAGAACAGTATGACAGGGCACAGAACATGTTCTGGGAGATATTAGAGCCACCCTGGTTCACCAGAATTTGGGTTCTTCAGGAGTTGCTCTTTTCGGTACTAAATCTTTTGACGGCTAGAAGAGGACTAGGTGTTTCTGATCCTCGTGATATGTTCTTTGCACACAAAGGAATCTTGCAGGGCTCACCAGATGTGAATCACTTTGAGGATTTGGAAATAGCGATTGACTATTCTAAGAGCGTGAAGGAAGTACTCGCAGATTTGGCTCGCTACTGCGTTAATATATCTCCAGATCACGAGAAAGTGGAGGTTCTTTCATACATAGAAGTTGGTAATGGTTGTTGGCGTAAGGAGGAAGAATTTGCTTTGCTTTCATGGACACCTAATTGGACTTTGAAAGGACCTCTACGTTCTCGTCGGCGTCTCAGAGAGATTACATATTCCCGGGATGGTCGCTCTCTGCACCTAAATCCAGGGGCTGCTTCTGTCCCTTTATATGTGTTACATATCGTCCCTTGCATACGCTAGTCAGCGTGCAGGCACTATTGCAAAGATTTCACAGGCCATCACTCCAGCCCAAGCTGGCTGGAAGTTGCGGAAAGAAGATATTCTCCTTTCATTGAAACTGAAAGATCCACACACGAAAATCTTGATTCCGACTTTGACTGAATTCTACAATAACTGGTATGATATCATTAGACCACTTTACAGTGATATCAATTTCACGATACAACACATGAGCAAATTTGAAGCTTGACATCATGAAATACTGACCCGTAGCTTTAGAGACTATGATTTCGAGACCAAGATAATTCACAAGATTGCTAGCTCTATGGGCTGCACCAACTTTGATACGGGTAGAGATTTCTTCAACATTAGTTTTGAATCCACAAGGGTGTTCGCTTCCACAGTGAGTATCATCCTATGGGGCCATGCCGTTATCGATGACGGTGGAAATGCTGAAACAGCCTTTTCAGAAGTTCTTTACAATAGAAAGTTCGCTACCACTGGAGATGGAACTTTAGTTCTAGTGCCAGCGACAGCTATGAAAGGAGATGTCGTTTGTTGGTTAGGGACGGATCTAACCACTCCCTTTGCCCTTCGGCCAAATCTTGAGCCATCTGCGGGTTTAGAAAACGGAGATATTAATTTTTTGGGAAAAGTTTTACATGCAACCGCCGATACATATTTGAACTATGCCTTTGTGGGCGAATGCCACATTGACAGTGTGTGCAACTATTTTAAGAAATCAAATTACTCTACTATAAAAGAATTGTTGGCATCACGCTACTACACCGGGCTACATGATTGGGAGATCTGTTTGATAAGCTAATCGGTCATTTTCATGGCCTTGGAAGAGTGTATTGATTAAGATGGCATTGCGGAAGTTCACATTGAGGATAACGCTGAATGTTCTTGCCCAGAGGGAATATATTAGCTTTCAGAATCAAAAGTGGTTTAAATATGTTTCCAGTCAATACAATGATATCGTTAAGATAATACAATTGAATCAAAACAACTGATTTCGACTATCACACTATAACCATCAGAGCCAGAAACTATACTGAGCTGACTTATAAAAATTAGTACAACAGTCAACGCGCCTCAATCTGTAGGGTGGATTAGCGGGGGGAAGAGGGTGGTAGATTAAAAGAAGTGCGAGGTGTTTCTAGTGGATATATCGCTTTTTCGCTTGGGATAAAGGGAGCAGTGCACTGTAAAATGGATAAAATCACCCTCTCACCACTAATTCATGTCTGTGCAGATATTGATCGAACGCCTTTTAGTAGGCCAAGCATTTACCAAATGGTTTACTAATCCACATTTGAGATAACAAATCAATTTTCATCTAGACTACATCGCTATACTATCATTAATTGTAGGTGAATTGGTATTTGATGCGGCTCAGTCTTTAAGCGGAAGCGAGAATAGAGAGACGATTATATGCTGCATGCATTTCGTCATACATATAATACAGTTGGGTGAATAGCCCCCACTTTCAAGTGAATAACTTCAAAATGGCTAGTACAGCTAGCTAAGGGGCATATAGTCTTGGAGGTTTTCGACCAGTTCTCGAACAGCTTCTGGAAACAACCGTCTTCTACAATCAAGAAAAAAAAAACTATCTCCTACCACCAAACCTTAATCATGGCATCCTCGAAGCCCCCCCGAAAAATTCTTTTCCTGACAAATAGCGAGTATGGCCAAAGTAACGTGGTCTTCGCAACTGCCTATGAACTTATCCTCGACAACGTAGAGGTTCATATCGCCTCGTTTGAAGCTCCTGCTATTGCGAAAGAAGTCTCTGATATCGTCGATTATGGAAACTTTCGTTCCCCCATTCGAACCCGCGTCGATGAATTAAACGCTGGCGAGTATGGCCCAATCCCCCCTGGTAGTATCAAAGCAGTTTTTCATCCGATCGATAGTCCAGGGATGGTAGAGAAACTCGCGTCAGTGGCTCCTGATCAAGAAGCTATGCGTCATGGAGTTGGATTTCGAGAGGCTTGGAGAATCTATGCGAAGATTCCGAGTGTTTTGTCTTCTTATACTCCTGATGAGTATGTGAAGGGTGTTCATTCTTGTGTTGAGATTGTTGAGAAGGTAAATCCAGATGGCATCGTTGTGGAAAAGCTTTGTGCACAGGGTTTCGATGCTTGTGCTATCTTGGGAAAGAAAACTATGAGTATTACTCCTAATAGTTTCAAAGATACTTTAGCTCAGGCTCAGCCCTATGGCTTTGCACTATGGGGTGTAGCTGCGTAAGTTTATCCTTCTTCCTTCGTAATCTTCAACTGACAATTTCGACTAGTGATTGTTCTGGCTATAACTTTCCACTTCCATGGTATCTCATTCCATTGAACATTATCCTCATGATTCGTCTCATTATCGTTGTCATTACATCTCCAAATGTCAAAGCTATCGAAGCTGGACGCAAAAATGCAAATATTCCCGGCCAATATCCATTTTTTGTTCCATACTCCAAAGATGTTCATTACTTGCTTCCTACAGGACGAGAGTTTGATCTCAAACTCCCACACATTCCAGAAAATGTAACCACCTGTGGGCCCCTCACCATACCCTCCTACACACTCTCTCAAACCGATCCAGAACTTTTAGAATGGTTGGAGAAGAAACCCACCGTTCTCATCAATCTCGGATCACATGTATACGGAAGTAAAGAGTTCAACCGCAACATCGCCACCGGAATCCGTATCCTCCTCTCCAAAAACCCCTCCATCCAGGTTCTCTGGAAGCTCAAGCCCATAGCCCCAGGACCCGATCCCAACATTACTGAAATCCTCGCACCGATCGCCTCGCAAGTAAAACTCGTACCTTGGCTCAAGGCAGAACCAATATCTATTCTTCGCTCAGGTCACATCATCGTATCTGTTCATCACGGCGGCGCGAATTCGTATTACGAGAGTATTGAGACTGGAACTCCGCAGTTGGCATTGCCGTGTTGGTTTGATACGTATGATTATGCAGAGAAGATGGAGTTTTTCGGTATTGGTGTTTGGGGAAGTAAGGGTTGTGCGCCTGGTGTTGAGGGAGGGGAATTAGGAAATGCCTTGGTTAAAGTTACGGAAGATCATTCTATTAAGCAGAAAGCAAAGGAAATGGGAGAGCTGGTTAATAAAAAATATGGAGGTCGAAGAGATGCTGCGAGGAAGATATTGGAGTTAGTTGAGGGAGAATTTGGTTTGCAGCAGAAGCTATGATATACTATATTCTGTTGGATGTTAAAACGAGCAGTTCTGGAGAACGGAAAGGATAGGTGAAGGGAAAGGGACGAAGTTGTGGATTGAAGAATCTGTAGCTACCATGTTTATGTTCACAGCGAATGCTATGCATGGTACTACATGATCTTCTGGATGGAGAGGGTCCCAGAAAAGCTTTTAAAATTTTGATTTTGATTGTGAAATATTTAGGATACCTCTGGAAGGAAAGATGTACAAAAATATTCATCTCATCTATCTCATAAGCAACAGATTTCTCATCTATCCATCAGTGCAATGCAGTGCAAACCGCCACAGTCCGTCAAATTCTAAATCGTATTTCCAACCCGTTAATCTCATCGTACCATCTCACCTCGTACAACACAACACACAACATACAACGCACATCGCAAATCTCACATCGTACACATCGCCCGTCGCCCATCATACATTCTCTCCCAGCCCAATCCAGCTCTAACCCCAAACCAACCGACTCTTTTTTTTTCTGCCACGGAATCGTACAAATACAAATTTCCACAATTTCATCTTCATCATCTGATGTTCCCAAGCATCCAAACACGAAGCTTACATATCTGCATACATGGATATATGCATGTATGCAGATCCCCCTCCCTCACGTAATCCGATACGAGGCGGAGATCCCGTTTGCCATCACCGTCACTCAAAAGCGTTATATTTCATTGGTGATTAGTAATTATTAGAGTGATGAATAAATAAAAAAATAAATAAATAAAATCTTCAGTAAATAAATCATTTTCAATAAACCAGGATATACGATATTGCACGGGGAATTAATAATCTTCACTAAATATACGAAATAGAATAGTTAGTTTGATAGTGCTACGCCGTTTTTGTGTTTCCCGCGTCGGTCTGTTTTTGATGTGCCACGACACGACACTACACTACACCACCGTGCGATGCGGGGATCGAAAGAGGTACATTCTAGCGATTCTCGTGTCGGGTACGAGGGAGGGTTGTATACATAGGTACAGAAGCTTAGATAGTAAGGTTAATATTAATATAGGCTCTTCTGTATTTGTAGGTCGATCTCGGGGTGCGGGTCGGACTGTGGGAATACGAAGGAGATGATAGTGAAATGGTGTGTTGTTTTCTCTGGGGTTGTAAATAGTAGCTCGTAATGTTGACTGACATAGACACATACATACACGAATGAAGTATTGTGACGTTGGAAGGTACGGAGGGAGTGCAAGCAAGCAAGAATTATCTGGAGTAGTGGCGGGAAATATTGAGTGAAGATTTGTTATATAAAGTCTGATGAATGGTGCGGGTGTGATTTTTATTTTCATCATTATCATCATCCTCATTCCCATCAGTTTCGATTCTATATCATATACATACATTGGATTCCTATATAGTCCCAAAGACAACAAACAAACAAACGAACAACATGGTTTCTATGCGCAATCTCGCCATAGCGGCATCGAGTATCCTCAGCTTCGTCTCCGCAGCTCCAACAATCGAGTCCAGACAGGATACTTGGGTTCCGGGCACTTTGAACAATACTCGGGAGTTTTATCTTCATATGACTGTTACCGATGGTGATGATACGCATAACGGATGGGTTTGTAAGTAATTTTTCTATCTTTTTTCCTTTTCCTCCTCAACGAGTTTCTTACCTTTACCTTTACCACTCATTTTTTCTTTCCATGCACAGCTAACATCCCCAAAGTAGAAGCCTGGCACACAGGCGCCGGAATGGCCGATCCCGTCTTCGTAGACTCCTCCAACAACACCGGTTCGCGCATGTATTTCAATTCCTCGCACCTCCAATTTGACGTGTCTCCCTATCCATTCAGCATTAATGCTTTTCCGTCCGATACCAACTATGCGCGATGGGAACCGGTGACGATTACCTCGGGATACGGAAGCGGAAAGTTTGTTAATGAAGGGAGTGCGGGCTTTCAGGTTGATGAGGAGGAGGCGGATGGTTGGGTGGTTTGTGAGTGGTTTCATGGGTTGAATGCGCCGCAACTTTTCCAGATGATTAAGTATTTTGATGCGCCGAATCCGTATGATGTGCCGAGTAGTTGTGCGAGGGTTTTGTTGTTCCCGGTTTGGATCTAGGGGGGATTAGAGAAAAGGAAGGGAAGGGAATGGAGGGGATGGTAGCGAAATAGTTGTTGGGGTAGATGGATTGGTAATGTGAGAAGGAGAAGGAGAAGGAGTTGGTAGTATGATGAGGTTTGGAACAGGTTAATGTGGTGATGTTAGATGGGCTGCATGGTGCTTTTTAGGGAACTGGTAGATGAAAGCGATTGAGTTATATGATTTAGAAGTAATAATAGTTTGTTGAAACGGGAGTGTTATCGAGCATTTTCTTCTGAATGATTTACTACATCATTATGTGATCAGGACTCACATGTTGCACAGAAGTTATTAGATCATCTGGGTAAGAATCTAGACTTAATGCTACTAGTTCATTCGTCTATCCCTTTTCGCAAGCCACACCCGTTGCCGATAGGCAGTGACTATTATTAGAAAATTCTCCATGTGCCGATATACTACGAATATCAGATCTAAAATAACATAACGTCAGTAATCCAAATCTCTAATCGCCTTGTCGGTACAGTCAAATCACGTTTCAAATCAGTCGATCGCCCAAATTTTGCACAGACAATGACGTCCATTCACAAGACATCATTGCCTGTGCACTAGTGGCAGCGGCTCGTAAAATAAGCATATGTAAAGTAGGAAAGCTTATTTGATTGTTTCATGTTTAATGGCACATGTGGACTTTTATCCCTCTCAAAATATTTCCATGATAGCTTATATGAATTATTCTTCGTAGGATTGAGCAGCTTACATGATAGGCGGCATTTTGCGCACAACAGACCCCGATTGAGAACCGCAATTAAGATTCCCATCATTGAAAAACACAATTGAGATTTTGCTCCGGATGTCTGTGCGAAATCTTGTCATTCTTGTATCATCGTCTCCCGTCCCGCTTAGCGTCTCTCTCAAACACCCATTGTTGCCGAATGTCCCTCAACCCCGCAATAGCCTTTCCATATTTCCAGACATCATCGTCATTTACGTTTTGCGTAAATACCTCTTTGAGGGAAGTACCTTATAGCCATGACCTATGCATTAACTTTCCTTTCTCAACATTGAGAAATCTCTTCGATTGATGAAACCTGGACTTCTGAAAGCCGAGATGTATGCCAAGAATGAAGATTTCAATAAGGGAAAAGAAACTTTCAAGCTTTGTAGATGGAGTGGACAGTGCGTGTGCCGCGGAAGGGAAGGAGAACGGAGAAAAGTGACATACCCGGGAACTATATCATTGTCCGGAAATCATATAACGTGTTCTAATCTCCCATTCAAAGGTCATTGTCCTGACATATAATACAAATAATAAATCGACATAAACATAATGACTATGAGAAGTCCGCTAACAAGCGATCATCCCCAACCATTACGAGCAAGTCCTCTGTCAGAACACGATGAAGAAATTCAAATCCGTCTTGATGACAGTCGATATCGTAGTTTTCCACCACCAAGAAGAGTGGTACAACGAAACATTCCTGCGCCAATCCAGTTGCAAGATTTCGAATTTCCCAAGCAATCACACGATATCCCAAGACATTATCCAATGATCGATGAAATATACCCCGATGTACATCCATACAGAACAAGTGAAGATGGATTTGTCAGTTTAACCAATGGAGATAATATGGCACAAAATAAGAGAGCTAGTAGAAGTCGACCATGGATGCAAAATTTGCAGACACAGGATAGAATACAAAGATACAAAAAGAGAAGACCAGCAACGAAATGGATGAAATGGATGAATAGTGATTGGAAGAATCGTAAGTAATTACAAAATTATATTAGGGACTTTATACTGACTGTAGTAGATATGGTTGCTGTGATTGGAGAGTTGATTGGAACGACACTTTTTCTTTTCTTTGGCTACGCAGGTATTGAAGTTGCAAAACTTCAAGGGCGTGAACCACCAGATCTTGAAGTCTTATTCTATATATCCGCAACTTTCGGAGCCAGTCTCATGGTTACTGCATGGATCTTTTTTCGTATCAGTGGAGGGTTATTCAATCCAGCCGTAAGTTAACATGGATTTTGAGTAATTTTCAAGCTAACAATGATAGGTAACTTTAGCACTTGCCATACTGAAAGCAGTCTCACCAATTCGTGCTTTCCTTCTCGTCATTACACAGCTTGGCGCTTCGTGTTTAGCTGCTATTCTCGTACAAGAGATATTTCCAAAGCAACTTGATGTTGCCACCACACTTGGGAGCGGTACTTCCATGGCTCAAGGATTCGTCATCGAAGCTATCACTACAGCAGCTTTGATCTTTACTATTATAATGTTAGCTGTTGAAAAACACAAAGCTACATTTGTTGCTCCCATCGGAATTGGGCTTGCCCTTTTCGTTGCGCACATGGTAGCTGTTCCATTTACTGGAGCATCTCTGAATCCAGCTCGTAGTTTTGGTCCATCGGCCATTGTATGGAACTTTCCTAGAGAACATTGGATTTACTGGGTTGGACCAATTTTGGGCGCGGGGTTGGCAGTACTTTTCTTCAGATTGATCAAGCTGATGGAATACGAAATGGCGAATCCTGGACAGGATGGGGATCCAGAAAATGATCCAACACAGAATCCTGAACTTGATGTTGCACAGAACGCTCATGAAAGAGAAGAAGAAGTCCTTGGCCTTAATAATGGAAAGTCTTGGTATAGAGATGACTCTACTAGTGGATCAATGAGGAGGAAAGAATCGGTCAACAGTTTCACTGGAGGTAGAAGATCAATGGATCGAAGGGGGGAAATATTTAGAAGATTAGATGATGTGGAAGCCCAATGGCGAAGGCAACAATACAGGAATGTCGTATGAATAATTCATCTGCAGATTATGTTGAACCAATTTGCAATAGAGGTAGAACGATAAGACTACTAGAATTATAGAAACAGTTTTGGGAATTTGGCATTCTTTTGAAAGATGAAAGTAACGATGTTGGGCGCTACAAACCTCTTGAATGATTGAGCATCTTTGAGATCATGAACACTTGAATTCGTTTTAATTGATAAGACTTCTTTGGAGACCTAGAAAACCATCTTGTGTTAAGAATGGCTTGACGTACTATAATGACCTAGCCATCAATTTCCAGTCTTACCTTTTTTTTTTTTTGAAGAAAGGCTGAACTTGACGCAAGCCAACCAGTCGATGCAAGTAATTGGGGACAGAAACAACTAATTCGATTGCTATGCCATGATAGTCGTCTATTTGTTTCCCCATTGAAAAATGGTAATGTAGTCGTTGCTGTTTTTGGCTGTATCACGTGATATATGATCACAGCAATTTGACGTGTTCCGCAAGCTAACATCCTGTCTTTCCGAATGGTTGTTTAAAGACATTCCCACAGCCAAATTATATCACACTTATAAGTGCTAAGATGGCAGTTCTACCAGCTCTGGAAGTTGAGGAAAAGAAGGAGATTGTTCGGTCCGGCGCGCCATGAAGCTTATGATGAGTCCAGCGCCAGTTCGCCTTCAGTACCGCGACTTCAGACAATCTTTGGCTTTGATTCATTTAACACCCGAAGTGGGGTTGCTATAGAAGATTCAAGATGATGCAAATGTGTCTGATACTGGTGCATGCGAAAGCGGATGGAAATTTGAGGAACAAGACTGGGGACCAAGATTCTCGAAGCTTGAGTATCTCTTTATACCTGCCGGCCTCGTACGATAATGATTTACAAACACGTAAGTGGGTATGATGTCGTAGAAAGGGGCATAGACCTGTTTTTGTAGTCCTTATGAACCTGTGATTTCTCGACAGCATGACTAGCCAAGATCCTATTGGAAAACGCCAATTAGGCTACAAGTTCAAGAAAGTCTCTTAGACTTAATTTGCAATCAATTTGGAAAGCCCAAGATTATGACGTGAAGGTATTCGGACCCAGATCATTGGCATGGCTGATCAACAACTGTGAAGCCGTGCAGTTGAATTACAGTTGCGTTAGCCATTGAATATGGCATGGCTGATGCAATATGAGCATTGCCTCTCCATTTTTTAAGATATCCTCGATGTTTTTGCGCTTGATGCCAATGCCAGTGTACTTAAAAGGCTTTATCATTACTGGGCACTCGCCCCCTCGCAACCAGGTTTCGCTGAGATAGTAGATATCTAACTGACCACAACCATCGATATTAATGAAACAGTGATGAGTGTTGACCTTTCTCGAAGAGCTTATAATTTCCTGCCTGAGATAATTGAAAAAATGTACCCAGTTTAAAATCCCCGCGACGCCTCGGCCACCCGTGGACCACCAAATTGCATTGATGGTATAAATGCACGGCCGGAAAAAAAATCCATCTCGAAATGCTTCATGTGCAAACTTCCTGCAAAGAAATCATCAATTCCTTTTAGATTTACAAATATTCACACTTTTCAGTCGCAAACATGGCGCAAGGACAGGTTCAAGTGCATTTCAGCACCACATCTCCAGATATCGAATTACCTGAAGGAAAACAGCAATTGCTCGTTCCTACCAGTAAGTTTTAATCCAAGTTTCTCTCAGGTCTTCCTGAAGTCTTTTCCGAAACTAACGATCAAATAGATGTACGGAGATATGGACTTTCGCAGATTCTGAATTCCGAGGCGATGCTCGATACCTCTTCGCCGATACCATTCGATTTCCTGATTAACGGTACATTTTTGCGAACGACCCTCGATGAATATCTTACTGCGAATGGATTATCCTCCGAAACAACATTAAACTTACAATATGTTCGAAGTTTGATACCTCCTCTTTATGAAGCAAGTTTCGAGCATGATGATTGGGTTAGCAGTGTTGATGTTTTATCTGGTAGCTCTGCTGCAGGAGCTTGGGGTAAAAATTCAATTGTTGAAGGACAGGAGCGCATATTGTCAGGTTCTTACGATGGACTCCTCAGAGTTTGGAACAAATCAGGTCAGGCCATTGCAACATCTGCGCCTGCCAGTGTTGGTGGACACACCTCTGGAGTAAAGGCTGCGAAATGGCTCTCAGCCAGACAAGTTGCATCGGCAGGTTTGGATCGCACAATAAGGATATGGAATTATTCCGAATCGGAGGATCACTTCTCAGCGCAATTGAAGCCAACTATGGAGTTATATGGTCACACCGGTAGCATTGACTCAATCGCAGTTCATGGACCATCGAATCGCATTTTGTCTGCTTCAGCAGATGGACAAATTGGTTTCTGGACTTCACATAAATCCTCGGCACCCGAGGTAAATACTAGTCTTATTTCTGGACCATCTACCAAACGACGCAAGATCACAACCTCCACATCCACTCCTCAGCGTGGTCCTCTATCTCTCATGGATTGTCACAATGGCCCTGCAACTGCTGTTATTTTTAACCCCCAGGATCCTACTGTTGCATATTCAGCTTCCCAAGATCATACAATCAAAACACTCGATATCACCACTTCCAGTATCGTCG
The DNA here is from genome assembly GCA_019395255.1 of Botrytis medusae. Lineage (NCBI taxonomy): Eukaryota > Fungi > Ascomycota > Leotiomycetes > Helotiales > Sclerotiniaceae > Botrytis > Botrytis medusae. The sequence goes on from JAHXJL010000072.1 coordinate 107,897, forward strand.
ATACAAGAACTTTGTTGAATCCTATACTCTCATTAAGCGCCCTACCAGGAATTGGTCATCAAATAATAGCAGCAGGTACAACAGCACGTCATATCGCTCTCATTGATCCTAGAGCTTCGGCTGCTACAACACAAGCCATGACACTTCGTGGACACACCAACTTTGTTTCATCAATATTTGCGGATCCTGATAGCAACTACGGATTAGTATCAGCAGGTCATGATGGAACCTGTAGGGTATGGGATCTTAGAAGCACAAGACAGGGAACGAAAGATGAAGGGCTTGGTGTTGTTGGAGAAGCAGTTTATATCATTGAAAGAGAAAGTAGGAAAGATAAGACAACTAAGACAGTTGGTGGTGAGGGAGTTAAGGTTTTCGATGTTAATTGGGATAAGGATGTTGGAATTGTTAGTGCTGGTGAAGATAAAATGGTTCAAGTGAATAGGGGAAGAGGCGTTACAAGACCCGAGAATTAGTTTATATACCCTTCTATAATAACCAAGTGGATTTATACTTGCTATAAGATTTTTGATTTGCACGATGAACGAATGATCTTTGGACTTTTGGAAGATGATCACGTGAAAACATTTCTGTTATTGGATGTGTGTAATTACGCCTCATTTATCTTTTACGAATTTGTTTATCTTGAAAGAAATCTCTGCATACAATTTCTCTTGTCCAATTTCGTATACGCCTTTTTATACACTATCACGGCCATGTTACGGCCTTTCATTGTGTTTTAGGTCTTAAATAAGTCGAAATAAAAAAAGATCCTTCCCAATTTTAGTCATTAGTCCCATAATTCTTACTTTCAAGCGATTGTAAAAATTGGGCTAGTATGGCATCATATTTTTTTTATCCAATTATAGTGAAAATCGTCCACAGACATCCCGTGCAGTGATCATATTTATATATCCATCCCAACAGCCACTGAAATCGAAATGATTTTTATTTTGTCATTTCTCATCAATTTATATTCCACGGGGCTACCTCTTCGCCCCCAAGTATACTTTGTGGGAGTACTGTAGAATATAGAACACATATCTGTGAGATAATCAAAAATGTCACTTCCAGATAGAAAGGATAACATTCAGAATACATCTGACGATGTGATAACTGATACCCTTCCGATTGACCCCGATAGTGGGCTTTCTCGAGGTCTCCAAACTCGACATTTAAGCATGATGGCACTAGCAGGTATCTATAACCCCACGCTTTCCCCCCTCCACCCCCCACATCATCAATCTAACACCCCTCAGGAATCATCGGACCCGGTCTTCTTGTCGGTGCAGGCGGTGCCCTAGCATCCGGTGGTCCAGCATCCCTCCTCATCGGATTCGGAGTCATTGGTCTCATCGCTTTTTCCATCATGCAATCCCTCGGAGAACTCACCACACTATACCCCTCATCAGGATCCTTCATATCCCTCACATCACGTTTTTTCGACCCCGCCTTCAGCGTCGCAGTGGGCTGGAATTATTTCATCATCTGGGCCGCCGTGCTCGCAAACGAATACAACACTCTCTCATCCATTTTTATTTTCTGGAGCGACAAAGTTCCTCTCTGGGGCTATTTTCTCATCTTCTGGTTTGCATTTCTCGCTTTCCAGTTGTTGGGCGTAGCTGCCTTTGGCGAAGCGGAATTCTGGCTCGCGTTGTTGAAATTGGGCGGCTTGGTTGCGTTTTTTATCTTCTCAATTATTTATGCGGCGGGGGGTTTGAAGGGTCAGGATCATACTCTGGGTTTCCAGTATTGGCATGATCCGGGGGCGTTTGCGGATGGGTTTCGAGGCGTTGCAAAGGTATTTGTGTTTTGTTCGACTTTTTACGCGGGCTGTGAATCGATCGCTGTTGCGGCAGCTGAGACGCGGAATCCTAAGCATGCTGTTCCTCTTGCAATCCGTCAGGTTTTTTGGCGCATCATTTTTATCTACATGGGATCTGCCCTCTTCTTTGGAATGACCTGTCCATGGAATGCAGAGGGCTTAGCAAGCGCCGGGTCCAAAGCCCTGAGAAGTCCCATGACCGTCGCGATTCAAAATGCAGGCTGGGAAGGAGGTGTCCATCTAATCAATGCGTTTATTCTCGCGACCTGCTTGAGCGCAGTAAATAGTTCCATATACATAGGCTCTCGAACGATATTATTCCTAGCGCAGGAAGGACACGCGCCGAGATTCTTAAGATTCACGGATCAAAGAGGAGTTCCGATTTACGCAATTGTTTTCACGAATCTGTTCGGAGCGCTGAGTATGATGAATGTTTCGTCCGGGGCAGGAGCCGCTTATAATTATATCGTCAATCTTTCTGGCGTTTCGACGTTTCTTGTTTGGGGCTCGATCTCATTTATACATATCCGTTTTCGCTCGGCGTGGAAAGCGCAAGGAAGGAGAATTTCCGATCTGCCGTTTGTTTCTTTCGCATACCCGTATAATGCGTATTTCGGATTGGCGGCAAATATCTTTTTGGCATTAGTGCAAGGATGGACTACTTTGAGCCCTTTTAGCGCGGGAGATTTTGTCGATGCGTATATTTTGTTGGCACTCTTTCCGCTGATTTGGGCGGGGTATAAGATCTGGTTTAAGACGCGGATTTGGGATTTGAGAGAGGTTGATTTGGATGAGGGTAGGAGGAATGATTTGGATCCTATGGAGGTGGGAGGTTTTGAAAGTTTGGAAGATGGAGAGAGTAGTGAAGCGGGTAAGAAGGTGCCGTTGTGGAGGAGGATTGTGAAGAACTTTTAGATGTCAGTTTGTTGTTAATGATAATGGATTTTCAAGCTTTTTATTAACAAATTTATAGGTTTCAAAGAAAGAGTGTTGAAATTTGTCCATGATGATCCTTGATGAAAAGCGATCTATGGTGGGCGTGAACTGTCACTTCGATGCCAGTGTCTAGCTAGATCGTAATAAAGTATGCGAAAAGGCTAGAGTGAGAGGTACTGAAGATTTATTTCTAAAAAGATAGCAAAAACGAAAATACGCAATTTACTGTGTTGTTAAACTGAGAGTCTGGAAAAGAAGAATCATTAAACATTGAAAGGTAGTATGCAGTCCACTTTTAGACATACGTTCAACTCTCGAGATCATATCCAATATCTCTTGCAAAATAATAGAAAAAAAGACAAAGACAGACAAAAACAAAAATAAACATTACTTTCGCGAAAGAAAACAACGGATTCTTCCTAAAGATGATTGACCACACACAATCCCACTCATTAAACAGACTAGAGCACTGAATGCATTCACATCCTTTTCACTTCTATCCTTCTCTCTACTCGTGTTCGACGATGTCTTGATCAATGAGCAGTATGAATTGATGAAACTTCCAACCATATCTTCCAACCTCCAGTGTGTGGTTCATAAATCCACAGCTTTGTACTCCTAGGTCCAGGTCAGAATGCCCAAGACCTTTGAAACACTGTATCCTTTCCAGATATTGGGAAACTGGCGTGTATCTGATTTACGATAGGTTTCCAGGCGCTCTGCATTTAACGAGAAACAATTTTCGAGTTGTTGCTTGTAGGTTTGCTACATGTGGGTGAAATAACTTCCGGCCGCTAATTTGAAGGATTGCTGATAAAATTCAAGTGAGAGGTCAGTATCTTGTATCTCAATCATCGCTAGGTCTGAGTAGTTGCTTCTCTGATGTCGGCAATTTTCTATGATAAGAGTCTCAAAATTGCCTGCAATGAGAGACTTGTATGTATTAATCTCTCAGCGAGAGAGAGATCCATCAATCTACCTTTTGCAATTAGATGGATAAAGAGCCGAATGTTTTGTCTCTCTCAAAAATTGTTGCATGGGATACCTGTCATTCATAATACAAAGATCATCCACGGAACCCATGAAGTCTACAAAATCCATGAAGTTCATATACAATGTAACATGGTTGCACTTGGATAAAGTTCTCAAAAGTTCAAATGATTCAGACGGGCCGAAGAAGCTCCTTCGTACTGCGCAAGCACAGCATGGTACGACTCTCGACAGACGTATAGCATCTGTAATCTAATCGGCAGCTCATCATAATGAAAGTAGATAGCATGAAATATACGTGGTTCAGATGTTGCTAATTGCCATATCATAGTCCTGATTTCGATAGGTAACTGAGTAAATTGGGGAAATGTCTCATACTCGACTGGTTCAATTCGCTTATCATCATCATAATCTTTGGGTCGAGGGCCGCGGATTGTGAGCGGTATGGGTATGTATTGGAGATGATATTCAGGACATGCAAAGTCCGAAGCTTTGTGTTGAGTATCGCAATGAACGCAATGCATTAAACCAGGGGAGCTGTTCGTTCAAAGACCAGATCGCTTATTAGCAGATACAGTAACACTGTAAGGGTATTGACTATGCGCCATAGTATAAGAAATTTTTTTGAGGAAGTGAACCAAATGGAGAAAATGAAGAAGATACAGAACGGAAGGACAGCCTTGAATGAGATACGAAGGTGCTTGTAGATATGTTCTTACCAATTTGTAGAGCAGTTCGTATTGTCGAAGTATTTGAAGAGAAGAAGAGATGGAATAACCAAAAGATGCAATGTGAAGATACCTGCAAGTATATTCTTTGAAATACAAATCGGAATCAAAAGAAACTGCGGCACAAGCTCTGATCATAACCCTGCTCTGTGTAAAAGAACTCTCACCGGAAAGTAAGGTGTATAAAACGCAATTATATACACGCACGAGGTAGCAATGACGGATAAGCGAAGGAGGCAATACTGACGTTAAATTACTTCGGTGACCAAGTGGAGCTAGCTAACGAAGTCCTGTAGTGAGTGTTGTGGCAGTCGACTTTCCACGGTCGCCATAATTCGGCGAACCATACGCTATAAAACACTATTACTATAATCTCTTGCTAAATAGTGTAATAGATTTTTATGATATGTTGGATAATGGATTATATTGGTTTTATCATTGTTACTTTGTTTTGTGCTTGTAATTCCTAAATTCGATTGCAAAAAACTCTATATATAGTAAATGTCTCTAGACCTGGCATATCTTTAGTTTATGGAGCTTGCACTACTGCCATGAGATGTTGGAGTATTCACTTGCAGTGTTCGAAATGTTGTCAACTTATAGATGACAAGCATTCCTCCTATTTGGGCATCTACTGTTTTTGATCATTTAATCATTGAATAGATTGATTCACTTAGCAATTGTTGGTATCAACTCGGTTGGTAAGTGCCAAAGTACTCTAGTCTATTATGGTTGTAATCGTTTTTGATCATCATTATCTATGAGAGGCCATGCACTTATATAAGGAAGCGCTAGCGCCTCGCTAACCAATACAGCACCCCTCTGTATCATCACGTGATCAATGTCCCGACAACGATTCTCTCAGAAGTATAGATATCTTCCCAGAAATGACAGCCATGATACAAGATTTAACCAACTGATCTTGATCGCCGTCTAATTTGGATCGGCTGTAATGTTTATTAGGCAATCTTTTATCGACGCCAATTGTTTACCACCAGTCTACAAGAGCATCGCAACACAACCCCTCCGCTGCCTCATAAACTTTCAAAAATTTCTTCTGGAGCAAAGCAAGAATGTTTCTTTAACAGTTTCCTAGCCAGATGTTACATCGGAATGTTAGATGGCAGGAGGTAAGGGATGTGGATCACTCTTCAATATGCGTGGTATTCATTCTATCACGGTTCCATACCGAAGCCGTACAAGCCATTCGCTATGCGCTGTTCTGATAGCGCCCCTTCCATAGATATAAATGTCATTCTTACTATCAGCAGAATTCGAACTTACTCATTTGACTTCAAGCATAAGCAAGATGCAAACTTAGTCATGAGAAATTTCATCTCGGCGAGTGAGATGAGGTTAAGGAGTTGGCTATTGTTGGGAGTGAGTAAAGACGACTTGCGGCTTTCTCTTGGGGTGGGAACTAGAACAAGATATTGGATATGCGGGAATTGTTGAGATGGGTGGGCGATTTTTTATTGTGAGTGTTAATTTAAAATGGTTGGAAGATGATTAACAAGTAACCTTTTCTGAGAGTGGATAATCCTTCTCATAAGCAGAATATCTCGGCCTTCTTCTACTTCTACTTCCTCCTTCTTCTGGGAGCTTGAAAGATCATTTGGCATTCAGCTCCGTCAGAGAGCATCTATAAGATATAGGTAGATTAATTTATAGATCTATATAATCATTATGAAATTTCAAGTATATCTTTGATCAAGAATGAAAAGTTGAACATTAAAGAGCCTTCTACTTTAGGATATACACTTATAATGGATATTTCAAAGACATTAGCGTATGGTCCAGTGAGTGATCTCTTTTTCCATCTCAAATTACAACTTCACTAACGGTTCCGTCACCCGAGTGTCTTCAAAGATAAAGGAATAGAATATAAACATCATTGTGCAGGATGTTTAGTATTGGTGAGTATAGACAGATACTTTTAGAGTTGAGAATGATTTATTCGGAATTTCACTATTCTTCTCAAAGAATAACCCCTTCGCAGTCAAATCCACCCCCATTCTGCTCATCCATTGTTTCCTTCATAATTTCTCCCCAATCAAAATCCCATTCTGACCAGTCATTCTTTCCTTCGCAATTCCTTCCCAATGAGACTAATCGTATTACATTTGCCAAGATCAATGATCATCTATCAAAGCTGGAGTCTTGAGAGGCGGAAAATAGGAACATACTATATTCCAAACGATTTCGGCGACATTGATTGTTGTAAAGTTTGACTATTTAACAAACAATTAGTATTGGGTTGAATTGTAATGAAATTTACGGAGCCAACAATCTATACTTACTAGAACAACCAATCCAAAAACAACTAGAACGAGTAGAACGGGTATAGTAATGCAAGCATGTTTTGAGATCTCGCATACTGCGTCGAGGGCTTTCGATGAAATAGTACTGGATGCGTCGAGGGCTTTCGATAAAATAGTACTGAATGTGTCGAGGACGTTGGATGAAATAGTACTGATAGAAATCGGTTCGATAAGCTTGAATGCAAAATTAGTAGCTGTGATGATGTTGGATAAAATAGTACTAACTGCATTTATGACACCGAGAAAAGAATCCCGAAGAAAGACACAAACCGCGCCGATGATCTTGAAAACATAACAAATAATAGATAAACCAAAGTAAACAATAAAGTAGAGTAGTATTGCCGATAAAATAAACTCCCAAATTGGGCGAGGAACTTTTTGGACTTGTTCAAAGAACTTCTCAAGATCGCTGCGAATGACATTTTCCACTAACTTATTCAAAATGAGGAAGATACAAGCCATGATTGTTCCGAACACTGATTTTTCGTTGTCGGCCATGTTGTATACTGAGATTGCTAGAAAGATTTTGGAAAGAGGTAGATTTTTCAAGAATTGGTTGATGTTTTCTGAGAAAGGGAAAGGAAGGGCTTTTGTAAGCATTTGAGCTATGAAGATCCATATCCACACACGATTAATTGACAATGCCATGATGAATTTTGGGACAATTTAAATGACTAAATGATGTTGGTATCTTTGGAATGATTGAATTGTGTTGATGTCTGGGTGCAATTGAATGATGTTGGTGACTGTGGATAATTGAATTATCTTGACAACTTTGTCGGGTTCTCTTGTGCCTTCAGAAAGTTGGATAAGTAGTTCCGGAAGCTGAATAGTTGAAGATCAGTATGAAATGGACGAAGTATGAAGTGGAATAGTTGTGACTTGTGTTGAGAAGTTGAAAGGAAGATGCTCGGGGGGTCGAGAAGACTATATCATTCTTAGAAGGGGCCCGAGCGCCTTTGGTGAGTTCTTTGAAAGTTGATCAGCTGCTAAATAACTATCTGGAACTACTAAATACATTCCCTCTTCCAAATTGAATTTATCTGTATCAAAAATTCTCTTGACATGGTCCTTGAAAAAGGATTGGCTGACACAAAACTCCCAAAATTGATGCCCAATTTATCTCTTCCCACCATCTTTTAGAAAACTGTGTCAGAATCATTTCGATCTCCTTCCACAGTTATGTGAACGCAGTGAATGATTTCAGTGAATGACTTCAATTCTATAAGCTGCTGTAGTAAAGCCTTAAGCGAATGCGAAAGAGACTAGCTCTTTCAGAAGGTCTATATGAGACCTACTACTTCCTGTACATAGCTAGCTCTTTAGACAGAATAAAATTAGACAATTAGGACCTACAATACGTGGGTGCTACGTCTTCCATATCCTTCTCATACAAACAACAGTATATCAAAACAAGAATTCGAATAATAATCTGCTCATCCTTCATAACGATAGATACCGCGCAAAGATGCTGTGAACTTGCAATTTCGACAATTTTAGCATCTACTTGATGAACACGCCAATAGCCAACTGATCATGACATAGATATTCGATGGCAAATTGGACATTACGTGGTAAATTCACCTCCCTATTCACATACTTTTTTGAATTCGAGATTTCAAGTATGACAAATTCCGCCAATTTCAAGCATAGAAGAGTGAATTTCGATTCCAATTAAACTTTGCATCTTGTATATGTATAATTGGCAATATAGAAATTCCAATCTTTGGCTATATACACTGGTATAATAATTTACTATTGGTAGCATGAAGTCGGAGGAAGTGAGGTTGATTTGGTGTTAGACAGGTAAAGTGGGGTACTTGGATGACTTGACTATGAGCCCGGTGTCAAAAGGCTTAATTCAAACTTTAGTTATGGTAGAATGGCAGATGGTAAAGGTGCTTTGCCAACTAAGCAATTCTCAAAAGCAAGTCACAGTTCACTGATAGAGCTGGAGATCTCGAGTTGACTGTTTTATGGGTGACCTGGCCGATCGATCAAATTGTTTGGAAAAGATATGAGTTGATATCTCCTGCCATCATGTAGAATAATACTTCAGTTGATATGAGACGACATGATCGAAATATGAAACTTACATTGTTCATGTCTTTGCGGTCGAGAAAGACGAGGTTTACACGCACGCAATACGCGCTAGCGCCACATCACCACGTGCATCTTCATCTACAGATCGCCACAAATCACACAAAAGGTAATTTCGAAGGAAAAAGATGATCATTTTCTATTTTCTTTTGGAAAGAACATGAATTCCATGACCGTGCCATTTGATGTGAGCAGAATGTATTTTGGTCACGTGAACTCTTCTGGGTGATATCTGGAGACATCCTTCGTATGTCTAGGTTGATAGTCTAGAAGGCAAAACTGTGTCGACTTACTTATTCCAAAAGAATTGTATATTTCTGGTACTATTTGGCTTTCTCTATGGTATAAGCGGAGGAAGTAACTATGCTCTTTAACGCCTTTCATTCTTCTACATCAAATCGAATTGAACGGACTACCTAGCCCACGCAGCATTTTTATCTGACAGATAGACGTTGTAAGTTAAATTCAGAATCAATATCGACTCTGAAACTGGGGGGTTAGAGCGGAGGACCCCGCGCGGTGCTGAAGTTTATTCACATGCGGGCGGTAATGCAGTTTTGGCTTTCAGGGTCAAAGGTTTGGAAAGAGTAGTGCAGAAGTATATTAATGTCATTACAGCTTCTTTTTAAGAATCAACAAAGAGATACAATAGAGAACATAAACCAAACCCCCAACCATCTCATCCCCCAAATCCTTCCGATTCATAACTCGTACTTCCCACATAACAAATCACCAAAAAGAAAGAAAACCACAAAAAACATTCCCGACAAAATCCGACTAAAGACCCCTGACAGGACAAACTTCCAGATTCTCCAGAACTCTGCGCAGTAAGAAAAAACTCTAGATCGCTGCCTTGGCAAGGTTTTTGTTGAAGTTTGCGTTATTGAATGGGCAAATTGCCTTTCCAAAAATTTCGGGCTCTAATGCCTTCTTGCTAACTTCTGGCAAGAATTCATACCACATCATTGGCAAATCTCTGCCCAAGGTATTGGTGAATTGCAACTCGTGGTTGGTTGGGAAAGAGACAAAGTATTCGACCTTCAATCTATCGCCCTGGCGTTGGGGATTTGTCGTTTTCTTGAGACTTCCATGACCGGATGCGGCGGCACCGATTAAAGTGGGGTTGGCGACCTCGGGGTTGTTGACCCAGACGACGACGTGCTCCCAGTCGTGACGATGGCCTCCGACGACGTTTCCGGCGGCTGGTTGATCCTTGGGGAAATCTGGGGAGGGTTAGAAAATGTGAGATGAGTGGGAGGGGATGAAGGGGATACTTACACCAGGCGTACATGATACCATAGCGACCTCCAGACCAGCCACCTCTGACATAGGTTTGGCCTTTGCTCTGATCACGGCAGCCAGCTGAGACATTGCCAGTGTCTTGAAGTCCACCACTACGGGATGTGTTAGTAAAGCGATATCAAGGAAGAGAAAAGAGTAATTTCCATACCTGGTGTTACCGTTTCCATCGACTGCACTGTATGGTTGGCAACCATGAGCAATGTGAAGGAAAGGCTCGAATCTCTTCAAGGTGTTACCCAAGGCGTTGCCAGGTACGTTCTCTCCCCATGGGTTGATGGAGTCATGAGGAACGACGGCGCGAGCTTGGATGGTGTTCTCCTCAATTGGAGCACCCTTGACTGCTGCAGCGGCAGCGAGGATAGAAAGGAATTTTGCGTTGGAGAAATGCATTTTGAATGAATGAGATCAAATTGATGAATTTAACGAAAGTAGTTATATGGAATGTAATGAATGTGGAATGGAAGCTGATGCTGTTGATGCTGATGATGGATTGAAAGAGAGGACATCATTGATACTTATATACTATTTTGCCATCATCACTTGATGTATTCAATCAGCTCAAGAAGTATATCCACTCATACAATCTCCAGCAAGGTGTTCTTGCATTGTCGTGATTCTTTCTTCCAAGAGCCTCAATTTCGGTATTTACCCCATGCCGGGATTTTTCCATCCCCATAACATTTCTTCGAGGAACTTTCCATCTCTAATTGACCGTATCCTGTGACGCTCACAATGACAATGTAGAGTACTCAGCAATCTTGGCATTCGCATCTTTACCAAAAATCGTTTAAGGTTTTATAAGAACCTCTTGGCCTTTTCCGAATACGCCTTGCGATAGACCATTTCAGATGAAATATAGAAACACGTGAAATGAACGAGGCTCGTATCAAAATTTCACCCCCATAACTTCGCTTGGCGTCACAGTGGATTTCTGCTTTTGACTTTTAACCTTAATCTTTTTAACCTTATTTTAAGCACAAATAGCACAAATAGCATAAATATAAAATTGTTCTTGTTATGCTTAAAAATTTGTAATTCCATTAATCCCAGATGCACATCTGTGGCCCAAACTCAAAATCGTTGGTATACAGGGTTACACCTGTGTTGAATCGGTGGTTCGTCCAATGCACAGACTATGTCCTCGGAGAAGCTGTGGTTTTGCAAACTCCGCATTAAACACCTTAAATATTCAATGAACCAGTTCTTCAGATGAAGATTATAATAACGAATTTGGGTAATCCAAATGCATAGGTATCATTCATCACGAACATGGAAAGAAACAACCTTCACTCCATCCCCAGTAGTAAAGAACGCGCTTGGAATTGAGTCCACGCTTCAAGTCTATCCCGGTGTTGATTGATATGAACTACAGCATTCAAAATCCGCATCAAACGGACCCCATGTAATTCTCTTGGTTCAGTATTGAATTGATTCTCTATCCATTTCCCAAGCTTCCACATAACATACCTCATACCTCACCCCTCATACCTAGATGCAAATATATTAATCGAACCACTGTAGCTAATTTTTTAATTCTCGCTTAAGCATAGCCCACCCCCTTCTCCCTCGACAGATCATGATCTCCGGCAGACTAGTACCGGTACATCACCGTTTATTTATTTACCCAAGCAAAAGCCCGTTCCTGCCAAGATTATGCTTAACCGTGATCCACCATTTAGCTCATCTTTGCTTGTGTTCCATGGATTCTTTCGGTGTTTAATTGTCCGCATTTCGAGAGCTTTCATGACTGTCAATTTTGAATGAGAGAGTGAATGCCAAGTGATCTTGTTTCACTAATCGAAAATTTCGCTCACAGGTGCATGAAATCAACATCGGTATAGATTACTTAAGTTGTAATCTTTCTTGAACAATGTATTTGCTCGAACAATATCTAAGCATTCCATCGGACTATCTCCCCTCCTTCGCTGAAAGATAGTACGAGTAATGGCAATACACTTTTATACACTATAAACAACACATGAAGGTGGGATTGACGGTCAAGTACGGATAACACCAAGGAGTCGCTGATAGGTAACTGCAAAACGTGTTACACTTGAAATTAAAATATCGAAAGTTTTCCGGGTAGTCGATGGAAATGGTGAGTGAAGCTATTCTCATCTCAGATGAACATAGAAACAATCTCAAGAAAACAAGAAAATAAAACCACCTAACCCGATACCTTGTCCCTGGAAACTACACAATCAGACGTTCCAGATCTCAATTCCAGCCCTGATACCAAGGACTTGCATGGAAATTTAACAACATGGCTGAACGGCCAAGTTGTTTTGCAAAGTAGTAGCTCCATCGAAAATCTTCAATCTTTCAAGTCACTCGATTTCCGATTCTCATTAGTCTAGATGGCAGAAATGTTCCATTAAACATCTCCCCCCTTTCTCTTCTCTTCTCTTTCTTTCATGTTCACTTTTCTAGACTTGATATTGTGCTGCCGCTTCTTCCCACTTCCCCTCCATCGTCTTTGTCGACATAGCTTTGCACTCAACAGCTGGTATTTCAAAAGGGGCTACACCGCAGTATGCAGCAGCTTCTTGTTATACTGAGGCATCCAAACTTTGAACGTTTACTAAGCTTGGTTCTGGCTTGATACTATGAGAACGATATCGATTGTGGAAAGATACTTGCTTTCATTCTAGTGTCCTTTGGTGAGGGGATCGTATGAACTCTCATGTATGGATAATGACGTAGCAGTGTTTGTAGGTCAATGAGTGGAAGATCATCATAGACGGTCAAGGGATCCCGTCTATCGATGAAGACAACATGGGCAATACAACCATGATACAACGTAATACAATCAATTCCTAAACGCGAATTCACGCATAGAAAAGTTATTGACATGATGAAGGTAATTATATGTTTCTTCTAGACAACTGAAAATAGCAAGATTTTTTGGCTTTCCGAGAATCAGAAGACTAGTTCACACAATTCAGCTCTACTCCCAAATATTTCGTAATGGTAAATCTGCTTGTACTCTTCCATTACAACCATTTATGCTTTACGACACATGTAACGTATAACATGGAAATCTCACTAGGTGAATCATATCCGAAACATGTTTTCAATTCTGCACTTCGAGTAATCGACATCGTCAACGAACGGTTCCTGGTCCAGGTAAAGCTCCTTCCCAAATAAATTATCTCAATCGCTCTGGCAATCTAAAAAAAAAAAAAGGCACAAACGCCCGACTGTTGGGTTCTTTTTGGTAGGATAATAGTCCGAAACTCATTTAAGAACCGGTATGTCCATACCCTGCCAAAGCAAAAACGCCGGACAGCATACTAATGGAAATGTGCACTTGATATCGCAATGAACGCAGCAAATTGCATGAGTACTTGGGTCTATTGAGCTGCTCTATCGACTAGGTACAGCATCCACTGGGCAAAGGTCATGCGCGTATGCCATTGTTCCAAAGTATATCTTATGATAGATAAAAGACGCAGCTATATTGATTCTTGAAAATAGTATCTTCTGTTTCAAGAGGAAAATATTCAAAACTCTGGAGAGAATTCAAGGGTATATCGTGAAAACGGATAATTACTTCGTTACAACACCAGAGAGAAGGAAAACTCAACATCATCTCACCGAGAAGCAATCAAGAAGGTTTTCTAGCTATGCATATGATTCAGAGTGCAATGCAATGATTGGTTAATTATCCCGAACTCATATAAGTTGGTACTAAAGTAACGATTTTGAGGGAAATTTGGAGATTTGAGGAGTGGGAGTGTGGCACGCGTGCGTAGGTAGCCAGGAACAGTTTCATTGTCGAACAGATATTGACGTTGCTCTCTTTCTATAAAGACTTAAAATTACAAAGAAAGATAATAGAGTGACAGATGATTGATTATAGATGATGAATATCAAGTAAATAGTAGAAATCAATTGAACCCAACCCCTTTTATCAATTCGCCACATTGAAGCTTAGTGTGTGAACGCAGTGAATGACTTCAATTCTATAAACTGCTGTAGTAAAGCCTTAAGCGAATACGAAACATACTAGCTCTTTCAGAAGGTCTATATGAGACCTACTATTCCCTGTACATAGCTAGCTCTTTAGACAGAATACAATTAGACAATTAGGACCTACGCAAACAGTGGGTGCTACGTCTTCCGTATCCTTCTCATACAAACACTTAGCCCCGCATCCGCATATATCATCACTCCTAGAAACTAGTCGGCCAATAACGAGAGCTGACTATCATTACCACTTCCGTTTCTTTTCCTTCTCTATCATCCACCCATGCTCTACTTCCTATGATTCCGTGCTTTCGAAATATAAGTCATGAGTAGCAAGAATATTCACTGCTTTACTTATCAATCATACAATAGATATTGAGAATATCTGATCAACTGAAATGGATACAACGAATGATTACTCTGGCTTCGACGGATCTTATATAATAACAAAATTCCATATCTCTAGAAGTATCAATTATACGCATCTTATGTATCTCCATATTTGTATCTTCGAAGAATGATTTTTGAGTAAAGTCATGACCTCCCTCCCCCCTTTAGTCCTTTTGAATTCGATGCAAGCGGTCTCCAACCGAGCTTTCTTCTTTTAAAGTAATTTCCTCAGCATATGCCATATCACAACCAGCTTGGTTATACTATTCACCATACATTCGAGCTTTCAATACCAGATTCGATGGGGTCTTCTAAACAACCAATTTTGTTCCAGATATTTGGTGTTTAATCTAAAACTCCGTTCGACACAAACAAGGGCCGACATCAAATTTCAATTGCACTATTGAGATTCAAAATTGGATGCTTTCCTAGTCATGTGTATCATTTTAGGTATGCAGAGGCTTGCATTGTCATAAGTATCGTATTGAATAGAGAATTGAGAGAAGGTATATCTTTTGATGACTAGTGCTAGCTAGTATACATGTAGGACAGTGAGTATTTTGAAAACATATTGTCAGAAAAGTTAATAGGTATAGTATCCTTCCCCAATTTCGTTAAGCTAGCGCCGGAAGTCAAAAGAACGATCTGGTGAAAAGCAGTTTGACAGCCTCGCGCAGTATCACTCCAGCCATATGCCAAAGCAGAGAACTACTCGTCACAGCACCAGCCAGAATAGACAAACATAAAGTCACTACTATATCTTCCCAATGTGGAACCCAATCTGTCACTTTACATGTGTCGCGAGAGGTATAATATTGCTCTTGAATATAATACCATAGTATTTAAATACTCAGACCCAAGAGTCACCTCCAGCTTCTCGCGTACTGTTCAGTTTCGACACGATATCGCGTATTTAGATTCAATTGGCGAGCATGGTCATTCCACAGTTTCAAGATATAGATAAGAATGAATCCGCTATACCCTATTTCCAACGTATGAAGTATTCAGCTGTTCCTGTGAATGCAGGATTTTTTGAAACCCCAGATGTATACGCTTGAATAGATTAACTTTAAGTCAACTACCCTACTTTCCGGCCACCCCCTCTTTTCGGCCACTTTTACCACCAAAATATCGTTTTTTTGAGGTTTATAATTCTACAAATATTGAATGTAATAAATTGAAACTTTTTTAATACAATTATTATATAGTTATTAGCTTAAATATCGAATTTCAGATTTTTCGTGATTTTATTTAAAAAGTTATAGAATGTTGAATATTACAATTTTTTGTTTGTATATAAATTATATACAAAATTGACTTTTTTGAAATTTACTAATAATTTTTCAATAAAAATAATTAAAAATAAACTATATAAATTTTCAAAAAATTTGAGGGATTTGAAACCTCAAAGTGTAAATTAAATATATATCATAATTGATAGTTTCGATATAGTTTAGAATTATATATTTTCTCATATAAAAAATTTGTTAGCAAAATCGAAAATGCAATATAATATCTTAACTACTAATTATAATATATTATTATTATACATTTTTGAGATTTGTATTTGTTAAAAAATCTAAAATAATATATAGTTTATTTTTAGCTATTTTCATTTATAAATTATAAGTGTTTTAATAAAATTGAAATTTTGTATATAATTTATATACAAACAAAAAATTGTAATATTCAACATTCTATAACTTTTTAAATAAAATCACGAAAAATCTGAAATTCGATATTTAAGCTAATAACTATATAATAATTGTATTAAAAAAGTTTCAATTTATTACATTCAATATTTGTAGAATTATAAACCTCAAAAAAACGATATTTTGGTGGTAAAAGTGGCCGAAAAGAGGGGGTGGCCGGAAAGTAGGGTAGTTGACTTATTTCTTAAAAAAAAAACGTAGAAATCGTAACACTGGTGCATTTAAGACACAAAAAAACCTACTTCGACATACAAAACATCAAAAGTCCACACGTCTTTTACTAACAGAAAGCCATGTGATCAAATCCAAAGAGAAAAATTCCATTTCCACACAGAACACGTACAAAGAAGAAATTCTATCCGTTTGCCTGGCCAAAAATAAGAATGTATAGAAGATATGGAGATTTCGCATCGAAAGTACCCACAGCTACAGTCAATCATCGAGAATAAAATCCCGACGACTCGTACAATTAAGATGAAGATTGATATTGTGCGGGCAGAATCTGGACGAAAAAAAAGTGGGAAGATAGTCTTGAAGACAGAATGATGGAGATTTGATTTATTATGGGAATTGTAGTAGTTACTGGCTCCTATTCTAGAAGGTAGAACATAATTTGATAGGATAGAACACTGGGTAATATCATTGCAACACATCATTTTTTACAAAACAAAATTCAGGACTGACCAAGTGTCGGAGATGATTCTGAGTGAGAAGTGATGAGAAGTGGTCATTTTCATCTAGTTAAAGGAAAGAGTGAGTGAGCACTTGCCAGAGATAATTCCAAATGAGAAGTGCTATTTTTTCCTCGGTTCAAAGGAGAGAGTGAGCAGGCATTTGCTATTATATCTCATAGTGTTATAGAGTGTGTAAAGGGAGTTATGTGTAAGGAATAAAGAAGAGGAATATTCAAGCGATTTTGGCGAGTTTTTTTAGGGAGAAAGCGGGGGTGCTAAGGCGCGTTGGAGAGAAGCATTGAGAGGTTTCTAGCTGTGTGTTCTGGATTTGTATGTCTTGTGAAGAATAATGAGTATGTGAAGGCTACAAGTATTGGTTAGGTATCTTATAAGCTTGATACCATGTAGACTTGGATAGAAACAACATCCAGTAACTAAATCAGACTTATAAATTTGTATTCTTAATTCAATTCTCTAAAATTACGTCCTTACACCATTCCTTCCAATCTCCGTTCCCCTCCTCCTCTCTCTTTTCTCACCTCTCTTCCCTTCACTCCCTCCCTCTTTACCCCCCGCACCATCACCCCCCTCCACGCTCTCCAACCCAAACGTAACCATAAAACTTGACCCCCTACTCACCGCCCCCAAACAAACCCTATCCCTCGCAACACTAAACCCCAACTCCCCAAAGCCTCCCGCTGGCCCCAACATCTCTTTCATCTCATTGAGTGCCGATGCATCAATAATCAACTTCCAATCTAATTTCCGCTCCTGAGTCCCCTTTTCTGTACTCAGACTTTCGCTGCGTTGGCGAGAAAGCTCGATTATTTGCTCGCGCTTCTGTTTGTGGTTTTCGTCGGGACATATCGATGCATCATCATGATTGAGTAGCGAAGTATTCGACGATTGCGATTGCGAATAAGAAAAATCAAAATCGTGTCTCCAATCTATCATGCGCATGAACTTATAAATCTCCCTCGTTCTTCTCTCTACACCTCTCAACCCTCCTCGAACATCGTAATCCCCGCGCAGCTCTTCCAAAAACGGAATCATCGTATCCATCACCCATTGAAATGCTTGCGAAAGCAACCAGGATAATATCACTTCCAGCACGAGAAGTTTTGCGAACCCGTAAATGTGAGATTCGTCATCGCCGGTGCTGAAGGTCCAGTAGTGAAGGTTGTAGATTGTAGAGCGCCATTCGAGATAGGCGTTTGTGGTTTCGGGGGTGGAGAGGAGGGATACAAAGGAATTCAGAAGATATATTAGGAGGGCATTGAAGAGAGAATGGATGAGCCAGAAGAGGGCGATGAGGAGGTATGTTTCTCCGGGTGAAGGTGCTTGGAGTTCTGATGTGGTATCTTCACAATGTGAAGAGCGTGATGATCGGAGAGATTTTTCACTTCGATGTCGAGATCGATTTTGAGTTTGATGTTGATATAATACTTTAAAAAGAAAATATTGAATGCCAATCATCCAAAACCAGGCAAACAGATTTTCGATGAGAAAACTTGTGAAAGCGAGGGTGAGAGGTATAGATGAGATGACTTCGCTTTGACCTTCGAGATCAAGACCCTGTAGTTCCCTGAGCGAAGAGTCGTCCATCTTCGATAGAATGTATAGGTTGTTGGTGGACTTGAGATGAGATGGATTCATATACATATACATGTAAGTGTACGATATATCGATACCAATCCTCCGAATAAAATGTATTGAATGGCCAAAAATGAATAGATTGTTAGAACCAATATCTGCAAAGAAAGAAAAACTAAAGGCAAACCTCATTGTATTTCTATAAGATAAAAATTACACTTGAGGTTACATTCCCTGCCATTTAGCAATATAAAACCCAAACCCTTACCCACCTACCCACCCATATCTACACACCTACATATAAATACACCAAAGCTAAGCCTCGATCAAATCCAACACACCTTACCATTAACATAAAACAGCGCAGCACAGCGCAACGCACTGTTCACCGACCCTTTTCACCCCTAAAAGCCAATTGTAAATTCTACCGGCAAATAAAGAAACAAGCAAGCAAGCAATCAAACAAGCACGCTCAGCCCTAACCAACAGCACGCTAGCCCCAAAACACCCACCAATACGTTGAATACGCTTTACGTATAATCTCGTCCACCCTATCAAAATACGACGTATCGAATACGCTGCAATGCTTTACTCCACAAAAATCTCCATAATTTCTTACATAAGTGCAAAGCGAATACGCTGCACGTTTGCGAGAGAACCAATGACGGTGTAGAAAATACGAAGACTAGCGATATAAGTATGCACGTGCTTTGTGGTTCAGGGGTTCGATGGATGGGTGCGAGGTATGCGAGTTATGCGAGGTATTTATCTATGCGAGCTGCGAAATGGTGTTTTGATGTGGTGGGAGGGGATGAGCAAGAGCGAGAGCGAGAACGAGACTCGGGAATTGAGATGGAAGGGTTTTTGTTTATTTACTTATTTGTTTCTTTGGGGATTTGCTATCTTGTTATATTGTCACCCTGTTCGCTATGAAAAGTGGTTGATTACTGATGTCTACCGTAACATTAAATAAACTTTATACACAGGTAACCTTAATAGGAAAGTCGAAGGATAATCCATCCATCTATTCGTATATATCAAATTGCTTCGCCCAGAAGCGCGTCTTTTACCCTCAAAAGGAAATCGCAAACAAGACCCCAAATCCAATGTTTCCAATTTATTTATCTTTCTCGAATTCCGCGTTTATCGTAGAGGCATATCCAATAATTCATAATTGATAATTGATCACATACATCATCACATCACATCACGCGTCAAATTTTCGGCATCTTCTGCATAAAGAGGCTGAGACCGTGGACTTGATAAATCTATTATACCTATCATAACTGTTCTACTTACCACACATCTCACTCAGTCATTTAAGCCCATACATTCAAGAACTGAGGAAGCGAGATTCGATAATTCAGAGACTTGGAAAGAAATTCCTCAATCGAAGGTCGGCGTACATACACCGCGATCATTGAAACCCATGAATCACAAGTCTTTCGAGAATGATGGAAAGGGAAAAAAAAGGCATCTAATCCACCGCTTACTCACAATCGGAGACTTTCATTCCAGTAATCAAGTTTATGGCATGCCTAAACTAATCTGGAAGAAATAGAAGTAAGAATAATCAATCGAAACTGTTCATATATTTCTACTCAGACCAAAAGGTTTAGGACAGTAGACGTACCGATGTGTACTGTGATCTAGCGATTTATAATTGTTTTCAAAGTACCCAGCTTGAAACGTATTGTCGATGGTATACAAAAGCTTGCTTAGATCCTCCTTATCCTTCTCGTCCTCCCCATTCACTTTGCTTATACCTCCAAGTCAGTCCCTAACCTCACATATGGCCAACATCCGGTAACGGTTTCTCCTTGATATCCTTAATCAACGATCTCACATTCAGATTGTTCTCAAAGCTCAATTCAATCAAATCTCGCACCTCATCTTTCGAAAAGTACAAACTAAGATGACTTTCAAACCAAAGATACCTAATATCCTTCAAATTACTCTGTAGAACTTCACTCAGGAATTGCATTTTTAGCCAATTCCCTGCATAAGTTCCAATTTCATTCTCCTTGAATAAAGATTCTAGAGCCTCAAGTTGTTGAATTAGCGCTGCTATTCTTTCAGCATCATCTACTCCCAAGTCTGTGAGTTCGAAAATATCGTTGATGATTTTTGTAGCCACTGTGTTGACTAATGTACCAACGGCCGATACCCAAGTTGAAGAAGGAAGTATCTCCTTCCAAGAGGCAGATTGTTGATTGATATGACCGATAACAGCACGGATTGCGTTTTCGCTGTCGTTATATACGAAATTTTGAGAACCTGAATAATCTTAACAATTGCATAAAATGATAAGTATGCATACATACCTCCAAGTAAATCGTGTAGGATTGTCCTCTGTGTATCCATCTCGTTTTTATAAGCTCTCTTTCCAAAACTTTCAAGAGGTCCAATCTCTGAATCAATGTTGACAAGATTCAAAGCTCGGGGGGTTATGTCTTTCCGTAGATGCCATTCTTTTGAGAAACTTTTCAATTTATCAACCAACCATGTAGCATCGTTGTAAGCAAACCTGAACGAAATGAGTAAGAATTTTATATGGAGAGTGCATTCTGGACTTAGGACTTACATATTTCCTTTTGGATCATCGACATAGTAACATGGAGATACTGCACGATACATTGCTAAAATCAAGGTTGGAATCTTGGACAAGCCACCAGCAGCAGGTGATACAGGAGAAGAGATTTGTCTGTAAAATGTTAGTGAGTGGATTGTAGGAATTTGACTTGACTTGATGTTAACAAATACGTACTCTGGCTGCATCAATTTGGCGCCATCTTCATAGATAGTGACAACGTGGTTAAATATCGTCAAAGGAATGGAGGATGTCCAATACTTCTCTGAGAGTGTGACGTTTCGCTTCTCTGCTGAATCATTTAACTTGGTAGGACTAGTAGGACTAGTAGGGATCTTTGAGGTCTTCGTTGTGTCGGGAAGTTCATCGGCAGGCGTTTCCACAGCAATTTCATTATCGTCACCCCAGCCCCAGGCATCTTCTTCATCTACTTGAAGGATGTTTGGATCAGGAGTAATGGACAGTGAGCTTGCCCTTCTTTCCTCGTCAAAAGAAGCTCGACTTCTTGGAATAGGTTCAGTCTCTTCTTCTTCATCTTCTTCACCCCAGCCCCAATCATCTTTCACAGTCTCACCATTTGAAGCGACATGCATACCGTCGTCTCTGGTCACCATACGCATTTCCACTCGCTTAGCTTCAAGAGGTTGGCCAACGCCTATCATCATAAGTCATTAGTATCGGTTTACAAAAGATTAACGGAAGATGTATTCGGGGCAATGAAGAGGTGAGGTAAACATACCAAGGGCTAAAGCATTACGAACTCGGTCCAGTGATGTTTCTCTCTTCTTCGTCAACCAAATTTTAGCGGCGCTGGAAACCCATTCATAAAATCTCTCTGATCCTGGCCATCCTAAATTTTGCAAAGTTTCGGCGAATTCACTTGTACGACCTAACGCCTTTTCGTAATCGATCATATCGTCTAGGGATGTCGGTACAGATGTCTCTAGCCATGTTCCGATTATGATTTCAGTTAGGTCAGGCATCATAACCTTAGATAAGGATTCGACCATTGTCTTTGGCAAGTTCTCGTCCAAAAACCGAATGATGCTTAAGATATCCTGAAACAAAGATTTTATGCTAGTATCTGAACGATCTTCAGTAACACGCAAAGTGTTATCCTCAATACATATTTGGAAAACAGAAGGTGATGATTCCAGGCCAGTACGAGGTCGTATGATTGTTTCAGACAATTGCTCCCATAGATCCTTGCCAAACTCGTCAAGCTCTTGAAATCTCTCCAAACCAATCGCAACATCATCCAAAGATGTTGAAATGCCCTGGAATCTCTTGTGAATCGTGATAGAAGCTTCTTTAGGTTGAATGAATATCAACGACTTCCGGATCTCACTGAGCTGATCATTCAAAGATTTCTTCAACTCGTAATATCGTGTATCCAGAAGCCGGACTGCTCTTACAGTGGTCTCCGCTGGAATCTCCGCAATTTGATGACCCGCAACATCGAGTGACTTTAAAGCTTCATGTATCTCTTGCTTATCCGCCTGCTCTACAGCTTTGTCTAGGGAATCATTCGCACGCTTTATGGATTGTGCGCATTCCAGTAATTGTGCATTGAACTCAATCTCCTTCACCAAGAGTTCAACATGGTTTTCATGATTGTGTACATCGGTCACTCGAGATTCATCTGCTTCTGCTTGTTGAACGACTTCATTCGCCAGTTTCCTTGACTTGTCGATATCGTCCTGGAGGGCTTGGGCATGTTGTATCCATTTATCTATATCGGTAGCGGAATCTCTACTAATTTGACGAATTTCAGTCTGTATGAGACATAGTTAGTAAACAAAATAGTGGGTAGGTGGTGATTAACAAAGCTGGGGGGATTTGGAGACACACCTCGAGAGATAATTTAGCCTCACCTAGAGCTTCTATTGCTAGTGGAAGAGCTTCATTCCCAACTACAGATGCAGATACTTCCTCATTAGGAAACTCTCCATTTGATGCAAAGCCAATGAGAGTTTTGCTCAGTTGATCAACTGGTATTGTGGAGGCCATGTTGTCAAAGTCTTTGGAGATTGGATTTCAATTCCTGACAATGTGGAAGCAGAAGCTATGGCACAATTGACTGATGACTAAGAATTATGTTATCAAGCGCGCGCTTAAGCTGATATGGAAAGGGTGGGTTCTGGTGATTGTTATCATCCAATTATAATTATTCAGGGCGTCTATTCATTCCTTCGTTGTAAGGCTATTAACTTTAACGTGATATTTTATTTATACTGTTCCTCGTTCATCCTACTCATCCACGTACTATCTCACCAGTGCCTTGTATTTTCTCCATTTCGCGAAGAAAGCCACAAGTTTCAACGACCTATTTGTGAAGACGAGGTGATACATTCATTATTTGCCTCTCTACCTAGTTGGAGGCTACTTCTCATCTTCCCTGGCGACTCCAATTCGCCAGTTTTCCCGTTGGATCAGGCTAGGATACCAAAATACTCAACAAAGGTGCGACAAGACTTGCCAAGAGTACCAAGTTTCTTTCTCTAATCACATTGTTCTCCCTATTCTTCCAATCTTCTTCCAACAGATCTTTGTGCTCTTCAAATTAGTATCTTTGTTGTTTTTCTGTCTCAATCGTTCTCATGGCGGGGTACAATATTCCCCGCCAATTCTGGTATACGACAATTGTTGTTATTCCTTTACTTGCAGTTTTGCTTTACCAAGCGGTGGATTCATCCTGGTATGCTTTACTGCGCCGTTCCAATTTATTTTATACGTCCTATCATGCACCACAGTCCGGCTCTGAAACTCTAGTAGCTTCCAAAGACTTTGTTGTTTGTGTGATGCAAATTCTATTTTGAATCTACAATCATCGAAATACTCCAAGGCGAAAGATTGTAGTTCTCTTTTCGTCTTCTCGTTCTTTAGATAAATTTTACGCTTTTTTCTTTGGACTTGACACATGACTTTTGATGTAGTTTCAATTGTTTGATGAACCTAAATCTAACAATATTTCAGGTACTCTTCTCGCAAAGAGCTACTCAACTTTGGGAAACTCAATTCCTTCATTAAGATGCCAAGTCAAACGAAGAAAACTTATTTCCGTACGGTGCAAAATTTCAAAACTGATTACGCCCCTACCAACATCACCCAGTATGTCTCGGAACGTACTGGCATGAATGTCGTTGTGGTCGATCAGAAAGGACCCCAAGTCAATGGATATTTTGCATTGGCGACGGAAATTTTCGATGATTCGGGATCACCACATACCCTGGAGCATCTTTGCTTCATGGGATCAAAAAGCTATCAGTATAAAGGCTTACTCGATAAACTTGCCACTAGAGCTTACTCTAATACTAACGCATGGACTGCTACGGATCATACTGCCTACACATTAGAGACAGCAGGATGGGAAGGTTTTTCTCAAATCCTTCCTGTTTATCTTGAGCATTTGATCTTGCCAACACTCACCGAAGAAGGCTGTTACACCGAAGTTCATCATGTTGATGGCGAAGGTAACGATGCAGGTGTGGTGTACTCGGAAATGCAAGGAATTCAAAACACAGGCTCTGATATTATGGACCTCCGTGCTAGGCAGCTTCTTTATCCAGAAAACATTGGATTTCGTTACGAGACCGGTGGTTTGATGGAAAATTTGCGTATCTTGACCCCAGAAAGAATTCGTGCATTCCACAAGGAGATGTATCAACCTAAAAACCTTTGTCTCGTTTTGATTGGTGAGATCGATCAGAAGGAATTGCTTGAAATATTAGACACTTTTGAGGAAGGTATCTTAGATGATATTCCATCTCCAACAGCTCCATTCAAGAGGTTAGTGTGTTCAGTCTCAACTATCAATAAATAACATTCTTACGTAAATAGGCCCTGGGTGGATTCTGCTCAACCACCACCACTCACTGAAACAATAGTAGAGACTGTTTATTTCCCGGAAGAGGATGAGTCAATGGGAGAGATTTGGGTTGGTATGTTTGGCCCTGATTGTAAAGATGCCGTCGAAACAGGTGCTCTTAATGTTCTCCTTGCATATCTCGCTGGATCTTCCGTTTCAATTCTTGAAAATATCATGGTTGAGAAAGAGGAGCTTGCGAGTTCAATTTCATATTGGTGGGATGCAAGACCAAATTCCGTAATTTGGTTTCAACCAACTGGAGTAGAGACTGAAAAGCTTGCATTCGTAGAGAAGCGTCTGTTTGAACTCCTCAGAGAGGCTCTAGAGAAGCCCCTGGATATGGCATACATGAAAAATTGCCTGGAAAGAGAACGCAGACAATGCAATTTCGAAGCCGAAAGCTCTCAGCGTTTCTATGCCGAAGCCATCATTAATGACTTCCTTTTCGGTAACAGAGACGGTTCTACTTTGAAGGATTTGAAATCACACGCAGAATTTGACACACTTGATAAATGGAGTGAGCAACAATGGAAAGACTTTCTGAAGAAATGGATTGTCGATGCGCCTCACGTTTCTTTACTCGGAACTCCTTCGGAAGAGATGTCAAAGAGAATAAAGAAAGAAGAGGAGGCTAGAGTTGCAGAGCGAAAGGAGAAGTTGGGGCCAGAAGGGCTTAAGAAGTTGGCTGAAAAGCTCAAGGCAGCAGTTGCTAAGAATGATGCCGAGATACCCGCTTCACTCCTACAGAAGTTTTCTGTTCCTGGAACGGATTCAATCCACTTTCACAAATCAACCACCGCGAGATCTGGTCTAGCGAAGAAATTGGGCGCACCTACAAATGAAATTCAAAAAGTCATTGATTCGCAAGCATCTGAATCTCAATTGTTCTTACAATTTGAGCATGTTCCAACAAATTTCGTTCACTTGTCAATGCATTTTGGTACTTCAGAGATTCCTCTGGAGCATAGACCACTTCTCAGTCTATTCATAGACAATTTCTTCGATACACCTATTCTTCGCGACGGAAAGAGAGTAGAATTCGAGCAAGTCGTTACAGAATTAGAACATGACACTATCAGATACGAAATGAGAGGGGGTTCTAGTCTTGGTGACGCCGAGGGTCTTATGATTCAATTCCGAGTTGAACGAGAGAAGTATGAAACAGCTATCGAATGGATCCGCACCATGATGTTCGATAGTATTTTTGATGCCACACGTCTCAGTACTGCAGTTACTAAGATCCTCGCCGACATTCCAGACAACAAGCGCGATGGTAATGGTATGCTTTACACCGCTGATAGTATGCTTCACATGTCCAACGAATCGAGCATGAAAGCAAGGACTACTCTTGTCAAATCAGTCTACATGAAGCGTCTCAAGAAGCTTCTCAAAAAAGAACCGGAAACTGTTATAGGCTGGCTCGAATCCCTTCGCAAATCGATTTTCCAATTCAACAACATTCGAGCCCTCGTCGTTGCAGATATCGATAGACTCCCAGCCCCAGTACAAGCTTGGAATTCACTCATCTCTTCACTCGATAAACCTACCCCCGAAACAGATCTCCTTCCTATCCGCAAACAACACGCACTTCTTTCCCACGATGGACAGAATCTTGGTCAAGCAGGAGCTATCATCATCCCAATGCCTACAAGTGATTCCTCCTTCCTACTGACAAATTCACGTGGTCCAAGTTCCTACACTGATCCCCAACTCCCTGCACTCCGCGTCGCTCTCTCATTCCTACGCGCTGTCGAAGGCCCCTTGTGGACAGCTATTCGTGGAACAGGTTTGGGATACGGATCTTCGTTCCACAATGATCTGGATACCGGATTTGTCCAATTCAGCGTTTATCGTTCTCCAGATGCTTTTCGTGCTTTTGCCGCTGGTAAAAAAATTCTCGAGGAATACATTTCAGGAGAGAAGAAATTGGAAGATTCAGCTCTGGAAGCGGCCATCAGTGATATAGTGGTTGAAGTTGTCAATACACAAATCACGATGGATCAAGCTGGGCAAGATAAATTCGTCAAAGGGGTTATGAAGGGACTACCTGAGAATCATAATGAAGAATTGTTGAGGAAGGTTAGGGATGTGGGAAGAGAGGAGATTAGGGATGTTATGAAGGAAGTTTTGTTGAAAGCTTTTGAACCGGGAATGAGCAATGTTATGGTTACTTGTGCACCGATTATGGAAGAGGTATGTTTCTCCAGTTTATTTCTTTCCTTGTCCATTCCCGTCGACTCATTCCCATTCTTTCGCGTTACTTTCCCCTACCTTACTCACTTGTTTCCCTTCTTCAAATAACCCCTCAACTATACAAACCATCAATACTAACAACCAAACCCCCTCAAAAAGGCCATAGTAAAGAACTTCCAATCCCTAAACTTCAAAACACAAGTTCGCACCCTCGCAAGCTTCGAAGACGATTACGGCTTAGCAGCTCCAGAAGACGACGAAGATGGAGATGAGGACGAGGACGAGGATGAAGACATGGAAGACGAAGAATCTGGCAGTGATTCTGATGACGAAGGGGACGAGGAAGAACATGGAGACGGTGAGGAAAGTGATGTGGAGATGAAAAATTAAGATCCTGCAAGATATCATAGCCTAGCTAGGTATGTATGTAGTGGAAGGGTCAGATGGTAAGATGATATGATGAATTTCACGGAGTGTGCATGAGAAATATCCTAGAAAGTAAAAATTGATCACGCGGCATTCATTGTTGCGCTTGAGTTTCTTTAGATGGATATTCAAGAATCTTGATTTTACATTGGTGTTGAAGTCTCTATTGGCATTGGTATAGGTATTCGTGATATCAAGTGAACTTAGTAGGCATCATATCATGTTGATGATATTGCACTTCCCCAATCATCCATTCAGCCAACAGTAGATATCGCGGTAAACATAGATACTAAAACTTAACTATACTTACTTTCCCCAACGATGGTCGATAACATGTTTTTTTGTTCTTTCCAAAAAAACCAAAACAAAACAAAACACAAAAATAAATCACGTCAAAAATCAATCACCTCGATTCTTCTGCATTTCGATTTTCGAATTGCAATCTCAATTTCAATTTCAATCGAAAAAAATTCTCTCGATATAAGACCCCTATCTATTTTTGGCACCTCCTACCCACTTCATCCATCCATTCATTCATCCGTTCACCCGCTCACTCGTTCGCAGCCTGCCGAATCACACCCAATCACCCACATCGGATGAATCCTCTCTCTCATTCTCACACAATGACCAACGATTGCGCCTTCGCCCCTTCTAAGTTAAGGGGGCAAAAAATCTAATTTTACAATAAATACAAGAGATGCCAAATCCCCACTCTAGCATCTTCCCACTTCGCTTTCGCGAAGGTTTTTCTCCAACCTCCGTCTTCTGCCCATCTTCTCATCTTTCCATTGCTATCATATCGTGTCAGGTTTCCGCCATCAATTACATACGAAGAGGAAAATGCCATTCATTATCTTTCTTCATGCGGAAAACTTTGTAAATCAAAAGAGTCAAAGTTAGAAAGAAAACCAGACCAGCATTAACGCCAAACGACTCGATATGTTGAAAAGAGTACATGTTGTTTTTTGATAACCCCCAACCTTTCCCATCCCCATGATTGTATGCCGAAAGCACAGATGAATGACTCCCGAAATGATCAAATTGAGCCAATTTATTGTATAATCACAAACCCGACTCTCAAGAATGCCGAATGTTGAAAAAAGTGTATGATGTTAAGGAACGAAAAGAAAGTAATTGTATTAATTAAGAAATCCTTTACACGCCGGTGTACCACAGAGACATGGAATACGATCTGTACTACCAATCTCACGCTCGAATTTATAATCGTAGGTGAGTTCCTCATCTAGAACGAGATGTTAGTGTAATTATTCGAGAGAATTGGGTGTATTGTAAACTCACTCTGTGCGATATCACGCAGCGCATAAATAACAATTCTCTTGCTCTTCTCTACCGTGATGATCTTTGCAGTACAGTTCGGCATACAACTGTGATTGATGAATCTTGCGATGCCACCTTTCTTTGTTGCATCGATGACTGTATTTTCATCGATTCTGAACAGGTAACTACTTCCAATACCACTCTTGAGATATCTGTTCTCTCGAAGATCTGCAACCTGTTGTCGAACTTTCTCACCGACATACTCAATAATCATATCATTCATTGCTATGTTCTCCATAGCATAAAGACCCCAGTTGTGAATAGCAGAACGAGCGAACTTGACGGGCTTCTTACGTTTCTTAAGTTGATTGAAACGCAAGACGTCAGTATCACCACCAAGAGTCTTCTTCTGATCATTGAGGTCGGCAACGTAACGACGATTATTGACACGGGTGGCACGACCAGATGTACGGGCGAGCAATTTCTCTGCCGCAATCTTAGCTGCCTCTGCTGCCTCTGCGACAACATCTTTACCGGCTCGTTTTGCTTGTGCTTCACGTGCTTCACGTGCCCTTTGAACTTTGATACGATGAGGGAGATAGAGAGACTTTTCGGAGTTCAAAATCTTCTTCGTGCCTTCAGTACGAGCACAGCCAGTCGAAGTCTCAACATAGTATCCAGGTATAGTCGTCTCATCTTTAACAATACCTTTATATCCATTACGATTGAGTGACTTGATTTGTCCCTGTCTCCATGCCCAAGTAGCAGGATCGCTAAGTTTGAAATCCGTCTTGAAGATTTTGAGTGCCGGTCCAGCGTCTTCGTCATCCTTGAGGATATTTTGCAACCCGTCAATATCGAGGATGTTATCAAAATCGTCATCGACGGTGGGATAGGGTGCATCGCTAGAGATGCCCCATTTGACAGACGTTACCACGGGTGCTGTATCGACAATGTTTTCCTCAAATTCAGATTCTTCATCAGCTTCTTCCGGAACGATCTCATCTTCCGTAGTACCCAGTTGCTGTCTTTTGAGAGCCTCCCTTTCCTCGAAAATCTGCTTCTTTGACTTCTTTCTCTTTGCCGATTTTGCGGCCTTCTTTCTGGCCGCCACAGCAGCCAAAGCAGCTTCTGTCTCGGATTCCGTCTTTTGAAATCCATCAAGCTCAGAAATACCTGCCTCAGTAGGAGTTTCTGAAAGAGGCTCAATCTTTGCCACAGGCACACCGAAAAGTTCCTCGTCGGTTTTCTTCTGTCGCTTTTTCGCAGCTTCCATATGCAGATCCAGTTTCCTCTTCTTCGTTGATATGGCGGGCTCAGAGAAATTGGCTTCACTCAGAGACTCCCCATCTCGAGTATCCAATGATTGGGATCTCTCCTTAACATTTCGGCTCATGGAATCCGTATCATCATCCGAAGCTTCATCGTCAGTACCTACACGACTTCTCGGGCGTGACTCAATCTCTTCGGTGCCTCTTGTTCTGGAACGAGCTTCATTATCATCATCAGAATCTTCATCCTCCCTACCAATGAGGAAATGCATGGGCCGAACATAAGCTTTTCGGGTAGGCCTGGCGAAAGGATCAGTAAATCCAACATTGCGATTCTTTTCCGCCTTGGCCCTCTTTCGGATCCTAGGTAGAGCAGTGACATTAACCTTCCCGGCTGTTAGGGAACTGCGGTCCTCAATTCGTGAGTTAGGCGTAGCAACAGCGTTGCTATTATCCTGATCTTCCTCATCGTCGATGAAGGGCGTCTTGGCATTAGGGTCGTGAATATTTAACTTGCGTCGTTTTGCTATATGATTTGTTGGATCCATGAAATTTCGCAGGCAAGGATTTGCTATCCGTTCCTTCACCTTGTCCATCAAATGTGTCATCAACTCTCGTTTGATGACTTCAATAGCTTCGCGGGCAGGATCGAAATTTTTTGCCCGTTCTCGCTTCTCGTCCTCAAGATCAGCCTCTTCCTCCTTTCTAATCTCCTCAATCTCCTTCCTCCTTTTTTGCTCAGTCAAGCGCGGATCAGGACTACGAGTGCGACGATGATGGCCCCTCTCGGATGCGCGATCGCGATGTTCATGACGTCGACCTCCGGTGCCCCACAAGTATAGCTTCATAATCATTTCATATGAAAACAGCGCAGTGCCATTGCAAGAATTGTAACACCTGTCTGCCTCAAATCTTCCCTCGTCACTAAGCGCGAAGACTACATAATAACCTGTTCTATCAACTCTAACGTCCTCCAAGAAATGGTTCTTGAGTCGCTTTTTCAAATGGAGGATCGTCGCTGGAATAACAGGAACATAGTCTTTCGAAATAAAAATGTAGGGCTCATCCTCAAGCTGTTGCGCGATTGGTTCATCCTCGATTAATGTCTGCTGGCGTGGTTTCGTAGGAATCGCAGCTTGTACTATACCCGGTCTAAACTGCGGTCTGCCAGAAAGAGCGGCAGGTCCTTTAGGAGCACTTGGTGGGGGTCCAGATGATTTGGCAACTTCGGGCTTAGGGGGAGCTGGTGGTTCCCTGGGCGGGAGAGGTAAAGGTTCGGGTTTCGACTTTTCCAAAGCATTCTCGAGCATGCGAGTACTGCGCTTTCCTTGCGGATCGAATTGGACCTTGATTCTGGGTCCCAGCCCTACCACACTGCTGCCTCTCATGACGGCTTTCTTGGCAGCCTCTGCCGCTGTCAAAATTGTACCATCCTTCCTTTTGGTATCTCGATATCGGAATGTGCCAAAGCCTAAACAACTTCCTGTCTCTGGATGTAGTTTATTACTGCTCTCTGCGATTTGTCCATAATGAGTGAAAACATTAGTGACCTTCATGAAATTTATCAATGGATCATATCCTGTGACCACAATTTCCGTCGGTGGGCCAGGTCCATAATGGGTTTTGGGGTTGTATTTATACTTTGGTAGCATGAACGGCGAATGGTTGAGACGCGATAATGCATTATGGTAATCGGTATTGATATACGACAATCTGCTTCCTTTCGCCAACCGCGGATCCGCTGGGGGAGCGTCATCTTTCTGAAAAGCTATTAGCCAGACGTCTTCACACGCAAAAGATGACACCCCCCGCAGCAGATTGTATACGTACCAAACCAAACTCCTTATAATGTGGGCGGCGATTATGTTTTTCTTTCGTCGAATGGATGTGGGGGTCGTGGAAAGGATCATATGTGCATTTTTTCCCCTTTACACCTCGTGCTGGGTCTCGAGCGAGCACTCGTGGCTCGGTGGAAGTATGCTCTGCCGTGGCAGAATTGGGTATAGCAACGACATGCTCAGATTTTGTATTATCAAGAGCGGCGCGGGTTGTAGCGGTGAAAGGCATATCAGCCTTGGCATTGCCAGGACTCGCAACACCATTGGGTGATAAGTCGGCATTTGTCAATGGTGTTGAATCGTTGATATTTCGAGAGCCAGCAGATGCTTGCATGCTGTTGGAAAGCTGATTGTTGACACTGAAAAGGGATGATCCAGAACTTGAATGTGAGCTTGCTGAGCCTACACCATTCAAAATATCGCCTTGTACAGATTCGTTATCTTCTGTCGTCAGGGTAGGAGGATCCGCAAGTGGAATTGATATATCTTCTGAAAGACGTGTAATAGAAGCATTGTCAGTTAAGGCTTTCGCATTAATTTGGGTATCAGTGGCAGAAAGGGTGGTAGGCGAATCTGCCTGCTGTGCCTTTGACTTTTCCCTCTCCTTTGCTTTGTCTTTCGCAGCTCGAGGAGCTGATGGAAAGAATTGTGCGAAACTCGCCCCAGATGCGCGAGACATCGTGTGACTGTATTAATCTACCTCTCCTTCCTTCTGCCAACCACCATCTCTTTGTAGAAGATCAATATGCGACTGCATGCATTAAAAGGATTTATGGCAGATGGCCAATACGCGCGAGAAGCGGTTGGTAATGACGCGATTAAATTCCCTCGGAACAGATTTGACCAAGTATTGCCGATACTTATGTGATGATAAAAGTATGAAATATCTTGTCGGTGTCGATGTGCGAATATTGGCAGATCCAAATTAATTGTTGTGCGACAGATATGTGATGTATCTTTTGACGCTGGAGGTTGAAAATTTCGAGAATATGTGTAGTTGAAGTTGATGGAATGGAGGATTTGATGAGTTGAGGTTTCGATACTATCAATTTCTCGCTTTCCCAATAGGTTAGATTCTAGAAAATAGCGGCGCTTGACTCGATCAGGAGATTACATAAGCATTCAAGGAGATGGCAGGTTGAAATCATGTGCCAAGTAGTTGACAACTTGATAAGTTATTATACAGTTAGACAAAAATTATATGAAAATATACTGCTTTTTGAACACCGTATAATGATTTTCCCTTATTCCATTCTACACCGTTTGTTACTTTGGCTTTTACTATTGACATCTTTATGTTACCATTCACTCTACTCAATGTGTTGGTGTCGACTGTACGGCGACTCTGTTCGCTTGAAAGACACAACAATGAGTCCGTTTTCAGTACAAAAAGTACTAGAGAGAGGAAGACTATGGCTGAAAGAGATATAGCTAGTATACTTGTTAGAACAGGGGACATTTGCCATGATTGATCAGCTAACATAGCATTCTAAATTCAAAGTTGTGTACTGTCTCAAGATTCAGAGGAATTTCATATAAAAATATATATCCCTTCCAGATATTCCCTAGTCTCCCTATCTAAACAGTCTGCCTTCATGGAAATGGCTCTCTGAGAGCCAGCGGAGCGTCATTCCTCTACTTAACTATCAATACTACGATATACATTTTACAGTTACCAAAGAGCCCGCAGAGCCCCATCCAATCATGTACCAACAGTTTCAACAATCCCCAACCCCCAAGCAATCTCTCCCTTTCTCTAAAACGCCTGAGATTTGAAAGGATATACATATCTTGGTGATGTATTCAGTTGAATGGATGACGCGACACGAACCCCTTATTCCTTTTCGATACATTTCTTTACCCCCTCGTTACACCCGTGCACGTGCTTCTTTATGTATGGAGGATCGTACTACACTTAGGTATGTATGTATGTACTATTCGACTGTTAATGTACATTTTATAATTGCTCTCGATTCGACTTCCACCATTCAAGATCAAAAAATGATATTTAGTGAAAGTCTTGGTTTGCCTAAGAGTCTGTAATGTCATTGGTATCACCATGTAAACTCCAAGCCCACTCGTTCATGCGATATCTTTCATCACATACCACCACACTTCAAATACAGAATATGAAATCTGTCCAAGATTTTGATGGATAGATGGATAGACAGACAGACAGACAGATAGATAGATAGATATGTATTGCCTGTCCCACTTTACCATCACGCAGTTTTTGTTCCACGAACCTGTTCCTAACCGACCGATGCCATGTAAGGTTTTGGGGCCGGGAGGAGAACATGAGAGGTATATCTCATCATACTCTTTACATGCAATCATTCAAAACCCGTCCATACAAATATTGCCACGTGTTCACAATTAAGGGAGTAGGTTAGTGGAATACATGCATACTTGACTATGTAGAATTTTCTGAGCAATCTAGATCTAAACTAGGAAGTGGAAGATATTATATATACACTCAAGGTGCACGTGCCATATCTTTCCAACACCATGTTCAATAAATGTTCATTTCATGAAAAGAAGTAAGATAGCTTTAATCACAATTACACGACAAACGCGCAAGACACTTGGATATAAAAACGTGTGGGCATGATTGAAAGGACATATACAAGTCCTAATTACCACTCTCTAACTAATAGCTTAAAGAATAACTTCCCCAATGTATTCATACAAATATAGTAATTGCACCGCATCGCACCAAATAACATAAGAGAGAAATATTGTATACCATGCAACACTTGAGTAGAGGTATACAAGTTATGGTATCTTGTCCATCCATACTCCATTTTCACACCCTTCATAACACCATAGTCATCATAATAAAACCAAAACCAAAACCAAAACGATCTTTTTGATACAAATGAAAAGAAAACTATTCCGCATCTCCAATTGTCAAAACGAAATCCTCTTCATCCTCATCAAATTTGATCAAGCACTCTGGCAAACCACATTTCAAAGCTGGTTCCAAGTCCTCGTCGTCAACCTCAAAAGCGCTCAAGAAATCTAATTTCTTGTACTCTGGATTCGGCAAATTCTCTTTTTGGGCAAAACGGGCGGGGGTGATGGTACTATCTGAATCATGAGAAAGATTGCTGGTCGAGCGAGGTAAAGTATTTGTTCTCTTTAGGGTAAGAGTTGGAGCATCTTTTTTTTGAAGAACGTTAGAAGCCGATCGGCCTTTAGTATAACCAATGGTACTTCTAGATGCGGCTGTGGCAGCCGTGGCACGCATAGTGTTATTTGTGACAGGAGCAAAAGTTGGTGTTTTCCTACCTCTCAAGAGTGATGAAGTTGGTCTTGGAATTGCTGTTGATGGTCTCTTGTAAGGCTCCATTGCAGATCTTGGGAGAGTTGATAAAGCGGATGCTGCTCGACGTGATGCGATTACTGTAGGGCCTCTACTTGAGATTGGAGCCTTTAGTCTCTGCTCTGTGGGAACTGTAGCCTTGGTTTGTTTTGATGGCGCTTTCGTTCTGAAATTTCTGAATGTTTCAGGGACATCACCAACAGTCCAATCCTCCTCCATTGATGCCAATATTTGAGCATCCGTCTTCTTCGCGCGCTCAACTGAAGACGTCTCTAAGTCTCGCTCGAGTTTTGATCTTCCACTCTTATCATTGGTGTTATAGAATTCGCTGAGCGCTCCTTTGGAGAGGTTTTCGGGTTTAAGCATATCGTAGTTGAGACAACCAGTAGGGAAGGTATCTGAATCATAAGGTAGATCCTTAGATCTTGGTGGCATGTATTCGACTTCAACATCATCTAGAGGGCTTTCATCTCCGTGTACATCGATCTTAACCTTCTCCGAAACCTTATGCTTGGGTCGGCGAGCACTCGTTTGTTTTGATACAGTCTTTTCGAGATCCTTCTCAGGTGCGGGACCTACGGGAGTTTGGAATACTTTAGTTTTCGCATTCGTAGTTTTCATACCAAGGGGAGCCCGATTGCGAGGACCTATCATAGATTAGTTACTGATCCTACTATTATGCAATGGAAAATTCTTACCAACGGGTGTAACGAAAGCATTCTTATCAAAGGTCGCATCTTTTCCACCTAAACCCTTGCCTTTTGTACCAAGTACAGATCCTTTCCCACCAAATACTCCTGGCGCGTTCTCGTCATTCAATGGGACCTTTAATGGCGTCTTTGGGAATTTGTTTCCGGGCGTCTTTGGCTGTAAACTTCTGGTGCCTTGATTGAGGGGTTTAGAGGCAGCGACTTGTTGATGGCCATGAATCAAATTCTCTTGATCCCTAGCTGCAAACATATTGACTAATTGTCCTTTGCAATGATGGTTAATGTGATTTATCTTGAGAGTGTGTACTACATTAAAATGGATTATGAAGTTGTTGTGTTTGTCGACGTATATGTAAATTTTGTTCTATAGAGTAAAGCTTGAAGTTTCCGTGCTTGACATTTATTTTGATTTGTTTCTACGGCAACTCTGTCAAACCCAAAGCTCTTCCGATTTTTGATATCACAGCCCCGTGAGCCCCTTGCTCACAGACCAACCATTCACCCCTGTTTATGTTCGGTTGGCAATAATACTCTCTTTGGCTCCTCTCACCCTTTACCATCTGCAACATCTCAAACAGTCGCAACTTCTTCAACTTCTTTCATACCATCAACATCAACCATAAAGATATTCTTTGTGTTATCAAATCTTTTTAAACTCAACCCTCACCAAATCGTGTTAACCGACAAATAACTCTTCAAAATGGATCGCATCAAGGAAGTAAGTAAGATCAACGAAACTAACCCCGCCATTTGTCCCTCCAGTCTACGAAATCCCCCTTTCCATCGGGATACGATCGCCGACATTACTTTCGAAGGACTCTAAAGGAAAGATGCTGATTTTCATCTTCATAGAAAATGAACACCCTCCGTATCGAGGCCGATGAAGCTACCGCAAAGGTTCAAGAGCTCCAAGAAAAGGTCAAGGTTCTCGAGCAAGAGAACCTCCAAAAGGAGCAAGAAATCACATCCCTTACACACAAGAACAACTTGTTGGAAACCGAAGTTGAGAAGTTAGAGAGCGGGATTAAGGAGGCCAAGGCTGTGGCAGAGGAGGGCAGTCAGCACGGTACACAGAACGAGACTCTTCAACGAAGATTACAACTTTTGGAGGAGGAAGCTGAGGAAGCTGACAAGAACCTCCGCGAGACAAATGACAAGTAAGTGATTGAAATTTTGGAATTCCTACAAAAATAGGGGTTTGCTCCATAACTTTTGCATATGTGCACATCTTGATATCCACAGCAATATAAGCTGACTTTAATGTGTCTTAGACTCCGTCAAACCGATGTTAAGGCCGGTCACTTTGAACGTAAGGTCCAGGCTCTCGAGCAAGATCGTGATCAGTGGGAGGCAAAGTTCGAGGAGATGGCCAAGAAGTATGCTACTGTGCAAAAGGAATTGGAGGATTTCCAAGCAGAAATTGGCAACATTTAAAATGGTTTTTATGTCACAGTCGACATTCTGTTCTAGAGCTTTTTAGGTGCATGGGTTGCGGAATAATTACAGTTAAGCCTCGTATGCGCTGGCGGTGGTACGCTGTTTTTACATGATTTGCTTCTCGATCGATATCGAAGTCACATACCAAATATTACTGCGGGTTCTGATTGTGAAGTTGTTAATAGATTCCATTTTAATTATTACCTCGTCGCGCATCTGCTGCTGCTCTACTCCCAGACTTCTGTTTCTGTCTCGTCATTTTCCTTTCCGCCTTGGTCTCATATGTGAACTTCTTCTTCCGTGGTTTTTTGGGCCAAACTTTCTTGACCTTCTCCTCTTCTTTTATGACCTTCCCCTTTGCCTCGTGTATACCATCATCACTATCATCTTCATCTGCAGTCCTCTTAATTCCATCTTTCGATATTTCTATGCCTTCGACTATGACTGTTGTGTACTTATCTTCATCGATATATTCCTCTTCGTGATCGACCAGCTCTGGCACTTCTTCATCGGCTTCCTCTTCCTCTATACCTCCCCATTCATCCCCATCTCCGCCGTCGAATCTGTCCTCGACATCCTCTAACAGCGCATTTACGGCTTTAACGTGCTCATTCAATTCTGCTCTTCTTTCCTCTCTCAACTAAACATCAACAGATTAGCCAATGATCATTTCAAGAGCATGAAACAACAAACCTGTTTCCTCATAA
Organism: Botrytis medusae; assembly: GCA_019395255.1. Lineage (NCBI taxonomy): Eukaryota > Fungi > Ascomycota > Leotiomycetes > Helotiales > Sclerotiniaceae > Botrytis > Botrytis medusae. The sequence goes on from JAHXJL010000072.1 coordinate 146,080, forward strand.
CAATTCTCTCCTCTCTAGCCTTCTTCTCTGCCTCCTCTTGAGCCCTCTTCGCTCTCTGAACCTTTCGTTTGTGAAATCCAGTTAGATAATCTTCGCGAGCACTTAAATCGAAATTGATTTCTTCAATTTTGTGGTCGAACTTTCTCTTCTTTTTGTGCGCTGGGAGGACTGATCGCTTGGGACGAGGCTTGACTATGAATGAGGATTCCATGGTGATTGATTTGTGAGGGGGATGACTTGCGGCGCACTTGGAATTGGATGTCTTTTCGTGATGAAAATGATATGATCCTGGGGAAGGAATAATTTGGGCAGTAAGATCTTACCGCCTTGGCTTAGTCATTGGAGTTTGAGGATGCTGAGAATTGCGACGGTAGTGAACAATTGTATTTCCCTAAATGAATTTTAAAAACATTCCCTCAATAAAACGGAATTCTTTCAAGTCTGGAAGAGAAGTTTAGATTTGGATTTCAAAGTGGGAAAGACTTGAAACTGGGAGATATCCAATTGAACCCAAAATCATTGAAATAGTGATAGATATCAAACTGCTTACATAATCGTACAGAGAGCTCAAGGTTGCACTTATCGAAGCTTAATGAAACAGCTTCATCAACAAGATCATCTCGCACGCATCATAACTTTCCAACCACAAAAGTCAAGATGCGGTATTCGATTGCTGGATCGCTATTATGCTGCGCTGCTGCAGTGCAAGCATTCAAAGACACATCGCCTTTCCTTTTATTCTCATCATCGGAGTTAGTTATACTTCCAACTACCCGCTTCGTCGCCATGCAGTTACTAACACGCGAATGGCAGATTACCTTCTTCGATGCAAATTGAGAGACAGAAATTAGATACTACTTCATCAGTTCTTCAGAATGCCAAAAGTTTCCTCTCTACTTGCCCCTCTGACGTCTACATCATTATCCAACAAGATGCTCTCGCCGCCTCTGATTTCTCGGTCCCAAAATCCGTTCCTCACATCAAAGCCGCTATCGCCGATTCGAGAGTTCGGGCTACTTATAGCGTTATGGATGTCATTCACGAAGATGGAAATTTGGCTGGGGAAATAGCAGAATATATCGAGAAGACGTGCGGCCAGAAAGTCGAACGACGAATTGTTGGTCATGAGTCTGCTGACGGGACTGGAAACGGTGTTATTGTATCACAATTCGACGCATTATCGACTGTGAAAGCAGCAAGAACTGAGGAATTCAATGATATAGGTTTGTACTCGTTCAAATCATTAAGTAAGATTCACAACTAATGCATATACAGATTACATGCTCAACAATGCTTACTACCAACATCTCCCCAATGGTCCAGAATATACCGTTATCTATACCACCACACCTGTAGGCTCTGTCCTCGAACAACACAATTCGGAATTGCCAGTTTACAACGCGGAGTTCGACTCAACTTCCCATATCGACTTGAAGCGAGATTTCAGAATCAGAGCAGACAATTCAACCACTGAACCAGATCGCAGACCACTATTTGAGAAATATCAATATTTCACCCCTGGCATTTTCATGGGTTTGGTTGTTGGTATTCTCCTTCTTAGTATCTTGTATGTGGGTTTGAGTGCAGTATCCAGTCTTCAAGTTTCTTATGGAGCATTTGATAAGGAGATGGGACCATCTGCGCAAAAGAAACAGCAGTAGTTTATCAAGTAAAGATATGAGAGAGGAAAGATTGATTGTGGAAAGCAAAGGGAAGGGTTGGAATTGGAGTTTTTGTGAAGTAAAGCTAGTGTATGATTTTGTATGTATAAAGTATGCATGGGTATTCAATAAATGGTATGGGATTTTCAAACTTGCTCTTCTCTGTTTTTCTTGTGATTTTTGTATGCGGAGATGGAGATTCTAGATGTCCTGTTTTCTGAAGTATGATGTGATGTGATAAGATGTGAAGCTTCTTCAACGCAGCCATAGTCATGCATGCGTACTCGAAGAAATTAGTGGATGTATGTATATCTACTAGGTTGATAAGTAGGTAGGTAGGTAGTTAGGTAGAATCCTCCATATCTTACATCTCACTCCCACGATACAGTATTGATATACGTGGATGGATGGATGGATAGGATATGCTTCATTTAGGATTCTGTATGTTGTGTTTTGTGTGTTGGGCGGCTGATGGGGAGATGGGGAGTAAGATGTTTGTTTATGGGGTTGTTGGATCTTTTTTGCTGTGCTTGTGGTGTTTGTATTGCAATGCGTTGTGATATGCTGTGTTGTTTGTGTATGCTTTAGATGTGAGGGATGAAGAGAGGTAGGGAGTGAGAGAGTGAAAGAGGGAGAGATAGAAGACGGGGTGGGTAAATAAAATGTGAGGGTCTCTATTTAGTTTTGGGTATATGTGGAAATGATCACGGACGGGCTTTGTAGATGAATGGATGGGATGGGAGGGGATGGTTTGGGTTGGGTTGAGATGGGATGGGATGGAGTGGGATGGAGGTGTGTGAGTTTTGAATATGCAATTGGAAATGAAGGATGATTTTGGTTGGTTTTTGGTTGGTTGATTGGAATTGTTTGGGTTGGGTGTTTGGGAGAGGTGGGTTGGAATGGGAAGAGAAGGAAAGACAGGGAAAGGAAAGAGAGGGAGAGAGAGAGGCTGGAAGTGATGCGAAGGGCTATTTGGGGAGAGAGAGGGAGGGAGACAAGACAAGTGATTATCTCGTCGAGTATATACATATACATGAATTACATCAAATTCATTAGAGGCCAGAGGTTTCGTCGGTTAGGGGATGAGAAATACAATACTAGATAGATTGTGGATATCTAGTAGAACGGAAATGTAAAACGAAACTGATGTGAACGGCAAAGGCAAAGGTAAAGCTGGGTGTTGATTTAGACATAGTTGGAGAGAATGTTTAGCAAAACTCAAGCACGCTTTTCTATTTGATCGTGAGGATGATGTATATATACACATACATAGATATACACATACACAGATATACAGATATACACATATACATATACAGATATACATATACAGAACACCCTAAGAAACACAAACCGAAATCCAACCGAGGGGGATGGTAATAGTAGTTCAGGGAGTTTGTGTATAGTATGTTATGTGTTAAGGGAGTTGGGTAGATGGTGTGGTTGTTAGTTTTGGGTTTGATATTGATATTGAATTTTGATATTGGGGATTTGTTGAGTTGGGGGTGAGGAGAGAAAGAGAGGGAAGAGAGGGAAGAGAGGAACAGACTCGGGGGTACAATGGGTATAATATAGATTGAATTCGTATAGTGATGTGAAGTGATATTGGACATAAGATAATGTAAGATGATCTGATTACAGAGATTCGTTTGGATCTTTGGTCTTAAGGAGGTGGAATGCGTAGATACTTGTAGATATGTTGATTTCACTTGACTGTTCTTCCTTGCTAAGAAGTAGATGTCAAGTAGGATATGATGCTGCGGCTCTGGTGATGGTGACATTAGCTTGTATGTCTGGAAGAAAGTGAGATGTGATATCTCTTTGATGGAACTACTCTGGGAGTAGTGACATGGTCTCTATACGTTTTGATGTCAGCCATCGAATGAGTGAGTACAGCACGTGTTTTAATAACAACAAGTATTTCATAGAATCATATTTGAAATACATAAATTCAAGACTCTCAAGTATATGAGGTTCCATACTATTTCCCCAAGCCAATCCCAATATCTTTAAAGAATTTTGAATTCCCTTTTCCTGAACGCCAGACTTCCGGATATGCATTACCCCAAGCTACCATGATCCATCTATCTTTCCCGAGACTTTATTTCTCTGGAGCATCTGGTAATCTCTCAATGACATATTTTCCTCTTGCCACACTCATAATGGGCACACCAGGAACCTTTCTAATTCTTCTCTTCAATTCCCTATCGTTCGTTGCCACAATATAAATCTTATGCTTTTGTACTCTGTCCACAATGCAATCATCTGCATAAACACCCTTGTGATCACACTGTAGTCTTTGCCATCTCTCGTCACGAGCAATTCGAAGCGCGATACGATATCTTGGACCTAGTTTTTCCAATTCGGCCATGACGCAGGAGGTGATGATAGGAATGCATTTAGCGTAGAGGCAATCCATGAGGGTTTCCAGAAGAGGAAGTTTGCGTTGAACGGTATGAGAGAGGAAATTGGTATCAATGAGGATCGAGTATGGAGGGACAAGAGCTTCGTTGTATTGAAAGAAGAGAGCGGATGAGACCTGAGGACTAGATATCATACGTCATTAGCTAAAGCATTGTGCGAATGTGGAAGGAATCACATACGCTTCTCGAACAAGTTCCTTGGGTTTATTGGCGCCCTCTTCTCCTTTGTCTTTATTTTCCTTCAGGCGCGCATCTCGTTGTCCAATTACTCGTTTGACCTAAGGCGAGGAGGGGAAATGTAAGTAAGACGGATTAATCGATAAGAGGTACGTGAAACTGTATGAAGAAGAATACTTACAGCACCAAATTTGCGGGTTTTAGCTGCTTTACCCATGGTTTAAATGGTTTGAATGTGTGCGCAATCAATGAATATATGGCTGTGTAGGTTGCGACAAGATGGAATTTTGGGGTAAGTTGATGAAGGTATGTTCTCGATAAGTATCTACGACAATCAAGCAAAAAATGATAAATTTCGACAATTCTGCCAAAATGTTCTTTTCACCGCCTTGGAACCTAGTGGGCGACTAAATAGATGCATGGTCCAAAACTCATTAGAGCTTTAACACGTGCTTGCTTACTTTTTGCCTCTGATGGATGGAGTATTACCTAAGTATTTACTAATCAAGTAGAAGTACTGTTGCCCCTAGTTACTATAAATAACTATTTATAGGTGATGGAGTAGATCCAGCGGTTAGTTTACATTTTATCCATAATTTGACAATTTACTAGTCCTATTTAGGGTATTTGGATTAAGTTCTGTCTAAGTCATGTCATGTGTCATGTCAGGTATATTGCTTGACTGGGGAGTGGAATGCAGGAACACGAAGAGGGAGAGAGAAGAGAGGAAAGAGGCGAGAGGGAGAGAGAAGAGAAGAGAGAAAAGAAGAGTGAGGAAAGAGAAATAAAGAGCCAATAACTTACCCGTATCTAGCCAAAATACGAGGCTTACATAATCAAAATCAGATCGTTTGAGCTGGTCAAGTCTTGGAGTCTTGGTACACCAGTCTGCCTGCATCTTTTCTTCTTATTGACTATTATGAGTACAACAACTACAACACAACTACTGCATTTACATCTACAGCCACAGACTCAACAAATCTTCGAATAACTTCATTCATTCAATATTGCTTGGATTGTCTTCCATTCGTTATTGCATTCTCGTCGCTATTATATCGGTCTCTGTTTGGATACTCTTCATTAATTCCCTACTACTCATCCTTCTTTGCATAACATCAAACTTACCCCATAGATTTGGATACCCTTGTAAACATTAATTCCTGTCTGTTCCACTACTGAAATAGAGGATTCATTCTCAACCATCAATTTCCTGCTGCACAACGACAAACTTAACGTCGTGATCGACTGTAGAAGGATTCTTGCGACCAGAGAACAATTCTAGAATTTGAAGTCGAATCAAGGATCAATTTTTGGGAGGAGGATTCGAAGCAAACATTACTCGATTTCGAATCATTTCCCGTAGGAACGCAATTCTTCGATCGGTCGGTCGCTGCGACAACATTCGACTTGGTTGGAGGGTATAGCCTCAACATCCCATCACGGGTACCAACGATTCCTTCTCGAATACGAATTATAATCTACACAAAATGCGATTCGATAAATCAGCAGCATCTGCTGCTTTTGCGCTTTCATTATTTGTTATGCCAATTATGGCAGCAACTACCACAACAGCGGCTACAACAGATACTTCAGAATTACCCAATCTTTCCAGTGTGGCAGCTTCGGAATCTTCAGCCGCTGCAGCCTCAACGAGAACCACAACCTCCAGTGACACAGCCTCGACAACAGCGCAATCGATTGTCGTAATTACAGGTGGATCTACATCAACGGGTAAATCTTCTTCAACTTCCGCTGTACCAACGTTGGCTGGGGCATATACAATTCCAACGGCTGCTGTCCCTCCAACCTCAAATGCTCCATTTATGAAAGAATCAAGTTATCCCGAAGGTACGGTTTTCATTGCAGTAGGTGCGGTCCTTGGATTTATGGCCCTATCGGTTTTGGTTTGGCGTATGATGGTTGCTTGGGCTTTACACAGATCAGTCAAACGCGCAGCTAGACAACCGAGCCATGTGGATAAAAAGCAACTGTTTCAAGCTCCTCCAGCGCCATTTTACAAATATGCCGATAAAGATTCAACTCTTTCCCTAGGTGGAGGAGGATTAGGTGGAAAAAGTGGCAAGAAGAGACCAACCACTGCTAACGCACCACCATCTCAAACATCTTTATTCTTTAGTCCTACAGCTCTCGCTGGTGGCAATACCCCGGGAAATCGTGCTTCAAGTTATCTTCCAGCAGGTTATTATGCAGCAGGAAATGCACTTCCAGGAGCATATCCAGGTGATAGACAAAGTATTAACATGTCAAATCTCACTCCACAAGGATATGCAAGAGGAAATCAATCTCCACCTGGTAGTCCTGGTCACGGTACTCATTCCGAATCGAGTACATTAGAATCAAGACATAATGATGGAAATGTTAGAGCGCCGAGTGCTTATTTGCAAGATCTTTTTGATGGAGATAACCCACATCCTGCACCTCTACAAGGGCGTGATAGAAGATCAACTCGTTATTGATGGGATGAGAGGGGGATGAGTTTGATTTTGGGAGAGGTTACACTGCTCGGTACCAAGTTTTGTACAACGCGATTGGATTGGATTGATTAGGGGCGTTTTTTAACACATGCATACGTAAAACATGAAGAGTTGGTTTACTACTTTACAGTTAGGAGATTTGGTTTAATGCTTTTGGGGTGGTTGGTGGTTGTTATTAATGAATGCTGTGATGCGTATTTGCATGAGTGATTGGAGCGGGGCGTGTTTTTGGGAATAGTATGGTCGTTTGTGGTCGGATTGTCTATCGCAAATGTATTGGGGAATGGGGGAGGCATTTTGTATGGACGGGAGGTAGAATGGAGTGGATGATGATTTGAGATGTACCGAATAAGGATGAACATGGACGTGGGTGGTTGGCAATGAGAATGGATTGAAGGGTGTCATGGAGCCCGCTGTTAGCTTGTATATAGATGAATTGATACGATAGCGAAGTGAAATTAAGTTCTGAAGTTTTTTTTAGGGAATGAGGAATAGATTTGGGTGATATAGATCCAGATAGCGAGCCGATGCAAGCATGATAAAATGGGCAAAGGATGAGGCATAATAATAAAAAATTCGCAAGTATGATATTTGATAGTTGATAATGAATGGATGAGATTTGTTATGAGGTTTGAATGGGCGGATGGATGGATGTATGCATGCACTTATGAACAAGTATCTGATAGTACGATTATTCGCAATCTTGAGCTGAAGGATCGCTGAGCTGAGTAAATGTACTCTATCTAACCTTGGCAGATGGAGAGATCTGATGGGGTTTGAATGGTTGTGAGATTGGGGATGGGAGAGGGGAAGAGGAAGGGGAGAGATTAGGGGGGGAGAGAGATATGCGACTATCAAAGATGGTAGAGTAGGCAGGGAGGAAAGCAGGGAATCTTTGCTATGCTAAGGAAGATGGCGAGAGTAAGACTTGCAGTATTCAAATTTACGGGAATTGCAGAAAGATGTAATATTTTGGAATTTGAGGTCGTAGAGCAGAGAGACGTTTAGGATTTAGAATTTAGAATTTAGAATGTGGGATTTGGAATTTGGGATTCGAGCTGGTTGGATTTAGTTCTCGCTTGATGTACAATATGTATGTATGTATGTATGTATGTATATGTATAGAAATGGAGTATGAAAGGTTCAATAAAGTGAGGATTATAATATGATCATCGAATCATATTGTACTATTGTATTATATTCCATGACCTTTTTTTATTTTTTTATATGAAGTGTTGTGTGAATGATAATACTGGATGGAGTATATCGTTTTATGTTGCTTTAACCTCGATTTGAGGAATTAGTATTCCATAAGTAAGTTTATTTAAATGATCGAAATCGTATTTGGAGGTTTTTTGATAGAAACAACAGTAAATTACACCGATATCATTATATAAAATGGACTTAATTATTTTCAGACTACCAAAATTAATCTTAAATTTATTCTTGTGTCGTTTGGGATTTGACGATAACTAGCATCTGTGATATTATTTGAATTTAGATTGATCAATATCTGAAGCTGATATCTGTCACTTACGAAACGCACTCAATCGCAATACGATCGCATGTACGCGCGACTATGTATATGAGCGATTACGTGTATATAGCTAGTACGAAAGAGCACTCTATAAGTAATCGGATTGTGGTTTGGTAGTTTTAGATTCTAAAGGGTGTGTTGTACCCTGCTCATGTATTCCTTCTAAGGCAAAGTGCTACAGAATCTAGAATTGGATATGTAGAATTTATGATTGCATGTTAGAATATAGGGTTAAAAATTTCGCATCTATAGTTGAAAGTTAGAACTTGTGATTCGAAGCTAGGATTTAGAGTTAGAGTTAGATTCTTGTCCATTGAAGCTAGAATCTGTGTATTATGTGAGTACATACGTGTCAATGTTAATGATTTAAAGGTAATGTTTTAGACTTTGGTGATGTGAGAGTAATTTGTAGTAGATATAAACAATACAAGAGAAAATGGTATAAGTTATTTGTAATATTTCTTATTGTAATATTATTGGTGTGTAATATTTTGCTTGATATTATGTAATTAGCTTTATCAAATAGAATAAAATCATGTTATTGATTATGACTTGACCGTTATATTAAATACCTATCCTTAATGTGAGTAATGCGTGGTATTCATTAGTCTCCGTGTATCTCTGGTTATTTTCCATGCTTTTGTTTGATCGTTCAGTGCCGTATCACGAAGCGAGGCTCTAGTTCATTCTTCCCCTTAGTCTAAAGATCCAATGAGATAATCTGATTGGAACAATGCTTTGGATCTCAAATACTGTGGGAGGAATAAGGTAGAGCTTAGATTCGGCTGATCCAAATTTTAAGATGGCTTTATTGTTTTGTTTCTGTGTCCCTGAGTTCTTGGTCTGTGTAAATTTGTTTGAGGGCTTGTTATGTTGAGTTAATGTTACTACTTTTCGGATAAATGTAATGGTCCGTCACTTCATATCCATTTATCAGTGTTATCTGTACGTGTAGGTGTTAGCGGTAGGGATGGGAGGCAGTTTGAAAACGGACCATGCAATCTCTGGCTTGTAGAACTGTAGTTACTAATATATTTGTGGACTATTCTGGGAAGATCTAGTCAATTTCAAGTATCGTAAGGGTTTTCCTCTGTTAATTGCCTCACACATCTATATGCTCTTGCTTCTTTGGAGATGATATCAGGGAAAAATAAAAATACCAGACTGTTTGATCACTTGAATATTATGCATGAACATCCAATAGATTAAGATATAAAAAGCTGCGAGTCGAGGGATTTTCACAAGAATTTGAGCTGCTTAGTTACCCTCAGTTCAAAAGATTAAAGTCGATCAACACTCAAGAATCTTGGGTATTCGGAAATTCGTCACGGACTTCGGTACAAAACACATGAATTCAAACTAGTACCAAGATTATTCTAACAATAACTTGCATTTGCTTTATGAAGGACCTGCAGACTGTTCGCCTGTTACTCAGATCATATAGCTCTGCATTATTTTAAATAGATCTTTCAGCTACTCATTTTATAGAGCTCCAACTTGTCGTTCAAGGCTAAGTATCAAACTTTGCTACCTCCCACTCGTTTCTGAATGCCGCTCCCTTCCTCAATCTCAGCCCACCATTAATATTACTCAATGCCCTCTCTAGTCTCACTTAACTCAGCTAGGCATCATCTACTCCTCCTTCTATTCCGTCCTTTCAATAATCGTACTTCATAAGTTTCCCACAAAATAATCCCAATGCTCTACTAATTCATCAAATGAGAGCTCGCCGTAGTTCCAGCCAACACCTTTCAACGCGAAAGTCGCTATCGCTCTAGCCATATTCCCGCAGTCAGAATACGCGTCCGAACAATAACCAGGCAACAATTCCTCAATTCTCTTATCGAACTGAAATTTGATCACATTTCTCTCATATTCCGATAAGTTCAAGTCTCCTTCGTCCCACAAAAATTTAGGTGGTCGACGTGCCATAACTCTCGGGACAATCATGACCCCATCCCAGTCGATGACCCCAGTGATTTTGACATCACGTTCTGTCTTCTCCATCATGATATTTCGAGGCCAAAAATCAGGATGCCAAAGTACAGCTGGTTCGGCTTTCTGTCTTAACCTATGAGTTTCTTCAAGTTCATGCAACTTGTATCCCATAGTAATAAGAAGATTATATCTCTCCTGTTCCCATGGCCTTCTCGCGCGATTCAAGTGCGCAGTCAAGATGGCGAATAGAAAACTTCCGATTCTGGTATTATTATTCATGAAGTAACTCTTTGTCCAAGGTTTTGGGGAGAATCCAATAAGCTCGGAAACAAGAGGAGAGCTCGGATCGGAACACTTCTCTGGTATTTGCGTAGAAACTGCAAAAGTGCCGTAGTTTTGGAATTGAAAACTTTCAATGTGCTCGATGTATCCAGCGACCTCATAAGCGCAGTTGATTCGCGTTTCGATCGTATCGCGCCAGCCACTAAGTGGTGAGTATAGGGTCTGTAAATCGTAACCAGCGATGAGTGGTTGGATGATATAGGGACATCCGAGCAAATTCACACATGTGGCATCCCAAGCGTAAATGGAAGGAATGAGTGGTGATGACTTCCCCATGACATGTTGGAATGCAGCCGTTTCTATAATTCTCGAATCGACATAATTATGAAGGTTCCATCGTAACTTGCTAGTTCGTAGAATGCAGGAAATTGGTGAAGGTGGCGTACCTTGTGTGTGGCTGGTAAAAACTGCGTAACATAGAATTATGGTATTGTTCCTGCCTTCTCTTAAAGAGCAACCCAAAATGCGGATTGGGAAGTTGATAGAGAGACATAATCTATTGAGCAATTCTATGAGTGTGGAATAGGTTGCGCCGGTTGGAGGGAAGAAATTGTTAGTCAATGCTAAACGTTGGGGGTATTGAGATGTCATTTTTATTTTAATTAGTTGAGATCAAAAGAGTATTTCGAAGAAGTTGGCAGAATAGTGTTGTTCAGATTTTGCAACTTAAGGACTCTTGTTGTGAGGTAAGCTCTTTTGTAGGTAAGATGCAAGTCAAGAATTGATGGAGCGGATTTTCCTCGAAGATTATCGTGCATATATACAAAGTGTGTTTATCGAAGATCCTTCATACGGTTTTCACTGATGTATCGATAGTATCTACCTAGCCATTATTATCGCCGTAGTGACTAGACGAACACGGCTGTTAACCGAAGGGGCTGTTTTGAGCCTTTAGAACAGGTTAGGATAGAACCTACAGTAGTGGGATTTCTCTCGTTTCGCTTACGGCTCTTATCATATCGGGAATAATTTGAATACTTGCTCATTACGGTTTGAGATTGATTCATGCTGAAACAACGTATAACTTTATGCCTTTCTCGCTTACAGTGTTAGACAAATTAAGTAGTCAATGAAGCCTTCCCATACAGCTTCGCCTTTAATACTCTTCAAATGGTACATTAACCAGTCGATACATATAAAATGTCCTAAATTGCTGAGTAGTGTGCTGGGTCTCGATGTGTCATAGCTTAGCTCATTCCGCACGAGACCGTGGTGCTCGGTCGTATGGGTGGTGTTGTATTCAATTGTGATATAATTTAGTACGGCTTACTCGAGTGTGTTGAAAATGTTACTTGTAGCCACCGCCTTAAAAACTTGATTACGGTTTCTATCATATCAAAAATTGCGAGTCTTGATGACTAATTATATCATACGGTATTGCAATTCAGGTTGGCATGCAAAATGTGCTAGACGTGATGTGTTGCTTGCTTTCCATATAAATTGGTAGTATTTACCTCCTTTAAATGCACTCTCATTTATCTCATCAACCCTTAAAATTTCCGAACTATCACCCTAATTAAAAGTATACTTTTGACCTGTCTGGTCAGGTCAATCACTCGATGTCAAATTGAACATCGTAGAATTGTACTATCATATAGTTTAAAATCCTCACCCTGAAATTGTTCTCTAGATAAGACTAATAATTTGATTCAAAAGGAATTGCAATATTGTCTCTGATATAAGAATTTTCGGATAAGATCTGGCAGGGCAATTTCTCCCCACAGTCATCTCACACCCTGAATCTACCTATACATTTGCCCATCCATCAAAAGATATATCACACCTCTTCGATAAAAACATGCACATTACTACGTCGTAGCATATTCCAAATCCCTCGTTCCAGGCGCAATACGCGTCCACGCATCCATCAAAACCTCATAGGGAAGTTCATTCCATTCAAAATCCACACCAAACAGCGCATAGAATCCCAACGCCCTGACGATTATCGACATCTCTCCATAAGCATCTTCGCACCATCCCGGTAGACCCTCCTCTATCATTTCATCCACACTGACGCATTTCCATGCATAATGATCTGCCTCGCATACCTGAGGACCTTCTCTCCAAAGAAAATAAGGAGGACATCGAGTCATGATACGAGGGAGTGCCATGGCGCCTTCCCACCCTAGTACAGCTTCCAACTTGTAAGATTCTATTTGATAGAGATCCCCATTCGGTCCACAGGGTAGCAATTTATTGTACATGGGCTTTGCAGTCATCATGATTTTGCTGGGTTGAAAATTCGGATGCCAAAGAACAGATGGCTCGGGTCTGTGTGCGGCTCGATAAGTATCATTGTTGTCCAAAACCTTGATACACAAAGCTATATGGCGAATCTTTTGATATTTAACTTCCTGATCCGGATTTCGCGTCTGGGATTCCGCCATAAAAAGCAATTCGAGTATAAAGTCGATGGCCTTGGAATTGGCTCTCATAGATAAAGTCTCCATGAACGGTTTAACAGTCAAACCAATTCGATCCTTGACTCTATCAGGTTTGTCACTCTTGAGAGCCATTCCATGAACGGGCTGGAAAGTTCCGTAATACTCAAGTTGATATGCTAATTCTTGTCTCTCAATATACATAGATATCATAGATGCAGCTTCTCCGTACTCGGAATCTGGCTTGTAATGACCGTATGTGAGATAGTTGTGATATAATATACGATACTTTTCCAGCAAAGTATAACCGTTCACTCGTTGCTGTATGATATATGGAGATCTGATAGCGTTTCCGCAGGTAGTATCATATGCGTATAGTTTGGGAACGTCAAAGTGCTTGGCGGAGAGGAAATCGAAAGCGGCGGTTCTTTGGATCCAAAGATCGGGGATTGCGCCTTGCATTCTCGGAGTCCTCAAGACATAGTGCATACATGGGGCTATGCTACTACCGGGGGCAAGTGTAGTTAGAATCCACGTGAATAGTGTGATATTGTTTTTGCTACCGCCTTTTATTTCGGAAATTCGTATGATACCTGGGGGAAATCCATTTTCATGGCATAGATGAGTTACCATTACTTCGATTGCTGACATATCTTTCGGCGGAAATGCATTTTGTAAAGGAGAGAGGAGTTGAGATGCCATTGTTTCGTTAATGAGCTATTGTGAAAGCTGTATGTTGAAGATTATCAGGTTGAAAGAGATTGAGAATGTTCAATAGATCAGCTTCTTCATATAAGCGTGGTGCTGTCGTGTGAGAAGGACATAATCGTATAGAGTGAAGCTAGCTATGAGACTAGTGAAGGATTGGATTTGAACAAGAAAAATTGTCAACCAAGTAGACTTCTAAAGACAGTATGGCACAGGGAAAGACCTCAAGATTCATGATTTGAGAAGATTCACTGGATAAATCAGTAGAATGAAAAACATAGTTACGATGAAGTGTAGTGCAGTGAAAACAAGCTATCCTTTCATTTAATATGGGAATATATCTAAATACGACTGTCAATGTTTACAGAATGTCTTTTGACACAGGGTCTCATTAACTGATCACACTTGATGAATGACTAGGTAGATGTAATTTGAAATTATTCTCGAAGAAAATCCACTCTGACTGTTACAAAATTTGTCTTTCATGAGTACAAAGCTCACCACCACCTAGAATTAGCTAAGGAATCTAACCTACTTTTCCCATACTTCAATTCACTATCCAGAATTAATACTTAACTAAAAATAACACGAAGAGACTGGCTTTCATGAGGAACGGTATTAGCATGGAGATAAGAGAAGGGTTGTAATCTTCTGAAAGCAATTCTATGAGGTAATAGTGATCGATTTAGAGGACTTACTAAATTAGCAATTGCAATTGGCTAGATAAACGAAAAAGCTATTTGATAGTGTTTAGTGATCAAATCTTATCAATTGAATATAGGAATGTGGTTGTGATCTAGTTCTTTCTGATTTTATTCGCTGTTCTTTACCTATGTTAATGGATGTGAGTTTAAGATCTATAAACACAATTCATGCTTCATACATGGCAAGATTTTTCCAACGTGAAACCAAGGGATTATTACATTAATTGTATTTCGCTAATGTTTTCTAAAACTTAATCATTCATAATTTTCTGCTGGAATTAACAAATATTCAGGCCCTGCGCTGTGTTTCTCATAAGAAATGGGATGAATCATATATTCGGGAATCGCAAATGTGGCGAAAAAAATCTTTCAGATTCCAGTAGGAATTCGTCAAAGGAGAGTTCTCCATAATGTTTCCATTCGGGGCCATGTAATAAGTACATGCCCAATGCTCGAATAAGAACTCGAATTCTTGAGTATGCATCTTCTGTATAACCAGGAACCAATTTTTCTATAGTCTCATCGAATTCTCGCTTAACTGCGTCAGCCTCTGGCTGTGTAAGAACGCCTGGCTGGTTCCAGAGAAATGAAGGAGGCTCTCTCGTCATGATACGCGGTAGCTTGTTACAAGGTTAATTTTCTAGCTATTGCCGTTGGAAATAGGTAATTACTTACAGACAAAGCATTGTCCCAATCAATAACACCTGACAGACGAACATCACTCCCACGTTGTACAACCAAGATATTTCTTGGATGAAAGTCTGGATGCCAAAGTGTCGAGTCTTGATCGCTAAACAAATCTCTCCCAACCATAACTTTCCATACACATCCGAGTTTTATGCCTGGATATATCTGTCCCACTGCCTGTAAATCAAGATGTCTATCCAATTCCTTCCATGTCAAGCGACGGAGGAACTTGCTAAATACAAATTTTGGAATCTTTTTACCCGCTACATTAAGTTGGTCCACGACAAGGTTTAAGCGAGCATTGGGGTCTTCTCTGTTCCATGTTTTCATATTTGTTTCATTTCTAAGGACACCGTAGCCGGGAATCTTAACGCTTTCCTTCTTAGCAATGAAATGCGCTATTTCACGCGCAAGTTGACAGTATTTCAATCCAATAGGGAGAATATCTGGTGATCGTCGCATTTTCTGATACAATTTTTGTAGTGTGATTCCAGGTATCAATTGCATGATAACATATGGACAAGAAATAGCGTTCCGAAAACCGGAGTCATGGAAAAAGATATAAGGGATAGGCAAACCGACTCGAACTCCGAATTGATATGTCAATGCTACAAGTGTTTCGACTTGCTGATAAATAGGATATTGGCGTTCCTGAGAAAAAGAAATATATCGAGGAGTCCGTATGCAGAACTTGGGGTGTGGATGAATTGGAGTTTCTTTGCAATCGAATACCACAAGACTGTTATTTCCGCCTTCTGTGGATCCGCGATACACAGAGGTTCCTGGATGTCCACGTTCCGAGAGTAGCGCATTGAGCAATTCTTCACATTCTGAACTTAGTGGAGACGGAAATGGAATCATTCTACCTATCAGTTCGGATGGTGATGATGGATCTCCTCGAACTCTGTCATAAACTGGTGCGTTTACCAGGGGTTGTAACTCGACGTGTGGATTGAGGGCAAGTGGAAGATTCATATTGACAGTTTCTAAGCACTGAGATTCTGTATTTGATAAAGGGCACATTAGCATACACTTGAAGCAACCTAGTGCTTTGGTGATGGCACTATTCGAAAATATTTGGTGGGACAATGATGGAGCCTTACTTGTTGTTTCAGAAAGCTTATATATATGAGATGATGCAAATTCAGGGAGTTTATTAACTTAGCTATAAGGATAGACGATACTTGATTTCTAAGTTTGTAAGACAATTTATATAATATTGGGGTTCGACGATTTACAGGAAGATTACACTTGAATCAAGAATCATCGTGGACTATCCATTGTGCTGTAAATCTTCAAGTGGAAGGTCCAATGGTGCATTATTGCTTGAACAAATTAGTAAAGCTAGGCGGGAAAGAGCTCCCAGATCAAGGAGTTGGATGCTTAGTCAGATGCGCTTCTTCTCGGACTGACGACTCTCATTATTAACACCGGGCTTGGGATACCAAAAGAATGGCGAAGACAAAAATTCAGTCCGGAAAGACTATTATGCGTACGCTCTCAGGCAATACTTTAATAACATGTGTTTCCGACAAAAATTTTCAATCGATTTAGAAAATTCGATTATTGTCTAGTCTGCGCTGCTTACACTCAATGACCTATCTCGAAAGAAGAAGAATCTTGGTTATAATACCTTTAAAGGAATTGATCATATTTTCTCAAGGGGTATATTGAGATTGCTGGAACACCATCGTCTATTTCCCATGCAAAACAATTGTTTACTTCCAATCAAATCTAACCTCTGTTCCTAATAATATCCCCAGATTGATCGTGATGAAACCGCAAACAACATCTCCGGATTCCTAACCCTTCTTCATAAAATCCTCCCAGTACCCTACCAAATCATCAAAAGACAACTCAAGGTAATGCTTGAAATTCACTCCAAAGACCGCATACATGCATAGAGCTCTGACTGCTCTTTTGCTAGGCAGATACGCGTCATCTTTATACCCAGGACGAAGCCTCTCCATCTCATCGTAGAAGGCAGATGCAATCGTATCCTTCTCATCTTGGCTCTCTGTCATAGACCAGAGCCAGCTGGGAGGTCTTCTGGCTACAATACGGGGAAACTATAAGAATATTAGTTCAAACACTCAAGAAGAGGTTAGCATAGATGTGAGTGAAAATTATGACTTACTGCCCTGGCATCGTCCCAATCTATGACTCCAGTGAGCATAGCCTGGCGCTTAGTACTTTTGACCATGATATTTCTCGGGTAGAAGTCTGCATGCCATAGCACGGCCGGTTCATCTGACAACAACCCTTTTTCTGCCATCTGCGAGCCTATCTGTCTCAGTTTCTGAATCTTCCAGACTTCAACTGGCGATAACTTGAGAAAAATATCAGCAGTTCTCTGCATTTGAGCATTCAAAATATTGTTGACCCAATTGGGAAAGTTGACCTCTGATGGAATTTTAATACCATCGATGGAATATCGACTTAGCTGGAAATCAACTTCTAGCTTGGTACCCTTATGTGGCATATTAGCTCCAGCGATAAACAGCCCGTATCCCGGAAGTCCAGTTTCGTCCATCGCAGCCACAAAGCTAGCAACGCATCTCGCATGACTGCAACGACGATCTACGTGGGAATTCCGCGGAGTCTTGTGTTTCAACCCATTATACAGCTTGAAAAACTCGAATTCCAGTGTTTCCCCCCTGATTCGTTCTATAATTGAATATGGACATTGTATACTATTTTGATAGGTACAATCCCATGCTAAAACGAGTGGAATTGGTAGATTCCTTTTCTGGCGGAAGTAATGAGTGATAGATACCTCGGATTTCATGTCATTATCGACGGGAGGGCTGCCTTTAAAATAATTTCTTAGGGCAGTGCGTAATACGCAGGCGACTCGTTGGTTTTCACTCGTTGATTTGAGAGGAAGGCAGGTAAATAGAATGGCGGTGTTGTTACCACCAACAAATCTTTCCAACTTTTCGACCTTGAGAGCGAAATCGATGTCGATACAAAGTTGTTCGATCATTTTTCTGGTATCATGCATGGATTTGGGTGGAAATAGGTTCTTTGACCCATTGCTAAGTTCTAAGAGGGGAGGGGTTGCACGTGCCATATTTGAATATCTCTAAACTCGAGACTTGTTTGTGATATTATATGAGGGAAAGAAGGAAGTATTGGTGCATATGATGTCGAGTAATGGATGAGTGGAGTATTCAATAGATAGATGTTTAATTGATAATGTACAGACATGAACAAGCGATGTGTTAAAAACATCTCAACAACCGTAACATTTTAATACCCGAGTCATTGAGACTCGATATGTCTACCACAGCTATGTGCTTCTAGTGGGACCCTGTTACGGCTCACAATAACTGGGTGGTGTTACTTGGTACTTGCTGATTGTTCGTTTTTAGATCTGAGAGAAGGAAGAAGAAATAAATTTAAGAGGATCAAGAAGATTCTATGGTATCTTGTTCGGCTCACTAGCACTTTGAAAATTTCAGAGATGGATATCAAAGATTGATAGAATGGCACATTATGGAAATCGGATAAAACAGGTCAGCTTAAGACATTTGCGTCATCAACAAATTAAGCTTGATCAATCTCAAAAAAAATTCTTTCATTGGAGAGGGAATCTTTTGTGACTTGGAGATTAGAGACTACGCGCTTAACGTGTCATCTTCGCATAAATTGCATCCTTGGGAATGAAAAGAAATCTAAACGCATACAGAAAAATTGGGATGAAGGCCAAAAATCAAGTCATCCAAAAAAAGCATATTCAATGACTTTCAAAGGCACGAGACTCGAGCTCCACTATCTAAGTTGTGAGGAATAATGATGGGATACAGTACTTCTTGGAAACGACTGTATGAAAAGAACTTTGACATTAACGCCACGGTATATAAATCCAAAGAAATTCCACCAAGGATTTGAAATCTGGAAAAGACAGGATATCCGCACAGCACCACAGCACCAGAACTTTTCCCTAAATCCAATAATCCCTAAATCCAATAATCCCTAACAAAACCCCAAAAAACTGACTCTCTTTGAAAGACTGTGTAATATCGGACAACCAGGGAAAACAATTCAAGGCTTCTTATCTTTGCCCGCGGATCGACTTCTAAACAAACCCCTCGGAAACGGTGGCACATGAACTGTAGCAGTCTTAACCTTCTCCCTAAGACTCGCTTTCTTCCCCACACCTATATTTGATTGGATCTCAACTCCAGCCATATCACCATTAGACGGTTGGCTTTCATATGAGTTCTGCCTGCCACGAATACTCTCCGGTTGCTCGGACGATCTATCCCTACCCCACCATTTAATGAGTGTTCTCTTTTCTTCCTCTGTCAATGGTTTCACTTGGTTGTTGGTGAAATATCCTTGAGTGACGCTTGATGGACGAACTGATTCCCATTCCATCAAGTCTTGTGGACGGTGACGATGTCCTTCTGCTAAAGTTGTCGTATTTTCCATTGGACTTGAAGATGGGCGGAGTGGAGTAGAGCAGGGCTCTACAATATAGTTTTGTTCAGAAACAACCACATTGTGAGACCAATCTAGCTGCTGGTCTGAAGGTTCTATTGAAGCTTGATTGAATGCGGAAAACCGTTTATCTCCGAGTCGGAATGTCTCCATTTGCAAAGTATTTGACATCGTGATGGGCTGATCGATTGGCATGAGATTATTGAATGTAGAGTCAGCGGGGTCAAAGTGCTCAGTTCGTGGCCACCATTGATAAGTTTCGTAATTGGGAATATCGAAATTCATCTCATCATAGCCGGCGAGAAAATTCACATCTGAACTTGTAGATAGAACTGAGCCGATGGAGTCATGTGATCTCGAACTATATTCGAGGGAAGGTGTGGGAAAATCCAATGACTGAGCGCTCGTGTGAAAACCTTCTAGTTTGTAGAGCGTTGCTGGATCCACAAAAGAAGAGGTGGTCCACCTTGGCGATGGATCTAAAGAAGGTGACGAGTTCACAGTGAGTGTCTCAGGGTCTATCGTGGAGTTCATCTGACTGGCAGTGTCGGGGTCAGGGATGAAAGAAGAATGTCGTTTATCTAGAGTCGATTGGGCCTTTACTTTGGCGGCCATATTTTCTAAACTACTCAATCGTTGTTTGTTCCTTGAACATCGTTCGGGATCACACTAGCGAGTATTAGTGGGGCGCCTGAGAATTGAAACTGATGTTCGAGTACCTTCATTTTCTGTTTTCTATGTCTAGCACATGCAAATCCTCTATTAGCGGCAACTTTTACTCGCTCTTCCTTATCGTATCGTCTCTTCTTTATTTTGGGACTGAACTCCTTCATATCGGCATCCCATGTCAAGAATTGAATGGTTCTACTTTCCGGCATGGAGATACGATGGGAGGCCATGGATCTAGATTTGACATGTGACGACGATTCTGGCACTTTCGCGTTTGGTCGCGTGACCTGATCTTCTGAATCCATATGTAACGGCAAACCATCAAGGCCCACATGCTCAGAGATTCCATTAGTCTTGGAGTCCTCAGATGTTGTATTTTGTCGTTCATTTCGTAGGAATTTCCTAGTGGCAGCTTGCATTTTGCTTCCAAGGTCTTTTTCCAATGGAAAATAATAACTTAAGGCGATAGATAATTCTTTGGACCCAGCTGGGGGATCCCATCGTAGAGTATGGTCATCATTATAGCTTATCACATACTGAGGCAGATCAAAGATTGAAGATTCCCTCTGAGCTCGATTGCTTTCTTGCTCATGCGGTAAGAAGGAGTCCATAATCCGGGGTGCATCTCAATGCAAATGCAGTAGATCGTACCGGGGGATTCAATTTGAAAGTCCGCTGTACGCGGCTGATGCAGGTACGTACAATACTGACGCTATCACTACCAGTAGCGATTGAGAGTGGAATCACCTGGGGAACTGGCGGTCAAGAAACGTTGATGTAGAGATACTTAGGACAAAGCGAAGTAATCCAGTGGCAGTGACTGAGATCAGATAAATGAGACAAACTACTGGTAGAGATCATCAAAACGGTTGTGGAGTGAGAGGAATGAAACAAGACGAAGAAATCCCAAAATCTTACTCGTATAGGTTCTTCCCCTTCATCCCAATTTCTGTACCATGTCATGTTACTCCGAGGTTGCTTTTGCTTTGACCGTGTCCTAATACGGATAGTATCAGGGATAAAGTCCGATGTGGCGCAGCTGAGAGTCATGTGATTCGATGGAAGCCACTTTGAGTTATCTTATTTTATCCTCCACTCATTCCTGTATCACTACAAATCAATGTACCGCTGCCACTCTGATATGTGTACAGACAGGCAGATTTCTTTGAGGTAAAAGGTGCACGTTTCGTATCAGATGTAACGGGTGCTGAGCGTGCTTTTCCAAGAGGCTTTATGGCGAGATGGGAAAACCGGGACATACATATATGTGATCTTAAGTTTGCGCGCGCGTTTAGTTTGGTCGCTGCTGGGATTGTTTGCTAACAGGTGGGAGTAACTGATCTGGAGAAGAAGGAGGCATCTACAGAATGCCAATATGAGATTGCGCAACGATCTTGCTAGGCTGGTGCTAAAGAAAGATATTAACAAGTGCAAGCAAGTATTGCTATGGTAATGAAAGATCGAGCGTAGTATTTGATGTATTAGTACCATGGCGAATGTCCAAGTGGATCCATCATCTTTGCAACAACGATAATTATCGATTCTTTTGGGTATGATAGGATGGATAGTATAGGCATTAGCTAACGTTGCAGGTATAGATTCAGAGAGATGGAGATATGTATTCAGGGTCAGGTCAAGCGACCCCTAGCTTTCATAAATCATTATTTCAACCTTGATCATTGCTCATGCCTGCGTTTGATACCCTTCTACCAGCATCACGCTCGCCTGCTAAGCAGAACTACAAGGGGCGTTGTGCAAATACATCGGAGATCCTGTGATACCATAGGTGCTGCAGCATCTCTCATGTTTTCGACATCAAGAGATATTTTATTGTTTCGTTGAATCATGCTTAATAATTCTATAGAAAATTCCAATCAATGATAGGTCAACCCCTGTTATTCTAATGTAGTCCGTCTCACTCGGACTTGTCATCATTTCTTATCGTCTCAAATACAGCTGAAAGAAGTCACAATATTCTTCAGAATTTAGAGTTTGTTAGAGTAATGTGGAACCACATTCAGCTCTTGACAGCGGGGGCTGACAAACTGCTCTAACTACTCGGCGTAGAACTGAACATTCAAATTGGCTAGCGTACTCAGCACTACATGTGTTAATCGTGAATACCTAAGGTTTCACCACGTAAGTTCGTCAATTTGAGTGTCTGAAGCGTATTCAACAGAACGTTTTCTATGTTGTCTAGAATATTAACGACATGATGCAATGTTCTTTCTCATTGTCATGTAACTAAAATGTACAAAATCATTCACTTCATATGAGTATCTGTGGATTGTCCGCTCCATGGGTTATCTACGAGAGGCATCATTTGCTCCATGAATACCACAAGAATTCGCTTAATACGGGTCATCTGCAGATCTTATGTGGATTATCCGCTAACCTGCGGGGCACACAAACATTTGTGTATTGCTGAGGTGGAAGTGATGTCATGGACCATATAGATCTATGTCTGAATCATTTTGTAGATTAAAAATAATGCATGAAATGGTCAGACTTAAGCGAAAAGCAGATCACTGGTACATGATTAGTTTGACTTTCAGTTTTCCAGTTACTACTACCGGTAAATTCTTCAAAATCATTCATATCACCAGTACTGACTTTTCAATATGCCAGATGACCTCTCAGTAAATAATCATGGGTAAATTGACGATACCGGAAGAGTGCGCCGCAAAATTGCGCGCTCGACTGTCTAATCAGATTCCAAAACAAACCTTTAGAAAAACTATTCGAGTAGTCTTTCATGTTTGAAAATAAAATTATAGATGTTTCAACAATTGATACAGAATGCTCTGATAGCGCTGAGTATTTGGAAGCGCTTGCTAGAGCGGGAAATTTAAGTACTGCTTTCAGTGCACCGAAGGCCGAAGAAGACAGGTACAAGTCGAACTCTGTCACAAATAGCGTGAGCAAATACATAATGAACTTAGACAAGTTTAAATTTCACCGTAAATAAAACAACTCAATCACCAGCCCAAGGAATGAGATCTATAGGGCCGTTGCATCTGGATTCGGTAGACGGAGTAAGCGAAGTCACAAAACCAAAAAATATGAGAGCATTGAGAATAGAGATATAAGCAATATGAAACTGGAATACTTTTATGGTAAGGTGGAAAAGTTTTTTTGTGGAGCTTATCGAATGCTAAAAAGCGAAGAATAGTAATAATAACTTCTACAACAAAATTGTATAAACTTTAAAAGACATTTCAGACTTTTCCACTACAACAACTATCAATACAAATAAAGCTAACAATTGAAAAAATGAATTTGAATTGACAAGAAAAGCCACAGCGATTTTTGTATTAATTAAAATATATAACTTACTTATTGTGGTTTTCCTTGAGTGGTTGGTAAATGATAATAACTTAATCTTTAGATATAAATTCATGCTTACAAGATTAGTATTAAATACTTAGGGTCGATGGTTTATTGATAAAATAACAGTATCTCAGCCTACTCAGTCTTTCAGGAAGATCTAGCATTCAAGATCGCCCTCGGGTGAAGATTATCATTAACAACAATAAAAAGTCGTTCATGATTCTATGATAGTCAGCAAGGCATGCCGTTCCACGTGTAATTTCCAGGCGGAAAGTTCAATAGACGATGGTTGATGAGGATGAGAACGGGGATGAGGATTGAGGTGCAGATGAAAAGGTGAATCGATGGGTGGACTTGGATAAGAAAGTTTTGTTTTCAGAGACATTATAGGAAGGAGAAGTGAGAGAAAGAGGGAGATAAATTGAAATATACTATGTGTGAAGTTTGTGGTTCCCCTCTATCAGTAGGAGAAAGACAGAACACTAAACTCGCCAAATTTTAAACCCCTTTCACAAACGTCTTCATTTTGAATTGAATAACAATACAAGACAACAATTCTCTGCTAGTATTCTTTCAAAACACCATACAATGATTGGACACATAATTTTGGTAAGGGAATGTCATTGTGGTGTCCTGGTATTTTCGTTCTAATGAACTCCTTTGTTGAGTCCGTTCAAAATTTTACAATACTATTCCATTCCCCAATCTCTCCTCAGGAGGCACTCAGAATTCCCTCCTCATATCTATACCGCTTCTTTTGTGAATTCTTGAGGCAGACGGAAATATTGCGGAATAATGCCAATTCTGTGCGGATCGGATGTTGCGGGATACTACCCTCAAATCATTATCCTTACGCAACAAGATAGAAAACCTAATTGGCGAATCCACTCAAAACCCATAAATAATCCTCATTTGATCCACTCCAAACGAAACTGAACTTTGATAATTGCTGATTTTTGATTATGAGAATCTGACAATTCATTCTTTATCTGATCAATCCTTCTCGTTCAATTGCTCTAGAATCGTTCGAAGAGTTTCCAATCAGAGTTAGGCTCAACATGTCTCAACACTACATGTCCACATGTCTACATTCGTAAGCATGTACATATGCAAAGTTCAAACCTTAAGCACCTCATTGCGGTGGAATAGCTATCTCCGCTGTGGAAAAGTTTCTATTCCGCTGTTATCCCGATCCCCCTTCCTTATTACTCGGGTTCCGTCACATCGCGGACGGGATATAGATAACCGGGACGTACGACTTTTTGATAACTTTTGACTTCTTCATTTACCGTGTGAACAAAAAGGAAAGGTTGGCCGAAGCTCGTATTTTCAAGAAATCTCCTGATTCGGATCAAAAGATTTTTCGCAGGATTTATACTGTTGCTACTCTTTTGTTTACCTGGAGAATTGCCATGGAAACTCCCTTATCACCAACTTCCTCTTCCGAGATGATGGCAGGTCACGAGTCTCTCAATATTGAGAAGGCAAAATCTAGACCCGAAGACGCCCATCCGAATACTCTCATTCCTGTTCAAAGCAAAATCGAGCATTTTAATTCGCGCCCTCGAGAATTTACTTTCATCGCAATAATATGTATGGCACAACTTATGACGCAAGCTGCATTGGGTCAAGCGATTGCTCCATTACATATCATTGGATCTAGTTTTGGAGTTACAAATCCTGGACAGTTGAGTGTGCCTCTCCATATTCTGTTTGCTATTTGAATTGTAACTAATATTTCGTGATAAAGGTTGGTTTGCTGCTGCATACTCACTGACGGTCGGTACATTCATTCTTATTGCGGGACGTCTAGGAGATCTATATGGCCACAAACTGCTATTCATAAGCGGTTTCTTTTGGTTCGCACTTTGGTCACTTCTAGCTGGCTTCAGTGCTTACTCGGATGCAATATTCTTCGATGTTGCTCGTGCCCTTCAAGGAATCGGACCAGCCTTTCTTTTGCCAAATGCTCTGGCAATCCTTGCTCGTATCTATGAGCCAGGAAGGAAGAAGGAGATGATTTTCAGTCTTTTTGGTGCCACAGCTCCAACAGGCTTTACTCTCGGTGCAACTTTCTCGAGCATATTTGCGGAATTTGTTTGGTGGCCCTGGGCTTACTGGGTTACTGCTATGGTTTGTGTCCTATTGGCTATAGTAGGCCTTATTGTCATTCCTCACACACCACCTCCACAATTTGATCGTTCAGTTAGTATGTTCAAGCGAGCTGATGGTCTTGGAGCCTTAACTGGAGTTGCAGGATTGGTTCTGGTCAACTTTTCATGGAATCAAGGACCTGTAATTGGCTGGACTACCGTTTATGTTTATGTTATTCTCATTATTGGGGCTCTTGTGCTCGGAATTTTCGCATTCATCGAATCTCGTGCGCCCTACCCATTGGTACCATTTGGTGCGTTCAATTCTCACACTGGTTATACGCTTGCATGTATTGCAGGTGGATGGGCTAGTTTTGGGATCTGGATCTTTTACTTTTGGCAATTATTGGAGGAGATTAGGGGAATCAGTCCACTTCTCGCATCGGCAATGGTCTCGCCTACAACTATTAGCGGACTTTGTGCATCATTGACTACAGGAAAAATTCTTAGCAAGGTCCCAGCTAGTACTGTTATGATGATTGCTATGACTGGTTTTCTCATTGGATCAATTCTGATGGCCACGGTTCCTATCAAACAAACATATTGGGCACAAACTTTCGTTGCATGTGTTGTAACTCCTTGGGGAATGTAAGTTCACGCATCATTTTCTCTCCGAACTATTGAATTTCAAATGCTAATGCGATCAGGGATATGTCATTCCCAGCAGCAACAATTCTCTTGAGCGATTCTATGCACAAAGACCATCAAGGACTCGCCGCTTCTCTTGTCAACACGGTCGTCAATTACTCAATCTCAATCGGTTTAGGTATTGCCGGAACTGTAGAAGTTCAGATTAATAACGGCGGAAAGAACCCTAAAGATCTTCTAAAAGGATATCGTGGGGCTCAGTATGTAGGAATCGGACTTGCGGGACTGGGAGTGGCTTGTTCAATTATGTTTTCGTTGTCTGAGAGAACGAAGAGGGCTCGGGATAGGAAGGAGGAGGGGCGGACAGAGGAACCTTGATTTGTTGATGAAGCGATTGATTTTTATATATACCCTAGAAGTTTGCAGCTGCTGTTGCTTGAGTAGTATTTGATAGATTATGCGGTGTGCTTTCACACAATAAGAATAACGAGAATAACAAGAAGATATATAATAATTCTTCATTTACCAACAATATTTTGATGATATCCAAGCCAAGGTAGGTGGAGTCGGATTGATGAATAAGTACCGGTAGCACTAACCCCACATCAGTTAGCCAAGATCTAACTCCGACCGGAAAAGTCACTTTTTTTCCAACTTCAACTTCTCCATTCATCATCACACATTGAATCAAAATGTATCCATCAAATAATTTGTCGACTTCAATACAACTCGTGTATACTTCGTTGCGAGTCAAGTTGAAGAGCGATTTCTCAGCTGTCAAATAATGTCAGAACCAATTAATGGGTCAGCAATTAATGGGTCATCAATACTGCCCTCACGCACACCGTCATCGGCGCCATTGCCGTCGTCGCAATCGAGCAATCCGGACCGTCAAATACAAGGGCGTCAACGAGCTAGGAGAGCTTGTCTTCCGTGTCGGCAACGGAAGAGAAAATGTGATGTAGAATTTCCCTGTTCAATGTGCACTCGGTATGGATACAATTGTCGATACCCCGATCAACATAATCTACCAAACCCCAATCTTTCACCTATACGGACAATTCTCCCAGGCCACAATGAAATGAGACATGATTTTCCATCATCAACAACAAATCATACACCTAGACGTCAGAGTATCACGAATTCTCAACCTCCATCCACATCATCACAAGATGTTGTTGATCGCGGTATTCTTGATCCTTTGAGATCACGATATATGAGTCAGCATTCTGCAGTTGCTTTCCCTAGAAGTCTTGGTGTGGAATTTCAATCCGCAAATCCACCACCTCTTCATTCTTTTGCTTGGAATTGTGGGATCAGAGCTGAGGAGGCTGCGTCTGCTCATACCAATTTGACTCAATTGGTTTCTTTTGATGATTTTAAGCGGTTTTCGGACATATATGTGGCAACAGTTCATGGTCCATTTGGATTCCTGGATTGGCCATACTTTATGAGACGGTGTAGTGATTATTGGACCAATCAAGGAAGAGATTTGACATTTGGTGCAGTTGTTGGTGGGGTGGTAGCTTTGGGGTCATTTTTTGCTTTCCGACTCGGCCATCCTCGGGAATTGGAAATTGTTCAGCATGTGAAAACTGTTCTAGAGGATCCCACATTTAGCCGTCATCCCTCAATTGATCAAATCAATGCATGGATTCTCCGGACCTTGTATCTTCGATCAACGACCAGACCTCATGTTGCTTGGCTTGCTAGCTGTGTCACCTTACATTTGGCTGAAGCTACAGGTTTACATCAAGAAGTCCACTCGGTACTATTGACTACGGAAGGAGATACGCAAGCAAAAAGAATGGATCAAGCAGAAATAGAAAGAGCCAGAAAAACTTTCTGGATGGCCTGGTCTGTCCATACGATTATTTCGTATGAATATGGGAGATCTGCAGTAATTCTCAATAGTATAACTTGCAAGCCAGTCAAGGATACTATGGGTGATAGTTCAGTCTTTCACATCAGAATTGCCCAACTAATCCCTCGCGATAACATGGTCGTCAGTTCCGTAACACACAAAGAGGAGCTAATAAATGGATTGAAAGAATTAGTACAGATTCCAGACGTACACCCGTTTCTTTCACTCTCCAAAGCAGATGTATGTTTTTGTTTCTACAGAAGGCTAAGACTTATGAAACAAGGACTGGAGAAAGAAGCAATCCAATCCATCATAGATATAGGAAACAAAGGTGCCGAAGCAGCAGATACATTTGCCCGTAACGGTCATCCTTGGTGGAATATTCTCTCAACCACTTTCCAGTACTTTTGTGTCCTCCTCGCTATCGATACCTCGGAGAGTCTATCAAACGTTTCATGGGTCCTGAATATTTTTGAGAATATCGTAAGAATAGTAGATACACATTTAGCGCACGAAGCGTTGGACACTGCAAAGGTTTTGCTGAGAGACAGTATGGCGAAAAAGAAGAGGGATTTAGGATTTTTGGAAAATGCGGATGGGCAGCATGGGCCGGAAACAGAGAGACAGGTCGATATTAATTGGGATGCGTTGTTGGACCCAACATTTCCAGATGCACTGATGAGTGAGGACTTTTCTATTTATAATACTTAATGTGTAGAATTTGACTGAGGGTGGGGGTTGGAACGTGGTTGGCGTTGGCTGAGAGAAGTTGTCGGGATTCGAATGTATGTATATGCGGGGTATAGTTTTGGCATGTCGATTCTGCGGACGCAGATACATCAGTATATGTATATGTGGATTATCTGGAAGGATGAAATTTGGAATTAACCCTAGCCGTGGGTTGGAAGAAATCGATTACATGGAGGGTGGACTTGAGCCTTAACCTTAGTTCTTGGTTTGAAATAATTCGATACATTAGCACAGGCATACCGAGTACACCTTCGGTACTGGAGTGAATGAGTACAATCAAAACAAAAGAGGGGCTCAATGAAATTTACCTGACCTTGATGTGTCTTATAGATTTGAGATTTACCCTAGGGTCCTTGCAAAACAGGTTTTCACTTCAAGATACCTAATGTAAGTTCTTTGTTTCAGAGTTTCCAAGTCCCAAATCTAGTACGCTAATGCAAGAGCCCAGATTCAACCTCTCAAGCTTTTTCGGGGAGCAAAAATACTTGAAGTTGGAGTTGAAGTTGTAAGGTTTTACAAATCCGGACAAAGCCTGATCATTTGGGACAAAACAAGTCCCCCTGAAATTCACTATGAAATCTCGGGTATTCACTGGTCCCTCTTGAGAAATCACACCATTCCATCAGATTTTGATTAATGAAAGATTTTACTTGTCTTCTATTACGCTGCATTGTGTCATGTTGTTCTTTTCTAGTACTAGTTTAATTACTTCTACAAGGCTCATTTGGTATTGGAGAAATTCCATATTGATTGGAAATTATTTTGATTTGCGCAGCACTATTTAAGACTTCCCAACTTCAAGTCTCCCAGTCTCCCAGTCTTCTGCCACACCCCACCAAGCTTTCGTTATCTATTTGCTTGTAGTGGTATTTACCTTGACCATTACCTTCATACATACCTTCTGCTTCTCAAAAACTCCTACATACAGTTTTAGTCTTCAATATTACGTTTATACACTTTGATTTCTGCAACTTGCTGTCTCCTCTGTCATCTACCCCATCCTTTCTGCCTTTAGCAGCAATCATTCATCTCTCTTTGCTTCTTCGTTCAATCTGCCAACCTTCGAGCATCTCTTCTGGGGATCAGCCTGGGACTACCACTTAACTTCTTCTTCTTCCTTCTCTTACGAGTATTTTTGGCAATCATCAACGTCGTCCTTGAGAGTCAGACCCCTGCCGCATCTCCCACTCAACCTTTTGCTCGTCCAATAATCCTCCTCTCACAAAAGTTTGCGGCATCCTTCGAACATCTTTGTCATTTAGTCGGCTTGGAGATACCATCAAACCTTTTTCTCCTTCAATAGAATCCTGCCGTAACCATCGACGTCGTCTTTGACTGTCACTCTGGACTCGCCAATAAATACTCTCTTCCTTTGATAGAACCTTGCGGTAAGTCATTCTCGACAATTAGTTCGGAGCTACCAATTAACTTTCCCTCGGTCAGCGATCATCCTCTCACAATACTTCGCGACAACCTTGAACGTCATCGTCGGTTATCTAGTCTGGAGCTACTACCTAACCTGTTGTTCGTTCGATGACCATTGCATTACGAAGCGTTGCAGCAACTTTCGAACGTCGTCTTTGAGTTAATCTTGAGTTGTTGGTTAGTCTTCTCCCATTAATCCCCCTCCCACAGAGCCTCGAAGTAATCCAAACCTCTCCAACCAGTTCATCACAGCATATCATACTTGTCTGTACAACTTACTGTGCGATTAATTAACTAATCTATTACAACAGTATACAAAGAGACACCACAGCTACGCTTTGGTGTACATTCAACTCCTCCCCTCTAGCTCCTCCCGCGACATTACCGAGCTGATCGAACTTGACTTCAATAATCCTCAACTTCTATTGCATTATAACTGCAATTACGATTACCTACACCTAAACCTACTTCACACAACTGTCTATAAGTGGTCTATACCGCAACGAAGCCTACTCTACCACGATGTCGAATCAGCAGGAGAAGGAAGACTCTCCTTTCCAACTCTCACTTCCACTCCTGAAACGTCCAGAATTGGGTGCACTGGTGGCTGAGAGCCATTCCCCAGCCTCAATTGATCGTCCTACTAGTTTACCTTTATCTCATGTCAGAGGTAATCCTCCTGTTGCTCGTAGCCATTCTCCAGCCGCTGATCTTGATCCGCCTAATCTGGTGGTCTCTGATCGTGCCGAGCCTGATCATGATCGTTCAACCTCTAGCCGTTCCCTCTATGGACCATTAAGGGGTAGAAGTTCTCTTCGTGATCGTCCGCACGATGCTCATGATCCTTATGATGTGAGCAGATATCATGCTATCCATAACAATGCTCGCACATCTTACCCCGCCAATAGCAATACCACCATGAACAATTCTCTTGCCAGCAATCATCTCCCAGACACATCTGGCTTCGTTCACAGTGCCCGTGGCTACCTCGCTCAGTACTCTTTACGTCCTGCGCCCTTTGAATGGAATTCAGGTTATTTGCCGGGTCACCCTTACCCTTACTCAAACTATCTACAAGGCCAACCAATTGTCTCCCCTGCTGCAACTAGTGCAGCGGTTCCAACTACTCGAGTGCCTACAGCTCCAGTTCTTCCAACCGTTCCAGCTGCTCCAGCTGCTGCAGCCACTCGATCTACTCGCTTTCGCACCCAAAAGAGAACTCCTACAGCCATCAAAGAACCTATAAAGAAACCAGCTGCGAGGAAACCAGCCGCAAAAAAATCAGCCGCAAAGAAATCAACTGCGAAGAGACCATGGGTATCGCGAAGCGGCTTTGGAATCTTGCGTCCAAATATCACTGAGGTCGAGCTTGCATCTATCCGTAGTGATTACGGCACTCTTTTGCCACGCAAGAAAAGTTTCAAAAGGGCTTCTCCCGGAGCCTTTGTGGCATGCGAGATTACAATAGGTGAAATACAACTTCTTTGGTCTAACAGAGATAATGGCGCTGAAGAGCGCAAGGCGTATTACGATAACCCTAAAGCACAAGAGATGCAGGAAGCGACGAAGAGGGCAAGTTTGAGCTATGAGGCATCGTTTGAGAGGAAAAGAGCAAAGGCAAGAAGAGATGGGTTTCCGAATGCTATGCCCTTAGAGGATAGATTCCCTGTTGTCTCTCTCGCTGCTGCCGCTACATCTGCTGCTCCAGTTGTTGCTCTAATTGTTTCTGGTAATACTGCAGAGTCTACTGAAGATCAAGAAATGCTTGATGACGATTCGGCTTCGTCTGAATGTAGTTTCTTTAGTGCGAGCGAGGGTGAGGGCAAAGATGAGGACGAGGACGAGTGTATGGAGGAGGAATAGAGTGCTAAAGTTGCTTCTTAGCTGAAGGAGCGGAGACTGGAGCTAATATCTAGCAATCAGGATGACGACGCACATATTGTACAATAACTACTTGGCTTTTTATGCCAATGATATTATCAGGAGACAAGAGCGACTGCTCTTACTAGTACACCCTCGTATGAAAGGACTAGGGGCAGGGACGAGCTAAAGGGTTGGATATGGGTATGGTAATGGAGATGAAGTAGCGGTACTAGATATAGCTGGTTCTATTCAGTACTATAGTGTGGAAGAAGGGCCTTAGGCTATAAGCAGTATAATTAGAAGATTTTCCTTACTGATTGACTTATATTTTGACTATTGCGATTCTCAAATTTCCTGACTGTGGTATTTCTGTGTCTGTTGTGTGCTATACCGTTGATATATATCTATTTGTCTTATAGTAATCAATACACTCTCCTATTCTTTTGTCCCGATCCCTAGATGATTAGCACGTGTACTCGACACTCGTCATACCTTGCAAAAATCACGTGCACAGTCATGAGTATTCTTAGTACGTGAGATTTCGACCTGAATACAACATTCCAATTCATTTTATAAAGTTAGCCTATCGTATGAAGCTGTTGCAGTAAAAGGTACCAGATAATAGTTATTAATTAATAGAGTAAAGCAAGATAGTAGCAATATCTATCTACTCTTAATTTTATATTCGATTATTACATCTCTTTTCTATCCTAGTCTCACTGCATTGAATCTCTCACCTCAAGGAGATGAGAGGAGTCGGAGAATCATTCTCAATCTTGAATTAATTATTCCTTAGATCTATATCTCGTATGAAGTTAAGTATTTCTCTTTCATCAATACTATACAATTATTGATCTCTCTCGTTTCGATTACAGGAGAGAAGAGAGTAGAAGATGAGAGAAGTTTTTAATTAATATATGTTTCTTGATGATAAATATTTGAGATGATATTCTTAAGAGATAGCCCTGGAGTCATGTTAATACTAGGTGTTACGGGAGCTGCCTCTAGGGTCATATGGAAGTGGCTAGAAATCTCTCAAAGTGGTTTAGACTAGACTTCAAGTAGGAATTCAATATAGTTATAACTGGTTGCAACTCTCGTAATTATAATATAAAACTAATGATTATCTTAAGCGCAAAGCTTTACATTACAGTGAAACCTATTTCCTATATAAATCTTCATTTCAAAGTCAGTCGATAAGTCGCTTAGCTTTTAATCACATAATATTTATCTTGTAACTCCTAACATTCTAACTACTTTATTATCCTAGGGTTATTCCTTTAGGATATTGTTAATTTCATCCAAAAGTTTTCTTGTATTACATTCCCTTTCTCCTAGGACCATTTATCCTAAAGCTTATATCCTATAATCTGGGTTTTTCTATGACTAATATTATCCTAGAGTTTAAAGCTTCTTAATTTATGTAATTTACTCTGCGGTATCCTACAGCTGAATCTCCAGCATCTATAATATTACTATAATCCATATACTTATGATTTGGCAGCTGTTACTAATCCGGTCTAGGAAATAGAAGTACGTGCCCGAATATCAGATATCTATACGATTTTCACTTCGTACTTATATTCTAGTTTAGAATCATTGAATCTACATGATGAATAGTAGTTACACTGCTTGTATGATACGAATGAAGTAGTACCTACGATTCGTAGGTCCTAAATTTCAAGGACTGCTGAGAGAGCTGGTCTCTTTCGCATTCGCTTAGATAGTATGTGGTCATTGAATTGAAGTCATTTTTCCACATTTACACATATACTCAATTAACTGATTTCTTTATCAGAAGTAAGTAGCGCATATAAATTAAGATTGTCACCTAGTATAAGAAAGCTAAAAACAACAGGAGTTCTTGAGAAACTCCTTCGACCTCGCTTAGCTAAGCTTGATTCAACCAAGATAAACGTAAAAAGTGGTCACGTACTACGGATACATAATTTTATATTATAAATACCTACTTACTGCATAGATTCTAAGTACTAGCTACCTATATTTTCATAATCGCAATACCTCTTTTCAATCATCTTCATCTCAAATTATATCAGAGCACGATGTATCCACATCCAGCTAGCTAAACTTATTTCGATATCACGCAAACTACTGGAAACCCACCTCGCTATTAAAGACATAAAAAAACCATCTTCTCAAACTGCGATATCATTTCATATCACATTTCTATACCTATCTACTATCGATATAGAAATCACTATTCTTATTTCTCGTTGTTATCAAATAGGTATTCAATCAACTCAATCTCACTCACACCAACACTTCCTTGCCTATTTATTCTATCTCTATTTCTTTCCTAGTTTTCTTCCAAGATTCCATTCCATCTATTCTCTAACTGAATATACTGAGGTACCTGAGAATACTCGAATCAGAAAGTCTCATCATACTATTCGTAAATCTCATCCTCAATCCTTCCCGGCGATTTCAACAAGCTACCGAAGAACAAAGATCAAAATTAAAGCTTCACAGAACGAGGTTTTGAAATTCACAGAATATTGAGAGAGAGAAAAAAAAAATTATAAAATTGTAAGTTAATTTTCAAGATTCTTGCGACCTTGACAGCCGTTAACGATAATTTTTTTAGTTTAGAATCAGCTAGGATAAGAAAACATGTTGGTCTAGAAGTTCAAAGGTCATGAAGTTCATGTTAGAAATATTCTTTTGGAAATCAGCACTCAGATTGCTGGCGTAGTCGTCCACGCCTGTGATGTACTTCCCAGACCATCCGATTCTCGGTATCATGTAATGAAATTAAAAAGTATACGACTCGGTCTTCAAGGTGGCGTGGAGTTACTACTTAAGAAGTAACTGCAAAGGAGTACACAGGCAGAAGTGAATAGGGGCTTATATATAGTAAATAACACATATTATTCTGTGTTCAACTCCATCGTAGTTGCGTCAAATGTTCCATTATTCAATATCCCTGCCAGAGCGACCTATATCAAATACTATCCGAGACTTTCCTTTCGTACGACCCATGTGTTAACGAGAGCAATCGTCCCATATTACACAAATCTATCACACCTCTATCGTGTCCAGATCATCAGGAATATCTCAAGCTACACAATACGTATAAGCTCCATCGGTTTCCTATTCTCCACCTTTAACGATTCATCCATTTCAATCTCAGGAACAAGAGAAGGCCCAACAAATTTGTATTCGCCATTTCCACATGCACGAAGTACTAGAGGTTGCTCAACACCGGGTATAATAGCTATCTTATCATTGACTTGCACAGCGGGTGGGCATCCGGGCCCATTCTGCCCATATGCGCCGATTCCAAAATACCCTTTTGAAGTTACAAAGATGTTGCGTCCTTCGCCTGTAAATTGCTCGTTGTAATCTCTTCGCAATGTATCATTCTGGATAAGTCTATCAAGAGCCTCAAAGCGCGAGGCAGATTTTTTCCTCAAGGTAAAAAGTAAAACTCCTCTCCATGTATCGGAGCTTTTGTTCTTGCCGGTGGTTCTTTCCCACTCCCGTAGCATAATGCGGGCTATCAAACCCTCATACTGGTTATGAGGGTCAAATGACCCTTCAGGCGACCCGGTCGTCAACCGAAATAGAACTTTCTTGAGTCTGTCAAGTTTCCTTTCAGCGTCACTGATTTCCATTGCTTTTGTATCCGCCCGCACGGTAAAGTGGATTTTGAGAAGTATTTCTTCGAATTTTTTGGACGAGAAATTTGGGCATGTAACTGTGACAGTGTCAAAAACAAGACCCCAGGCTAAAATAGCATTTCCACTGATCACTGTCCTGTGAGGGGTCTTGAAGTGCTTGAGATGATTCAACTTGCTTCCATGGAGATGATCTTATATTCTCCAGTAACTAAGCATCCAAACCCAAGACGGTAGCACCAATTTGCTATAATCTCCACGCACGACATGATTCCAGGTAAGATATTCTAGATGTTTGTGGCCTGTATCCACGATAGCTTCTATTGCTGCCCGGAAGGTTTCCTCAGGCTCGTTCCGGTATCATAAACTTGAAAATGGCGCACGTGTATCCTTGCCAAACAATCCAAGAACTCCAAACACACGATCTTTTCCATCCGAAGCATGAACAAATGTGGACGCTACGAGTATTTCGAAAAAGCCTTCGCGAGGCAGCGGTATTCTTTGCTGGATTTGTCTTCTCAAAATAATATTAGTTAGAATTGCATTCCTTGAGGTTTTTTCCTCTTCGTTGAAATTCCAGAATCGGATCCAACGGAACAGAATCACTGATATACCAGAGAAGGTGTCCAAAGGCATCTCTACACCACCACAGAGGATTGTAATCTGGGAAATAGGCGCGAGGCATGTTTCTTGGATTGTCCAAAGACGTATGAATAATGCCCCGGAAGAAAAGGTGTCCATGATGTCAAAAAAAGCAGGGTGCTTGGAAAGGTCCTTGAGCATAAGTCCAGGGCAAACTACCGTAGATCCATATCTTTCTTTGTTTTCCTCATTCGTACGAACGTTGAACTTATCAGCTTGGCCACCCAGTGGTTCCATTAAATCCCATACTTCCTGTGTGAGACCAAGTCCTTCTCCCAGCCAGACAACAACCCTAGATGCGTTCTTGTAAATGGTGCCCATGAGAGATACTTGTTGAGATCGCTCATCTAGGTCATCTTGATTGATACAAATCGCATCGATCCAAAAAAGAGTCCTCTCTGTGATGTTCAATCGCTTCGAGTCCAGATTATGGTCTGGAGCAAGACTTTGTAATTCATGAAGTCTTTTCAAAGCTTTCATGAGGTTCTCAGTCACCTTGAGAGTTGCACTGTCGCAAACGATCTCTAAATCTCTAGTTCGAGCTCCCCATTCATAGCTCAATGCAATACACTGCGGCATATGCGATAAGCTTTTGTGGATGAGGCGGACTTGGATAGGCGCCGAGGCTGTACCAGGGATCAGCTCCAGCATTCTGATGTCGTGGGGAGGCTTGATGGATTGTTATTGAAATTCTTCCATTTTCATGACTCAGATTCATAAGAGAATTTGCGACAGCAGTATTTGGTCAGATTGCATGTTTGCTTTTCAGGACATATAATGCGTGGTGGTGGTAGTGGAGGTCATGTCATCAGCCAATAAATCTACCTCTTAGCGCGTTCAGATAAGCGGTAACCTAATTCCCATGAGCACTAACTATATACTTGTCGGCTATTTCGATAAATTCTAAGGCAAATTACTCTCATCCCCTAAAGTTGGAAGACCATTTATTACTTTCGTACCTTTTAGATTCTATACTCAAATGAATAAAATTTATCTTCCCACCATAAAATCTAAGGGATATAAAAGTAACTACATGGTGTTTGAGGAGCATGAGAGTAATTTGGCGTAAATCCTATCAACCACCCAAGGGTAATTGGAAGCACCAAATCCAACCCGTATCGACTCAAGCATATCACCCAATCACCCACACATAAACATTATACCGACCACCAAAATCCCACTCAAGATCAGGAACTTCATCTCAAAAATCCTTACTCAAAACATTTCTGATTATTAATTTAATCTCTACAACACTAGATTTTACTAGCTCTTCTGCTAACGCCACAAGCAAGCCAGTAAAGAAAGCAAGAAGCCTCGTGTCCCTCAGGTCATTCATCTACTGACCCTTTTCAAACCATCACCTGCTTTTTGCTAAGCCATCTAAACTATCAGAAATTTAATTCTCCTTTACGCCAAAAAAGCCGATGTGAAGAAGATTTCTGATATACAACACATAATCATTAAGCAAGAAACTCAGTTTTAGCCAAAACCTAGAAGGCTTTCCTCTCGCAATGAAAAAAAACAGAGAAACGTTAATTCGTTTTTTCCCCATTCCGACCCTGTACATCCAACTCCGCATGAACACCCTAATTTCCTCTGAACAAAAATTGCATATCCTCTGGCGTTAAATTCTCCATAGCACTCTCATCAGCATTAATAGTACTGTGAATCATATTTGCCTTCTTCTCTTGCAATAAGACCATTCTGCTCTCCACACTATCTTCAATACATAATCTAGTGATACTGCATGGTCTAGCTTGTCCAATTCGATGACATCTATCCGCACTTTGCCACTCCGCAGCTGGATTCCACCATGGGTCAACGATGAAGACTTTATTTGCTTCAGTAAGATTTAGTGCGACACCACCGGCTTTGAGGGAAACGAGGAAACATTCAACATTGACGTCAGTCATGAAGTGATTGATGGAAGCTTGTCGTTGAGCGGGTGTCATAGAACCATCAAGCATGACAGTTGTGATACCTGCACGACGAAGACGCCATTCGACTAGTTGAAGCATGGTAGTAAATTGAGAGAAGATAATCGACTTGCTTGATGAGTTTTTGGATCGAAGCTGATAAAGGTCATGAACGAGAGCTTCAATTTTCGATGATGACGTCCAATTTTCCATCTTGATTCGATTAATGATAGAGGATTTTTTGACTTGTACTTCATCTTGTTCAATTTCTGGTTGTTCAAGATCGATGGCTAACGGAATATGACATTGAGGACAATCAGGAGATTCTGTTGAGTTAGTGATGAAAATTTGTAGGATAAGGATAACTTACCAGAAGACCTCAAGTAGTTCTTGGCACATTCTCGACAAAAGTCATGACGACAAGCAGATTTGATAGCCTCCTCCGCGGTCTCATCACAAATACAACAAACAAGAATGTTTTGACCACCTTCACCATTCTTCTTCAAGATCAAATCAGGGTGGTCAGCAACTTGACGCATCTGCATGATAAGACCAAAGATGTTGGCGTAGTTGTTAAGCAAGACACCTTGAGCAACATATGTTTCGAACTTCCGAGCACCATTATTCATGATACTGCCAGCGAAATCATTTTCTTCTTCACCGAAGAATTGTCTATCGACATAGATTTCCTTCGCAGGAAGCTCCATTGCAGATGAATGATCCCGTTTGACACGACGAAGCATAAATCTATCGGTCAATATTCGAAGCTTTCGGAACGCTTCTTTTCCAGGACCATTATTACCGAATTTTTGAATGGGGTTGAGTAATTCTTGGTTGAAGACAGAGACATGTTGCATACCACTGTGATTGCAACCAGTACAGCGATTTTCACTATTCATATTCCATTCGAGAGTCGAACAAGGGCATTGTTTACAAAAATAACAAGCGAAGGGTCGAATGTCGAGGAATCGAACGAGTGAGAAAAATTCACCGATTCGATTTTGC
The DNA here is from genome assembly GCA_019395255.1 of Botrytis medusae. Classification (NCBI taxonomy): domain Eukaryota; kingdom Fungi; phylum Ascomycota; class Leotiomycetes; order Helotiales; family Sclerotiniaceae; genus Botrytis; species Botrytis medusae. The sequence continues at coordinate 185,422 of JAHXJL010000072.1, forward strand.
AAAGGTGTTCCAGACAAGCACCATTTATGATTTGCCTTGAGAGCAAAGCATGCTTTGGCAGAACCAGAAGTACGTTGCTGGACATATTAGCATAAGAAGATTTGATCGGACTGATAGGTCTTACCTTAATACTGTGTGCCTCGTCGAGAATAACTCGATGAAACATGATCTCATGAATTGGACTCTTTTCTTTAAAAATTCCATCCTTGCGCTTGAAACCTTTTTCTTGTTTTCGATACATAGACTCCAGACTGTTGTATGACATAAGAATAACATTGTACTTTTTCAATTCTTGAACAGTGATACCCTTTGCTTTGGTATTGCTGCCATGAAACACAAAAGTTTTCAAAGTACCATCTGTATAATCGGCAATCTCTTGCTGCCATTGCATGAGCGCAACGGGTGGGATCAGTACGAGTGAAGGCTGCTTGGCAGGAAAATCAGACATGATCAAAGATACAGCTTGAATCGTCTTTCCCATGCCCATCTCATCTCCTAACAAACCTCCACCCCAAGCCGTCTTCTCCATTGCTCTCATCCATCCAACCCCTTGAAGTTGGAAAGGTTTGAGTTCACGATTGATGTTTGTTGGTTGTTCAATTTTGCAATCTCCGATCTTAGGCAGATCCTCCAACTCTTTCCACATCGTGTTTAACTCGGGATGTTGTTGCTCCAGACGCTGACGTTCCTTACGGCTCCGCCTGGTACCTCTGTCTTCTAAACTATTGATAAGGTGACGAGCCTGACGCGCATTACGCACCCGTGAAGCTGCGGGCTGGACGCCAGCTGCAATTGGACCTTCATCATCAGAAGTATCAGTTCCAAGCATAGAATCATCATCTGTGTCGAATGAGTCGGAATCTGATACAGGAGAAGGAAGATCTGTGAGAGTAGAACTGGCATTGGATTCCATGGTGTCCTCGGTTTTGAGTTGGGGTATGGGTGGTTGGATTTCCTGTTTGGTCATGTTCTTACGTGCTGATGATGACTTGAGATTATTTTGGAAATTTTCAGAATGTTTGTGAATAGCTTTTGAAAATCTGCTTGATTCTTTTTTAATTGAACTTCGTGGAGCAGAAGATAAAGTTACGGGAACATCCGAATCCGAATCAATGACCATGAATTCGTCAACATCATTTGAGTCGTTATACCTCGTACTCTGTCCTCGATTTGGGGTTCGAAAGCTGACAGCATTAGAAGTTCTCGAGAGTTCAACTTTGGGCTCGACTTTTGCCTTCTTGGACACACGTGGAACCCTAGGATTCACAAATTCAACATCTTCATCGTCCTCACTGAAATCTGCATCAAAAGCCAAGTTGATCGGTCGGACATTACGTGAAGTTCTTCGTAAGGAAGTTGAAGATTCGGCTACCACTGGTGCGCTTGATTTCTTGTATTCTTGTTCTTGAAGATGGCGAGCAAGCTGGGCATCTGGTGTATTGTCGTCGTCGATTTCGTCATCCTCAGAGTCGGCGTACTTTCTTTTCTTGGGATTGAGAGAGTACATGCTGTTCTGAAGTGCTCGAGCTCGATCGATTGCGTTCAAGGAGGAAGCGCTTTGAACTGGATTTGTGGTTTGAGAACGGCCTCTTCGTGTGGACCCAGCTGTATTTGAAGGCTGGACAGGAGCTTTCGTAGAAGCGGGAGTTGCAACACCACTTGTCTCTGGAGTAGAATAGTCGCTTCCATCATTGTAGTCGTTATTGGTTGAAACTGTGGATAGAGATTGGCGAGACTCCACAAGCTTTCCCTTTCCTTTCTGTTGTGTCTTGGTCGCACTCAAATATTCGCCAATTAAGGAAGGGGATGGAAGATCTGACAAAGAACCGTCATCATCGCTATCAGCAATGACCATGGAATTTCTTGAGTCGGCTTCTGGTTGAGGTGCAGGAGAGGAAAGTTCATCAAGCTCAAGATTGGAAACTTGTTGTTTGATGCCTGGTTCAAAAGGTCAATACAAGGTACAAGCCAGGTATATTTAATGGATCTGTAATTTTGAGAGGAGCTTACCAGATAATCGGGAACTTGTTCGACTGCTTCTAGCGCTACTTGTATTTCCTGAGCCTGCGACTTTTCTTGGTCTTCCTCTTCCTTTCCCAGTTGGCGCCATTGTGAAGTAAATTTCACGGAACAGAGGGCCGATAGAAAAAGTGACCGAGACGATGTGAAGACGATGGAGGGGTTGCTAGATAAGCAACAAACACGCTTTAACGAAAGAAATACCAGGAATTCAATCCGCAAGATTGAATGAATGATATATACCCCGATAGGTTATCGTCTGCAGCTCCAATATATTATGCCGGTACGACGAGGGAATGGGCGGAGAGTGGAGGGCGAATGTCGAAGGGGCTTCGAGTTGAGCTTAATCTTGGCCAAAATGTTCGGAAGGCATGGAATTTATCGAATCCAAAGGTAGGTCAGTCAATCGATCGTCAATTGATCTCACCAAGCCTTATCGTGATAATGCGATCAAAATGCCAACAAAATGCCGACTGCAACAGCCAGAGAAGTAGAAGGATGCGATAACGAGAGAAGTGATGGGAAGTATCCTCAAAGAAAGACTAATGAAGTTATTCACAATCTTTTTTCAAGTCTCGGCTGGGCAACAAAGTATCGGTTATTGATTGTTGGTTATTGGTTCGTGGTTTGAAAGAGTTTCAAATTGCAATGAAAACGAACCAGATTGAACCAAAGTGCCGACTGCCAGTTGCCCAGTTGCCACCTCCTGGACAGAAAATTCACGGAACACCATCATTCGTCAGACAAAAGATGAAAGACGCGATTCGAACACCAAAGTCCACGGTATCACGTGAGCGATTAGGCAGACGTCGGGATCTGATTGGTGGAAACGGGCATTTTCATCGATTAGATAAGCATGATAAGCATTTTACTGGGTCTTGCTGGGTCTGGCATGTCATCGGCATCACGGTCTGTGTGTTAATAAAACCACTTTACGCGGGATTTCGGATTCAGATTCAGACTCATATGGGAGGCAAAAAAGGAAAAAGAAAGGAAAGAAACGACGGGAAAGGATGAAATGAAACGATGAGATGAAAGAAAATTAATTGAAGTTATTCGCATTTCTATTCACATTTGTATTCCTCTCAGGTATTCGTTCTCCATTCTCAATATTACAATTCTCAGAGCAAATCCTCCATCAAAGAATAAAGTTGCGACACGACACGATTTCCGTCCCCGAATTCCTTCATACCAAGACACCATATATTATTTGGATGAAAAGAGGACCGGCGCAATAAGACTACGACTGGTATCCTTCGGATTGTTCGGAATTGACGGAAATTCACACCAGAACCAAGGAAAGCAAACAAGATGTATGCCAGTTTCCCTATCATCTTCTTTGATATTGCGTTTGCTGACTTGTGATGCCGTAGGAATCCACCTCCACCACCTCCTCCACCTGGAGGTCCTAATGCTCAGCCAGCTCCCAGAAGATCAATTCGTGGACCGTAAGACTCCAACTCAACTTTGAACGTTCTAACATACTAATAAAATTACAGTCAATCCGCATTGACCGATTTCCTGGCTGTAAGATTTCAGATCATCCCACTCACTTGCGACTCACAATCACTGATCGTTCGCGCAGGCTCACAATATCGATGCCAATCAAATTCGTCAAGATGCGAATGCTCGTCGAGCTGCTGCACTCGCTTCACAACAAACCGCTGAGGGAAATGGAGATGCGGATGAAGGAGAGGGAGAAGATGAATCAGCATCTGCTGCGCCTGCGACACGTACCCGTTCTCGCCGAAATGAAAGTGAAGCACAAAAGAATAAGAGAAAGAAGGAAGAAGAAGTATGGTTATAAACTCTTCTTGATTGACCAAAAGCTAATGGATTGCTAGAAAGCAGTTGCCAAAATCAAAGCCTCTAAAAAGTTCCAACGCCAAAGAGCTTATGGATCAGATGAAGATATGACCGATGAGGATGAAGCCGCACTACGATTGTTCAATGAAAGCATGGCGCCCTTACCCGATCAAATGGAGAATTGTGAACTTTGTGAAAAGAGATTCACCGTTACAGCATACAGCCGAGCCGGGCCAGATGGAGGTCTTCTCTGCCCACAATGTACGAAAGAGCTCAACAAGGAAGAAGGACAAGCAAAAAAGAAACGAAAGTCTCAAGCTGGAGCACAGAGAAGAAAGATTCAGAGCAATCTTCTAGATGGTGTATATCCAGGCGCCAAAGATCTGATGACCTTGTGTATCGAAACTTTAGCCAAAAATGTCGACATGGCCGATGACTTGGGAGATTTACCGGAACCACTCATGGATAAATTGTCAGCTATACTTTCCAAGAGGCGTCTTTTACGTTCCAATACGTTGAATTTATTCCTTCAAAATGGTCGTGAAGTCATCACCATCTATGAAGGGGCATACCTGAACTCAGATGATTATATTCGAATATTTCAAATCGTACCAAGTGTCAAATCATTACGCATTCGATCTGGTATTCAATTCAAAGACAAAGTAATGGAACACCTTATAGCATCTACAGTCAAACTTGAGCATCTGAGTTTGTCTGGTAGTAATCTCATAAGTGATGAGAATTGGAACCGTTATTTCACGGAGAAAGGCTCACACCTCAAATCTTTCAAGGTTTACTATACGGATGGTCAATTTGGGGATAATCAAATAGATATCATCACCAAAACATGTCCCCAATTAACTCGTCTCAAAATCACCCATAACCAAAAAGTCACTGACGCTGGTATTGCACACATTTCACGTATCTCTACTCTTCAACATCTCGGTTTGGAAATCCAAAAAAGCAAAGCCTCAGAACCATATGTTCAGATTCTTGACAGTATCGGACCTCAGCTTCAAACTCTTTCTCTTGGCCAAGTTCATGAAATCAACGATTCTGTCTTGAACGCTATTCATGAAAATTGTCAAAACCTAAACAAATTGCGCATCACAGACAATAGTGTCTTGACAGATGCGGGATTCGCAAACCTTTTCACAAATTGGTTAAATCCTCCTCTTTCCTTTATCGATCTATCCAAAAACCGTCATATCGATGCTTCCGTTCCTCGCGATAATCCTGATAATATCGGTCTCTGCTCCCTCGGTTTCGAAGCCTTGATGGCGCATTCAGGTCTTACTCTCCGCTATCTAGATGTCAATTCTTGTCGTCATATTTCCCTGACAAGTTTTGAAAAGACATTCTCCCTCGAAAAGGAGTACCCAGAATTAGAAGAGATGAATATCAGTTTTTGTCAGGAAGTTAATGATTTTGTAGTTGGAAGTATCTTTAAGACTTGTCCGAAATTAAAGAAGTTGATCATTTTTGGATGTTTTAAGGTCAGGGATGTAAGGGTTCCGAAGGGTAGAATTCTTATAGGTATGCCTAATGCGATAGGGATGCAGATTGAGGGAACTGGTGATGGGGGTGATGGAATGAGTGCTTGGTGAGACGAGGTAAGGTTGGGGATGAGGATTGAAGGGTGTTTGTCTGGGGTTGAGACTGCAGTATTCGGGCTGGGTCATTGCTGGATAGACGTAATGTGAGGTTGGTGATTGAGACTTGAGAAGACTTTACGAATGGATATTTGCATGGGTTTATGGATAGTTAGCTAAACTATGGCTCGCTTGTGTAGTTTCATGAGAAATCAAAAAGATTAGCATGTTGATGTGATAATGATGATTCTTTTAGATTTTATTTTAAAATGATATTTTCTTTAGTATGACATCGTTCGTGTGGAATAAGATTCGCGCTCTCTCTCCCTCTCTCTAAATCTAATACGCAATACCCAATACTCAAGGTGAGAATAGCATCGAATGAATGATGTATGTTTGGTTGAGGAGAAGAAAAGATGTCTAGTTTGGGATTTTGATTCAAAAGGGGGCGGTGGGAGAGGTGGGAGAGGAAAATGTAAGATGGGGGATCTACATGAGAGTTTAGCTGAGGAAACGGGAATGGAATGGAATGAATGGATTTTGGCGGATTTTTGATGGATAGTAGTTAATACGTATGTATGCAGGTTTAACGAGAAAAAGAAAAGATATAAAATACTTACACCACTGATGTTTTCAGAGATACCCTGCATGGAACAAATTTGTTGCAGAGATCAATTTGCATGTAGAACATATGTATGATATTTGGGTATCTTTTTATTTCATTTCTCTACCACGACTGAGCTGCGCAGTACTATTTTGTGATTATGCATTCGGTGTGCAATATCATTTTCCCCTGCCCCCTCCGTTCTCGATTTTCTGGAGCCTTATATACACATATCCCATATACCATAACATCATGGCGCTTGATCTTCTCTCTTTTTCTCTTCACACCCTGTCCATCTAGATCTCGGTTTTTTGTTCCGTCTAGTATTTCACAGATACCCAGTTCAATTCTAGATCCAGCCCATCTCATCAATTCCCAATTCACAATTCCCAATACCAAACTTCCACATCAATCTTCATCTTCATCTCAATTCCTTTTCCCCATCCTCATCCCATCGACCATTTAAACCAAATGTCCTGGTAACAAGAAATTTCCAATTCCTTCCTTGACACGATATTCATGTCCACAATTCCCACAGACTAAACTTCCTTCATCGATTTCTGTTTCCAAAAGAAGTGTATGGAGTTCCTTCATCATTTTTTCGTCTTCTTGGAGGGCTTCTGGGGTGGGTGGTGTAGGGGGGAGAGCGGGGAATGAAAGCTAGGATTAGTTTCATGTTAGTATCTATTTTCTTTCCTGGATTTTACATCTCGGAATGATTGCTTGGCTTGGGCGCGGAACTAGAATTGCAGATGTCCAAGGACAGGCAATGATTGAAAGAGATGCTCAAGGAGAAAGACATACCTCAGAAGCAATGATACAAAGCGCCTTCCAATCAATCCGCGGCAGAATATTGAGAAGTAAAGCAGTATTTAAAGGTATATCGTTACTAACAAGCGAACATTCTTTTGGGTGGAGAGGAAACGATGCGCTGGTTGATTTGCAGGCTTTCACGGCGCAGGTGAGGAAATTGAGGGTTAGGAGTTTCATTTTTCTCGGAGATGCGCGGGGCGCGGTGGGGGCGGATTGGTGGGAGGTTTCGTATGCGAGGGATTTATGTTCCGATTGATATTTGTGGCTGTGTAGTATTTGGGAAGTCGTTGGTGAGATTGGTGGTGGAGGGATAGAAGCTTGAAGTTGTGTTGTGTTGGTATGGTGGTGTTGAGTAATGAGAGGAAATTATTTTTTTGCGTTCGCGGGGGAGATAAGATTAGATTAGATTGACGCTAAAACGTAGTGAATGGCTTGGCGTAAAGTTTGACTACACTTCATAGAACTTCTATTTTTACAAGAACTCTGAGTACCTAGTCAAGTTGGCTTTTCTACAATGAAAATTCCTTTTTCATTTCTTTTCAGTTGCGAGCTGATATGGTATTGTTTAATTGGGTTTCATTATATTCAATGTGTGCATGTAAGGCTACATTGGTAGATGGCTGTGGTGTTGAACGTGATAAGACCATGATAGGATGAATATTGCATAGTACGTTGGTGCTGATTGGACGGACAGAGAGCTTTGAGGCAAAGAGAATTTCGGTGGCTCGCAGGGTAGTATTGGTGGACAAGTAGTGGTGGTAGGCGAGTCAAGATTGAAGGATATTGTGTCGATCAACAACTAACCTGGGCTGAAGAGTAGTGAGGCTGTCTAGCTAGATCTCTCGACTGATACTTTCGAAAAGTCATAAAGTGGGGGTGAGTTCAAGGGAATATGTACAGAGCGCCCGAGAAGTAGTAGAAGATACTGTGAGATACTTCATGTAACAAACCTCGCTGGTAAACTCGAGTGAGTTCGTGTCACTTCTATCTCCAAAGCCTTTTTGGTTAAAGTTGACCTCTACCTCAGTTCGAGAATTCTCACCTATGCTCCATGCTGGAAGTTTTCATGGGATAGGTGTAAGGCTTATCGCATTGATACATTTATGCATCAAGAGGCAGGAGAGGAACTCATAATGCTACAAGATCAATTGAGGGCGTGAAGCTCATACACCAAACAACAATAATCCAGCAGAATGGCCGCTGTATTTGGAGAGATGGAGACATCCCGATGGAAATCTAGATGTCATCCATCTACGATGGTGATATTTGTCGATGAAGAATCATGATTAGCTATATTGGCGTCTGGTGAAAGAAACCAAATGTACCGTAGAAATCTTACTATAATTCAGTTCTACCTTTGCGTACCCTCCAGTGACTAACCATCTTTCTGTAGACAATCAAGACCAAGTAACACAGAGCTCTCTAATGCGAAGACCGCTTTGGTATTCACCACGATTTCAAAAGTCATTACCTAGAGATAAATCACACATTCATATTGAGTTGAAACCTTTCACTCTTAATACCTGTATCTGAGAATAAGATTTCAATTTTTATGTACTTGGGAAAGTATGAGAGTAACTGACTCATCATTTTTTGGTTCCTTTAAGAGTAGGAAAGAGTAAAGCGAATTCCTAATGCTCACGATCTGTTTTAAATTTTGGACAGGCTAGTTCCGCCAAGATTCGGCTGTTAAAGATTGCGATACTGAAATCACAAACATCGTGAAGACTACCCGTACATTGTCCATATTTGAAGTAAATGGATGAATCTTGATTCTTGAGAAAATTCTAAAGCCTTGGGTGTCAAAAGACCCGTTGGGAAAAATCCATTCAGACTTGTTCTTATCGATCTCCCAAATTGCTTCTAGCCATATTAATGGAACACATTAGAATCTCGGAGATACCTAGCATCTAATCACCTTCACAAGACTCTCCGAATGTCTGCCATAACCCCTTCATCCCTACTCCTCACTTATATTGATATCTCTCCCATTTATCCATCTTTGCTCTGAATACATTGACAGCATGTCTCGTAACACCAGGACTACTATCATAAGTTTCCCAGGTCAAGACCTCAGAATCAGCCCACTTGACCAAGAACTTGCTATCCAACTTAGTCTCCTTGGATTGCTGATCTTCAAATAGAATTTCATATTCCCTCTTCGGCTTATCTTTTCCTTGGCTTTTGGTGTTGCGTTGTCGGTAGTCCTTCACAGCCCTCGCATCGACATTTTGGATGTTGACCCAGCTGGGTTCTATTCCGGGGCCCCAATGAATAAGACACCGTGAGCCAGTTTCTTGTTCCTCAATGACATAGATGGTCGAGAATGGAAACTCAAGATTTTTGGAGAACTCAACCATGTACAGAGGTCTGCGGTCTGCGTCGACATCGTTACGCACAAGTCCTTTCTGCATACGCAGAGCCGGTGGAGGCTTTGCTTTGCCCTTTTCGACGGCTGGATTTGGATTCTTGCTCGAACTTGCACTTGCATTTTGATGTTTTTGGCCAGCCGCACGTTTTTGAATCAAATTGTTTTCGTGTTCTTCTTCTAGTCACAAGTTCAGTATCTTCGAAACCCAAAGATCTAAAGATAGGGGACAAAACTTACCATTTTCTTCGAGGATGTCATCTCTTGTCGACATGTGAACGACAGCCTCTTTCGGTACAGTCGGCCAAATCAACCACTCGGAGCCCAATCTTTTCTGTCTCGCATCTCTGTCATCCTCATCTTCATTCTCATCTCCATCCCACATATCCAGAGCGCGCATCCAGTCCGACGCTTTGAAAATAGCACATCCTCTCATATCCTCACATCTGCCATCTAATCTGTACATCACTAAATCATCTTCGCTTGTAAGGACCTCGTTTTTTGCAGCCTCGATGTCGTCAGTTGCAGTGACGTAAATACTGTGAGGATTTCTTCGAGGTGCTTTCGCGGCGCCGTAGTGGAGAGGGAGATAGCTGCTCGCAGTTCTGCGGCTGAGACTCAGGATATCGTAAGGGCGGAAACCAATGCTCCATGGAGTGTGAGATTCCTTCGATTCGGGAGACTTTCCCCGGGGGATATGGTCATTAGAGGGATCGTGGACGATGTAGAGAGATTGTGGAACTTCGTTTGGAGGGTGGCGGAGGTCGTTCATGATTGTTGCCTTGGATATCTCGAATTTGTGGTTGTTTTATTTCGCAAAGGAATGAAGAGGATTGTTGATGATTGTCGGAAGGTAGGAAAATGTCGGTTTATGTATGACTGGAGCTGTGCAGATAATGCGAGCAGAACATTCTAGCAACTATAGCATTGTGTAGGATGTTTTGGCTCATCGACGGCCGAGAAAGAAATTATGTAGCGAGAACCCTCGGTGCTTATCTCAAGTCGAACAAAAAAAAATAAGACTCGACTGTTCGGGACAAGAAGTCCGTTGATGAAGGCTAGAACTGGATAGTGGACGAAAAAGTAAATATTATAGATTTCACGATAATGACTCAAATAGAAATGACGAGTCCAACATCGATAATCATTGTAATGTGAAACGGAATATTCGATGCTGATTGTGTATACTCTCGCGGCTTCTATGGGTAGCTTATTTGGACAATGATATTCTGACAGCGCAAAGAATCAATTGGATTTGTCTAGTAGGTAGCTGAGTAGCATGGAAATATAGTAAGTTACCACAATGGACTAGTCAACAAGAGTCTCTTAATTACACATAAAGATGTTAGCTCTAGAATTAACAGGTGCTACCATATTTTCACAACCTGCCGATGGTCATTGATGCAGTATTTCATCAAAGGCTGTTTTCTTCACTTGGTACATCCATGACCCTTCCTCTAAAGCTTTCAAAATTTTAAAAATCTCAGTAAGGGGTTTAACCTCATACTTAGCTCCATAATGCAACTGGTAGCTGGCTTAGAAAATTTATGCTAGTTCTCACCGTGAACACACTTTGCCGTGACAGGAATCAACTTTCAAATAATTAAAGTTAGCTCTTCTTCTCAGTCTTGTTCTCAATCATGATCCAAGACTATACTATTATGTATATAAACTCTTATCTACTGATCTTCAAGATAGTGACGCCAGAAAAAGTTGATGAAGAGAAAGCAATTGATCTGACGAACACCAAAAGAAGAGCATTCAAACTTAATCAGAGACCTTTTTTGGTCAATCAATTGCAGATTAGTTATTTTTATCAATTTCAGAGATAGTTAATCTTTTTAATTTCACAGTCGTCTACTCACAAGGATGCTGGGTGTCCTCGAATAGTTCTTGTACAGAAGTTCTGTAATTCCTGGCGAACTGTCGCTAAGCATTCGGTAAACCTCAACAGTTGAAAAAGGGAACCAATCAAAAAAGCTAATTTTTTTACAATGGGATACCATATGAATAAACCTGGTTGGATCTAGTGCACAGGCCCCAGGTTGGATCAAAGGTACTCTCTGCTTTCAATCTTTCAATTGACTCAGTACAATTTAGCTTCTTACATTAATTTCTTCAACCTTTGGTTCTTTGCTTTCTTTATCAAGTTACTTGCTTTTAAATCAAACTTTAAAGAAAAGATGAATGATATAGAGGGGTGGGAATTTGTGCTCTTCATAATCGAAGAATGCAAATCTATGGAATGGTCCTCCCTTGAAGGTTGGTTAACCCTTCTTTCGTCCCTCAAACACTGTGTCATCTTCGTTTGCATGTGTTTGATATTTGAATTTCTTGATCGAGACTAATTGCGTTGCAACCATAGTAAAGGAGGATTTTGAATGCAAGAATAGATTGGAGGCTGAGGCGCGCGGGCAGCAAATTCGCGAGTTGACAATCGAGCTGGAGCAGCTGGTTAGGCAACGTCGCAGAATGGCAATTATCAGAGCGAGGAGGCGAGAAAGGCAAACATCATGATAGAATCAATTGTCGCACACATGGTACGAGTATATTCTATCCTTTTTCTTGAAGTATCAATGCCAGCTAACCTTGATAACAATGGAAGTACCCACCCACGATGGTCGCCTTTCACAACCCAATACGACTTCTTAATACTGTTCGACGTATTTCCCATAGAACTATCAGCACTGGTCTTCCTTAAATACATCACATCCTCGACAAAATCCCATAGCCAACAATTTTTCTTCGAATTTAGCAGCCAAATACTACCGCAGTAATGGCTGGCGGGATGTCAATCAGAGAGTGTTGGAGACGCGAGAAATGAGGAGATTGAGAACCAACTCAAGAGGAAAGAGATGTCACAAAAGAAAGGAGCTAAGGTGGTGGGATACCTCATACTGTATGCACAATAATTCTTCGTTTTAATGGTCTTGTTTTCTCCGGCGGCTTTGTTATATTTTCTTTTCTCATCGTTCTTTAGGACTTGGAGTTTTGGGGGGTTTTCTGTCGCAAATGATGCTTCTAATATGGGTGGAGGAATTTAATTGCATTATTTTAACAACCACTGCGTCCACAATATTTGCATAGAATAATCTTGAAACTACACTGTCACAATGCCATTTACCCACCACTTCGCTTTTGTAGCTTCAGAAATCTGTGATTTAGCATTATACCCTGCTGTAATTCTCTCATTCTTGGATTCAAGCAGTAGAGGCTAACAGATCATATTGTTACAGCAGAATTTAGCGCAGACAATCTAACTACAAGAACAATGTCGTCGATCCATATCAAATCGATACTAAACTCTCAAAAGTATAGTGCGCAAATCAGTTCGAAAAGAATAGAAGTACTTTCTGAAATCTCGCAGATTAGCGGCACCAATACAGCATAAAGAAACGTAGATTCTCGCTTAGATGTTGATATCATGTGACCTGACTAATTCCCTTAGTTTGATTCAGTACGAGTACAATACACTACTTATCAGAGTCTTTACGATTCATTACTTCCTCTTGTTTCTTTCACGTAGAACTTTTAGCGAGAAAAATCCATTTTCTTGAAACCCTGTTACATTTTGTAAAATGTAAACTGAGAAATGTAGACTTTCGAAGTAGAGCTAAAGGATGATATTAGACTAAAAATAAGACGCGGATAGAGGGAAGAAGAGTTTGACTGAAGTTTTACTTAAAGATCTTTTGGAATCCATGAAATGCTGTTCGAATTCTTCGTGTAGCATCTATTCTTGTGCTTATAGGGTATCTCGAATGTCGGTGTCAACTTTAAAGGATTTATTTAGAGAATTGAAAAACATTGAGATGAGACTGTAGTCTTGGACTTGTCTCTTTTCGATCATTGAGAAGTCCATCACTTTCAGATATTTTAATTTCCGAGTACAAGACCTTGTCTAATAAGTTAATTGTTACATTAGTTTATCTACTCTTACAATCGTTTCTCTTTTTTCTAAATCAATGTTTGAAATCTTTAGGTACCTGTGCTTCGATTGATTAGGCCATAGCTTTCAATAAACTTGTCTCCGCTAGGTATTTCACATGTTTTAACTAAGTTATCAGATGATATGATATTGTAAAATCATATTGGAGAACTACAGTGAAAAAAAATATATTTCGGGATGTCAGTAATACTCTTTTCTGTTCCAAGTATGACTCTCTACAGGATACTAAGGGAAGCTAAGGCTAGGCATTGATGGCATTCGAAGTGATTAGATTGATTGAGAGACTAGTAACTAGCTACTGAAGGAGCGCTCTAGTATATTAGAGCTCTCTTACTAGTCCCAAATGGGACTAGCTTCCACTGCTTTATCACTATAGGAACCACACGTTTTAACATTTTCACTGATTTTTGGTGGTAGTGAGCAAATAATGCCAAGTTAACAATTTCATTAGTAAAGAAAAGCTCTCTTATAGATGTATGCCTCAGATCTCCATGCACAATATGCACCCGCTGAAAAAGCTTCAATCTCTTTTGTGATGCCGTGTCCACATCAGCCAACGGCGATCATCACAAGTAAAGATGTTCACTAGGCGTGGTCGTGACAGTCAAATTTTTAAGAGTATGATAATCAAGGAAGTTTATGAAGCTCGGAAGGTTGGTAGCAGCGTTTCTAGAGTATTTAAACGTGATGGTTTTGACAGTTGGAGCTACGAGAGCGACATGCTTATTCTATGTCCTAACTTATAGTTACGTGCATATTCTATCATTTGGCAACATTATGATTGATAGTTTAAGGAACTTCACAGCCTTGATAAACGAAAACTAAAATAATTCACTGAAGCTGATATCAGTTCCCCCCTTGCAAAATCTCAACGCTCACAAATAGCTCAGTATTCAAAATTATTTTAACGAGCAAAAGCTCTATAGAGAGCAATCCAATACAAATATATACTCAATCTTCCATGCTTTTCTTAGAGAACTGAATTTAGCACTGACCTGATATGAGACCGATAGTAGTCCGGCTATTTCTCAAAATCCATTTAAATGCATGATCAACTTCATTCCTCTTTTTTTTTTCAGATCTCCTCGCTTAGACATTTAGACCTGCCTACATCACCTCCCAACTTGACCCAAGTGCATCTTGACCATCTTTATAACCTCACTACTCAACCATTCATCAACGTCACCCTTTGATGTATGAATCTCTACTAGAGTCATAGGAACCAATCTGCTCGCCGGAGGTCCCATCATTTTTGATGGTCTCCGGAAAATTGTCTCGATAATCATCTCAAGTAATGATCGACAGCTTAGTAAACATGCAAAAACTAGGTACGCAGCAGATTGTGACTGCAGCCAGAGTAGTGGTTTTCTCCTCACACAAACGATTTAGAGAGAAGATGATATGATGAAGGATAAGACGATAGTCATGCTCGAGGATTCGGGATTCATCCCATCAGCTATCAACTATTTTGTGGGATATATGAGGTGCATGACAGTGAATTTGTTCTTTGATTGTGTACCTAAACGAAAGGTAAGATAAAGTTGCATTTAGAGTTCGCAGAAGGAGGTGTGAATTATATTTTCGCACATTGAAGAACTATTACACGATGAAGATATGAAGCCTAGGTCAATCTCCATGTCACATTTACAAACACTGTTTCAGGCTGTGAAGCTCCCGCTGACTTGACACGGGGAGTGAATCATGAATTCGACACAATATCGTCTCAAGAGATGGAAGTCGAGAATCTATTCGCCGGCTTTTTGGCAACAGTACAATTTGAAGCGTTATTTGTAATTCGTTAACCTCTATTATCACCAAAGATGGAACAAATGGACTCTCTCCATTATTCCCTTTTATATCGGTGTAATCTTTCATTAAGACCATGAATAACATCCAATACCTTGAATCATGTATCACTTGGTGCTGGCATATTTTTACGATACGTGAACCTGTCGACTTGGACTCCCAGAGGCACGCTGCAACAACAATTTTCAAAGATAACGCAAGTCGGTTTGAGGATTAGTAAAAAATACTCGAACATGCAATGTATCGTCAGATTGGTTATCCATTGCAATAGCGAAACAAAACAGCTGAATAAAATTTAGCCTTGCGATTTCCCCGTGTATGACCAGAATCTATGAAAATAAAAAGATTTCACTCTTTAGATGTCGTGAGTGTATATAGATGAAAGGTTGATGTACAAATCCTGGTTTAAATGCAAACCAGATGTATTTAGAGTGAACTGTCCTCCATAGCTCTCACCTAGAGCAAATCGAATCTTGGGAATACCACACCCGGCTTGACACCACAAGAAGTGATTAGAGTATACAAGAATGATGAAAATATGTTTTGTGTCAGATTCGATCTATACAAAATAGTGAATTTCAATCGGGAGAATGCTTCATACTCTACGCTTCGTTCTGCCGAGCATCGATTCGTGGGAGGTGAAAGTATACCAGAATTATATGCGTTCTATTGAACCGCTTGCATGGCCATACATCCATACATTCAAAGACGTCAACAATTATAGGCCGGAAGCTTGATGTCAACGCTTTTGTCTACTTGAGTGTAAGCTTGGTTGTGTTGAACGGACTTTCTTGGCACATGCCGTAAAGGTGAACTAGCCACCTCTTTCCAGTGCCCTGGTCATTTTTACAGATAAGAAGGTCACAATAGACGAAGTCGGTTCGTGAGAGACGGCGAGGAATTACATCCGATTCTGTAGATGGTATGAATCTGAAATTGATTCGGGCTTCTCGGTATTTCGCATTCGTCTCTGCTCATGTAGCCCCAGCGGGGCGAGCAATGCCAGTTAAATTAACGACTCCTCCACTTGTATATCCACCGCCATCACCAGTAATCCAGCCCGGCACTTCATTACCATGTCCTTCTTTCTCAGCTCTATCTTTAATAACTTCCCATACTGGTGGAAACCCTGCATTTAATGGTCCACCCCTTTGCTTCGCTCCCAAAATCGCAAATTTACCCTGTATGTGACTAATGAACCCCCTCAATAGCCCCTGTTGTACCAAACTCGCAACAATTGCTTCGACATCCAACATTTCTGGCATTTTGCCTCCCCAAATTACCCCATTATTTGGCGAAAGTTTCCCAACGCCTGGAGGCTTAATTAAGTCTTGTGCTCCTATAAACATTGTATTTGTGTGTGTGCGACCTGACTGCATAACCGCGGCAGAATCTGCAGGCCTCTGCCAGCCCTCAAGGATCTTTTGGCAATACTGCGCAGCTGTGACTAGATCGGCAAGATTTAGAGTCGGTGCTTTCTTTGAATTGGGGTCGAATGGCCACTGGTATGTCAAACATAAAACACGTCGTGCAAGTGAACGCCATACATATGGCTCGCAACGATACAATAGTGGTAGAAGAATTCCTTTGTCGAACAGCCATTTTTCATTTCCACCCTCTGGACCCAATGAACGCTTGAAAGCAGCCAAATTCCCCAATTTGATGGCCTTTACAATTGGTGTGAACTTTTCAAGGACCCCAGCAGCTTCGGGACGTGACATAAATGGCCGAGATGGGAATCGACCGAGTATCATGTTTGATGATATCAGATAAATCAGAATCAGGCGTCGCTGGTTGATGCACTGTGCATGACACTGGTCGTAAGCAGCTTGAAGGCTGCACTGCGCGAGGTAGAAGTGTGTATTTGAAAAAAAGTACCGGCCAAGATAATAAAGATATGTTACCCTTTGACTTGCGGGATAAAGCTCCAATGGTGGAGAGTGTTGAGTAATATTCGTGATGAGTTGATTCGCCAATCGCGTTTTCCGGCACTACGTGACCATTCAGCATTATTCCATGGATCGATTGGAGGCCACCATACTTGAAAGAAGAGTTTCAGAGCCAGATTTGCGAACGAGTATATTCCAACTTTCTTTCCCTCTGGCTTTCCATCTGACCCAACACCATTCCTATTCGTAGTCCTTTCCGTCAAACAAACTGTAAAAGCACGCTGTATTGTTTCTGCAGTTCCTTCTACCAAAGTCTTTCGCGTCTCTCCAGCATCGACATCGGCAACTCTTCGCAATCTTCTGGTAAGATCTGGTCTTTTGTCAAGTGTCATTGCAAGTTTCGCGAGCGCAGTAGATAACTGGATGGCCGTCGGAAGTATTACTATCCCATATGTCGGATTGGATAAAGCTGCTAAACAAGTGCTATTCGCATCCCATTAGTATGTCGGCTGAAGATAAGAGAGCTCATTTACCTTGCTAAAACGGTGAGCTGTGAGTGCGTTTCCAACAAATCCTCAAAATCGACATCCCTCCAGAACTCCAGATAGTCCTTCATGAAAGCCAAAAAGCCCGGCCAAACGTTACCATCCTCATAACTTGCGTTGGGGTCGTCTGGCAGGAGTTTCGCGATATGGCGTTCGAGTGCCGTGCTGTTTTTAAACGACGCTTTCAATTCTCGACCAAGTTGGAAATAGTGATCGGGGAGAGGAGGTTCGACTCGAAGCCATAATTGTAGACTTATTCCATCTTTTGCCCTGAGAAATTTCAAAATAGACTCGAGGAACTCTTCGAGGATGGCCATGACTTGAGAATTCGATATCACGGAGAGGTAATGAGCGGTGATTAGGATGTTTGTCGCGCAACCTTGCCGGCTATAATATTTACACGGACTTCGTATTCATTTCGATTGAATTGGAAATCCTAAACAATTATGTGAGATTTAAATAATATATAGTTGAAGCAATTATCATCGATCATTGATGTTTTGATACAGTCTTAGCTCGAGGCTGTGATGAGCTGTAGCCAACTGTAGATCTTAATTCTAGTCTTGCATAAGCTAGCGGCCGCACTAATCAATCAGCCTCGTGTAATGTGGCGGTGCGTTGTGGCTCTTTCCCTTCCATCATACATATCTTCAGACATCAATAAACCTAGTGATACATATCGACATCATCAATGAAATGTCATTGATGATGTCCAAATATTCATATTCAATCTAATTCCTAGATATATCTCTCAAGAAACTTCAAGAACTTATATCATGAGACATGAAGTGATCACTTCTGCTAAGGTTCGTCAAATAAACGAGCACCGTATCGCTTGTATTGATCAGCGCTAATTCTCATTCCTCTTGAATCTGTTGAAATTTCGTATACTCAAGATCTGTTTTTGTTGGAGCAGACTGATCTGATGGATTTATCTCTTATATTGAAACGAGGATTCAACAGTATCACTAGCCTTACGCGTGAAATGGCTGTGTCACAATTTTTGTACACCTCTGGCTGTGTCAACCGACGGAACATATGGTCATAGCTACTAGATCAAATTCAGAAAACATTGAGCTGTCAGTATCTTTAAATTCTTGATAAGGTAGAGATCGATCGATTCATTGGACTAAATCTTAAGTATTTAGCAGAAATTAAGATGCCCCACTATCAAGCCTGATATCTAGTTCTTGAACTGATCATGGCCCACGTTTCCACACATTTGACAGAAACTCTTCAGCGTATGTGAAGCGAAAGTCTGGCAACAACTCATTCCACTCGTTAGATGCGTCCCAGCCACCACGCTCAAGTGCTAAAATGAACGCCGAAAAATAGCTCTGTGAAAAGGCATCTCTTTGGTCGTCCGAAACCGAAGAGTGCACGATGACAGGGAACCAAGAGGATGTAAATCTCCCCTTTTCCAAGTCACTCTTTTCAACAGATTCCACAGCGAACTTCTGTCCTACAGAAGATAGCATTAATGTAAAGTTCGTACGCATAGTTCGAAATAGACAAACCTCTAATTTTCTCACATAGCCCAATGAAGTCCAAGACCGGCATTTGATTGGCCCGAACTCCGCTGACTTCTGGCCATGCACCTTCATAGTCCACTGCCTTAGTGACAATTCTTGCCAAATCCTGCACGGAGGTCAAAGTGATTTGAGCCTTTGTATCCTTATGGATGATAGCTCTACAGTTCTCAACATCTATCGGCATTGGAAAAATTTGCATGAATTTTGCCGAAGGATGTGGGTAACTGAAATAATTCAAGAACAATCCACACTGAAATAAAGTGAACTCTAAAACCTATCCCTAAATCAGCAATGCAGGTGATGAATCTATTACAACGAACCTTTTTCTCCTTATTGATTTCTCGGAGATAATCATATACTTGATCTTTTCCCTCATATGCGGGGATTCCGCAGTGACTTCTGGTAGCCCACTCACTGGGTGCGAACCGACGAACTCCGGCTTCGATACACGCATCAATAAGATTTGTCTGGGACTGATTATTTGGATCATTGAATGTAATGATAAATGAGAGAACAGTATCGACTCCTTCGAGTGCATTCACAAGTGCTGCTTTGTCTGAATAATCCACAACATTTACTGTAACTCCTTGCGAGGATAAGTCTGGAACTTCCTGTTTGAATATCAGCAATTAATCCGCACCAAAAATGACCTGCTGGACTCGCTTGCACTTACTTTTCTGGAGAATACTTTGATCTCATGTTTACCCTCCGCTAGAAGTGCCTCCAAAACTTCCCGTCCAACATCTACTGACGCATTAGCTCTTAACTTTCAATCCCTTCATACTATTCACAACTTACTTCCAGCGCCACCAGCAAGTACAATCTTTACCATTCTGAACGTAGGGTTACATGAGTGTTCATGCTCTCTCTCAGCGTCGTCTTCAATGCCCGCGTAGATATTTCAACAAGTGGAGCCATGACATTTTGTGGGCCAAATTGGGACCAGCAGTACTGGGCCCCACCTCGTATCTTCGGCTGTTATGGAATAGAGGACTACCACTGTGTCTCTTCTCATCCTGTTCTCAATAAACATGTTCGTATGTTACCACAATATCTGGTCGATCGAAAATGGATATGTTAAACTTCAGGATACGACGTCTGCAACGCCGCCTCTGCAATATCTCTTTCTATATTAGTTTCGGATTAGAAATCTTATTTAACAATTTAGTGGATATCATCGAGATTGATTGTGTGAGGTGCAGATTAACATTGCAAGTGACTCGGGAGGTGTGTGTCACGTGTCTAGCACGTGCTATCCAAGCATTTAACTAGATGTAGAATTTTTGTACAAGTTGTTTTGTTGAGTGGATAGAATAGTTGCCGAGTGCTTTGAGTTGGCATAGGTGGAAGCGATAATTATCCTGTTTGATCAGAAGCAATTGACAATCCGACGTGGACGTTGCCTGGTCTTTATTTAAGAATAGGTTCTAGCAATGATCATGATCTCATCTAACAATTGACATGTTAATGTTTCATGCCCGCTCATATCTTCCATCGTTACGATGTTCTTGTGCATTGAAATGTAGGCTATGAGCAGCGCGATTTTGGTGATGTGAGGTTTCATGTACTTCTAACTGTTATCAAATTTTCCTGTATAGCATGAAGGAGCACAACTTTATGGTTTCTCGCCACATTGAATTTCTCCAATTTCTGGTCAGGGTATCTTTTCAACGTTGGCTACTATAATGTCTAGAAAATTTCCCTGGATACATCTTGCTTTAATGTTATGAATCTTTCTATTTTTAAGTCTTTGAATGTTGGAAACGCACTTCTAATTACCTGCTTGTGTCATGATTGCGGCACCGGTTTGCGGCGTATAGAATCTCTGCCGCAGCTTTTGCCATGGCTGAGTGGTTATCAGGCTGACAACCATCCTTCGCCATGTCTCGATCGATAACATCCTGTTTCATGTAAGGCTTTTATTTGAATCCAAAGTTGGACGATCATCCCGATATGCTTGCACAATCAAGGATCGGCAAGGCCACATTTCGATTAACTGGAAAACCAAAAGACCAGAGTTCTGTTTCGTTCTTCCTGAGAGAATTGCGGCAAGTATGACTTTTTATTATATAAAACATACGGTCTTCATTTACCGTTGAGTATCTCATTATACATACTGAAAATACCTCAAGTTAGAAATAATCTTTAGTCATCAAAATCATCTCTGTTAGACCTCGGAAATCTTCAACTAATCTTCATTATGTCCAGAAAGATTCTATCAAACATTATTCTATTGATGTTACCGACTATAGCGCATGGATTTGCCAGTATACTCCCTGTCATGACACCAGCCCCTGTGTATTCTCGTGGTGAGAAGGCTATTGTCTCCATCAGTACTGGTCAGATTGGAGTAAGTTTCTCTCAGACCCGGAGTAGGAGTTTTATTCTGATATTAGATTAGATCAATCCAGTAGAATCAGACCTTGGAGATCTAGATATGTATGTTGAACATATATTTGGCGCTGATACTCAATATGTTGTTGAGATTAGCGATACGACTGAAGTAGGTTGCCGAGGGAGTTAACTATTTCATGCTGACTCTTGAGCAGTGGTTACCAACTTATTCAAGTTATCTTTCCGTAACGACGGTCAATCCCACTAATACTTCAACGATACAGGCACTTGTTTCTACACTTACTCAAAGCTAAATATTGAATAGTATCGAGATGTATCTTGCAAAGTGCAGCAAAAGATACAGCTGATGGCTCATTATTTGATCAATTCATTGGAGCAAAAACATGGGAAGAACTCGGTATAGCTTTATCTAATACGGCAAACGATGTATTGACCTAAGCTTTGGCTGCTATGACCACTGTTTAAGCGAGAAAGACAATTCTTTGGCTAGCTGCTGCCGCAATCTCTGTTGAGGTAATTTCCTTGGGCACTTGAGCAGGAAGGATGTTGTTGGCAAATACAATTTCCCAAAGGAAGGTCTTGCACCATCAGTTCCACCAGCTCCTCAAATTACCCCAGGCTCCCCTACGCCAAACAGTATCACCTCGTCTGGTGGATGTGCTTCTACTACAACGAAAGGTCTCGATTCTGTAGGTTATCCTAGATCTAAAAACTGATTTCTAGAAATCATGGCTAACTTCAGAAGACGCTTTTTATTGAGGATGCATGCCAGGGTAAAAATAGTGTTTGCGTAGTGGCGAGGGCTGTGTGACTCAGAACGCAGGTTTTTTTTTATTGATCTCACTGCAAGACCCTAACAAAAATTTTCCTTGTCTTGATCTTATTCCTGTGCCCGATGATCCGTACTGTTTCAATTCATCTTTCATGGATTTCCAACAAGAATTATTATCCTCGATTAGCCTGATGCCAAACATCACAATCGCACCATCCACCACTACTGCGATTACGAATTGCTCTTTTCAAACAAATTCCTACAACAAAGTACCACAGGGTAGTAGCATAATAATGACATCAGCTATCTTCTGTGAATGTAATGGCAACGAACAACTGGGTCCAATATATGCAGTATCTGGTACCAATACAACTAGTTGGTGTGACAATAAAACACCCGTGCCGAGTGGCACCCGAGTCTCAGTGTCTGCAGGAGCTCCAGTAGCTACAATTATGTCTAACACTTGCTCTATAGTCACAAATAGTTACCCAAAGACTTTTGCTAGTAGTACAATCATGGTATCTGGAATAGTTTGTCAGTGTGCCTTTGGAGATCAATTGACAGCTAGCTATGCTGCATCTGGAACAAGGACCACAAGCTGATGCGGCTCCACGATCTCGGTACCAGCTGGTTTCACGAAATTATCAGAATCCAACGGATCTCCGATTTCGCTACCAAAAACTTCCTCAACTATCAAGTACCAGCACTGCGCTACCATCCCCAAACAAAGAAGTAATCCTAATCTGGGGTTATCCTCCAAAGACCGGAGAAGTGATCTATGACGCCTATCTCGTGGCACTGGGGTACAATCATAATTTGGATACAAAATCTACTCAGATTGTAGGTTTGGATAGCAGTATCATCCCACTTCTTCAAAACGTTCCAGATCCAAATTATATCGCAACAACGATCATCAAAGAAAAGAAAATCACGAATACTACCCATGTTGAGAGTGTACCTCGTGGTAGACCAACAGGAGGTGTAGAGAAGAGAGTTCCAGGCTCTCTCGGAAAGTTTGAAGGATATGACTGTACTTATGAGGAACCGAAACTTTTCACTGCGAGTGTTGTATGTGGTGACAAAGTATGGAAGTGCCACGTTCCGAATGCGGATGAAGAGGAATCTATCACGCCTAATTATGGAGCATGCGATGACATCAAAGTCGTTCGACCTCTAGTAATTGTATTTAGCTTTTTTGGCAGATTTTATTGATGATGGCTAATTTAGTATGTTAGATTTGTCCCGTGAATTTGGTAAAGGTGTGATAGTGGGGGAAGGGGCTAGTACGATATCGGAGAAAATTTCTGTGCTTTTAGGGACATTATTGGCTCAGTAGTTAGTCCATTCTCAATCAAATCAGGGATTTTGAAGTGAACAACGTTATTAGGCTTTCATTCCAAAAATGACATGGTCAATTCGAAGTCTCCACTTTCATAAAAATAGGTCAAATTTCAATGTTTGCTCATTCTTCCGATTTAGCAGGTAATGGTGAGTATTACCCAAGGTAGCAACACTACCAGGTCCTGAGGCAATTCAATAACTGGAGATGTAGCTTACGACCATGTAAAAGATTTTACATCGAACTAATCTCCCCCGAAAGAAAGAAGGAAGAGGCTAGCCCTACAAGCGCCCCTCTTACTCCTCCCCACGCCCATCTCCACTCAAGATACTCAGCCTACATGATTCCACCCAATTTCTATGCTCTAAAGAATTATTCTGGAGGAAGGACTCTTCCTACTCCCCTCTGAAGTTTGCGAGAAATTCGGTGGCGGGGTGTAGCGGGGCACGACAGATGGCTTGTAGGTAAATTTACGACAAGGTGCGTAGACCAAATCAATTATCAATGGCTGGTATTCAATGGTTACGTCGATCTTCCATTAAGTTTTTGTACCCCATAATCTCAATCATAAGAACTCACACCAAATTCTTTACAACCCTTTGCTTCTCCGGGGCTGAAGTATAAGTGGACAAGAGAAGGTTTTACACTCACGTCAGAAAAAAATCCAGTGCTTCCCTTCTAGAAATAAAGTAAATGGTGTATCACCGGGGAAACCTCATTTGAAAAGCTTCAATGCAAGTCATTGTATCTACCTATATAATTGAAATCATCTGGTATGCCATAGGATGTATCTAGCCGGATTTTGGTAGCGGAAGTATATAACCGATCTTTCAGGAGCGTAATTCGAATACTTGAACTCAACCAACCCAACTTTCCCTTATGTAATGACCCCAATCGCCATTTTATGTTGATTGATCATCATCTGGTTATTCCTATTTTGGGTAGTTTCAAATGTGATGGCAGGACTCCACTACCCCGCAAACTCCCCACGCAGCATCCGATTACTCCCAGAACGCTTCATCACGATACCGAATGACTCCAGCAAGCTCGCACCAAGCTTTCCCAGACTCAGTTCTAGCTTTTTACAATTTCATCCAATAATGCATGATGACCCATTGGAAGGCGTCCACCCTGGAAATTCTTTCAATCATAAACACCAATCAGCTTCTCCAAGTGAAATTTCTATCTGGTATAGCTCAGAGCGACATGATTAAGATTTCACTGTGTTTATCTGTTGATGTATATCAATTCCACCTTGCATAAGCATGTAGGAGAAGATACTGATACTATCCACTATAAGTTGTAGACGTCACTGGTAGCAAAGTGGGATGACGCAGGAGTTATATATAGTGCCCCGCTTTCACCCACGTACTGATGTCCCCAATTTCTGCTCGAATATCATATCTAATACTACAATGGTGTACATAAATTCTTTCTCAGGCGTAGTGGCGACACTTCTGTTCTCCATCCACGCTGCTAGCTCGAGACCGCATTGGGAGTCAAAATCAAATGTAAACTTGAGCGTATCCACCACGAGTGGCAGTCGTAAGTGCTCATTAAGACTCATTTCAAGAAAACATTAACACATCCTAGTTCGAGGAATTATCAACGGAACCACACCCAATGTTCGTCAATTTCTAGGGGTACCCTTCGCTCAGCCTCCCACCGGTGACTTGCGTTGGATGCCACCGAATGCACTACCATCCAACCAGTCGTCTGCGATTGTTGATGCAACAAAATTTTCTCTGAATTGTCCACAATACGAAAGTGCAATTCCTTCCATCTATAACACCTTCGTCCGAGAATTTTTCATTTCGGGACCAAGTGGCGAAGACTGTCTTACTTTGAGTATCTGGGCACCGCTTCACTCTCAGCCGGAAGATAAGCTACCGGTCTTGATATTCCTTTACGGTGGGGGGCTTCAAACTGGAGGGTCTTCAGTACCCTATCAAAATCCCGCGAAATGGGTTGAAAGAACACAATCTCATATCGTTGTTAGTATTCAATATCGGGTGAACATCTTCGGATTTCCAAATGCACCTGGTCTTGAATCTCAAAATCTAGGTTATCTCGATCAGCGAGCGGGGGTAGAATGGCTTCAAAAGAATGTCGCTGCATTTGGAGGAGATCCCGAACAGATGGTTCTATGGGGACAATCAGCTGGAGCAGGATCAACAGATGCATACAACTATGCTTATCCGGATGACCCCATTGTGAAAGGTTTCATATGTAACTCAGGCACTTCACTAACCTCCACGCCGATAAACGATCCTGCATACTCGAATTTCACATTTGTGGCTTCTCATTTCAATTGTACAGGTACCGAACTTCTCTCATGCATGCGTAAGATTCCAGCCGACGATATTGAAGCCTTTCTGAAATCTTACAATGATGCTCTTACCACCCCTACTTTATCATTCAGCATTGTTCGGGATGACAATATTGTCTTTCAAAATTACACTCAGCGACTTCTAAACAACCAAATATCTCCCCTTCCCGTGGTCTATGGATTCAATGACAACGATACCATGTCCCTCGACGCATTTCCAGCAGATCCATTATCCGAATCCGCTAATCGCACCCTGGCTTCCATCAACCAAATTCGTCGCTACGTCTGTCCAAACTCAGCTGCATCATACTATCGAGCCCAACTTGGTCTTAAAACGTACCGCTTTCAATACCGTGGAAACTTCTCTAATGTCGCACCATTAGCATGGGCAGGCGCATATCATTCTAGCGAGCTTCCTATGATCTTTGGAACCTCGGAGGACTTCAGGGGTAAGAATACAGAGTTGGAGTGGGAAACGAGTAGAGCGATGCAGGATGCTTGGTTGGCATTTGCAAGAAAGCCTGATGGAGGATTGGAGGAATTAGGATGGGGCAATAGTAGTGGGCAGATGGTGGAGGTTTTTGGAGGGAGAAGTACTTATGATGATACTGGGAAGAATGTTGCGAAACAGTTTATAAGTTTAGAGGAGTTAGCGGAGAGTTGCAGTGTCAAGTAAGTACGGGGAAAAAATGATGTCAAGTTGAATGAGAGATGAATTACACATGAGTATATGTAGATTTATAATGTGCATTGGGGATAGTTGGATGAATGGAAAACACATAGATAGCACTCGGGTGCTATACACAAACAAGAATTGCACTATTCATACGACTTCACTCTTTTCCTCGATTGAAAATTTATGAAAGCAGGCTGAATGCTATCACATAGCTGAATAGTCTTGTGACCAATTAAATAGCCGAACATCCATGAAACCAAGGTTTCCGGGAACGTTCAACTGTTGGTTGGGTAAGAAGCTTACTAATCTAGTCAGAATGCCAGGTCATCATTTCATCGACCGTTATATCATACAAACAACGAATTTGATCATACTTCGTTCTTACCAGACTTACCTCTCCCTCCCAGTACGGTTAAATTTGCCGAGATGGATGGAAGAGATTGCGAGATGTCAGAAGAAAGGCCATCAATCTCGTCTTCATTGGACTCAGGGAACAAAAGTGAAGAAGATTCCACGGATTGGATTGAGACAGAGGAAGAACCCACGATACCTGATCCGACGACTGAAGATACTAAAACCTGTGGATCAGGATATGATGGGGATCATTCTTTCGACCACGTTCTTGATGAGTTACCTTCGAGTAATACCATGCCGCCAACAAAGCTATGTGCTATCTGTCAGAATATGATCGATGAATTGGGCCGTATTAATTGGCTCACAAGCCGGTTCTATGATACAGAGATATCTCATGCACGGAACCCACTAAGCCTAAAAGTTTCGGCGAAACATGGTTGCTCTTTGTGTGCCGCATTCATTCGCACAGATGATGAAAAGGGGCGTGATGCAACAATTTCAGGATACATTGATGGATGGGAGGCCAGATTTGGAGAATCCCTCCTCCCATGTTCACGATTGTTCATAGCTTCCGACAGAAACGACATGATTCCGCAGTACATTAAGTTGTACTTCAAAAGTCGTACTTTTTGGTCGAATCAAAGTGGGACAGTCTCGTTCATAGCAAATCTAAGATCTCCTGACATATGTAAGTCATATTATGAGAGGTCGCTGATTACTTTCCAATTACATGGCACTACAGCAAGAACCAATAAAAACTATAGCAAGTACGGCTACTGTCAAAAGTATCCATGTATCTTTTTCAACTCTAGTGAGGTGGATTGGTTATTGAATTAAGCTTGCAGACTAAATTTTACTAGAGAGAGATGCTATAAATAAGTCCTTTCGGATGTACATCTTTGAGAGCTTGGAGACAACGGGAGCTAATTTAAATTTGTTCAGATAATAAGGTGTTTGAAAACATCAATGCAAGTTCGAACACGAGGCAATCAATACCTCTGATTAGAAAGTGGTTGAGTGCATGTCAAGGATTACATCCAGAATGTAAAGCTCAGAGGCCGGAGTTCATACCAACAAGACTCATAGATCTTCGAGGGAAACATCCAAAACTTTTTTTGGGAAGCCTGATCGAGAAAAAAGATCTTCAATATGCTACCTTGAGCCACTGTTGGGGGGTCCCAGAGAAGGGATATCGGACACTAACGAAATCAACCTTAAAAAGTAATTTGACTAAAATAGAAATGGAAGACCTTCCGAAGACTTTTCATGATACCATTGAAGTTTGTGTCAAGTTGAAAATTATGTATCTTTGGATTGACTCACTCTGCATCATACAAAATGATAAAGAAGACTGGAGGAAAGAGTCTGTCACTATGATTGATGTCTACAGTAACAGTTTGTTAAACATTGCTGCATCTAGCTCAATTGATGGTAGCAAAGGATGATTTTTTAATAGGCAAGACGCCCTGAGGTGTCGCATCTCTCTTAAGAGCGATGGGAAAAGGGATGCTATGTATGATTGTACACCAACTACAAAGCATCCCCTAGACCATCCTAACGTTTGTCCGTTAGAAAGCCGAGGCTGGACTTTACAGGAGCGCATTCTCTCGCCACGAACTGTGCATTTTACACGCGAAGAGGTATTTTGGGAGTGCAATTCCAAATTTGTTTCAGAAAGCTCGCCTTTCCACTCTCATCATAAAAGAGGTTGGATAAAAGAACAGATTTCAATCGGGATCTGGAACAAAGTTGTTACCAATTACACTGGCCGCCATTTGACCTACGAAGCAGATAGACTAATAGCACTGGCCGGAATCGCGGCGAAAATACAGCAGCAGACAAAAGATGAATATTTTGCAGGAATGTGGTATAATGGCCTAATATGGCGACTATGTTGGTACGTCTCTGATCAAGACGTAAGCCGAAGAATCTTACCTCGACGAGCTCCAACATGGTCCTGGGCATCTGTCACATCGCAGGTTGTAATTTCAGAACGTTATCGAATCTACAATGTTCCGTTGTCTAAAGTTTTGAAAGTCGAGAAACCAGCGACTGAGCATCAATTTGGCGACATGCTGAATGTAGCACTATGGTTATCATGTCCTCCACTCTTACTCACTCAAGTTATCTCTCCCGAGACCATCATCACTGGCGGACAATCAATCTCATATCCTTGGCTCACAATTGATTGTGTAGAAGATACTGCACCTGCCAATGAAAACAGTGAGATGTGCACTTTGTATATGTTGCAGCTTTTCGATGGCGAGGGATTAATCTTGAAATGCATTGAAGGAACCCGAGGAGTTTATGAAAGGATAGGTCATGTGCTGGTGCATATTCAAAAAGAGTTGGATGTGAACGACAAAAATAACCATGCAAAAGGGAGTGCATATGTCCCGAGGGAGGAACATAATTTTGACACTGATGAACATGTCATATGTTTGATTTAACCATCAATCAGGTCGTTGATGACATATTCAGGAATTAAATTATTTAAGTCCGAAAATTAGCGGTGTGTTACTGAATGCTCAGCTAGGCAACGAATACAAGATGTGTCAATACGAACCAGGCTGGTCGAGTCGGAATCGAGGATCAAGGATGGGATATGGACTCGATAATGATGCTTTATCTCTTGCGAGGAGAGTTTTATGAGACCTTTTCTTACTACGGAAAAGAAATTCTGGCTTGTTTTGTGCGGTGATGCAAAGTGTCCACAATCAACATCGTGGATAGTTCCTGTGGCGTTAATGATCTGGTAACCGAGAGTTTACCTTCATTAAAAGCAAGGTTCAAAGCAACATCATGACATGTGATGATTCTGGGTGAAAGTTGAAACTAGGCAGGTGTTTACCAAAAAAATTTACTTGATTTATAAGAAGTGTGTGTGTGGAACGATACACAATAGGGGTGGAAATTTTTCAAATCGGGACGAAGGCCCCCTTTTCCGCAAGACTGTAGGACTTCGACACATATCCTAGGCGAATTATGGCAGAGAGATCTTATCATTGACACTCGTCAAATACTATCGGCCACGACTATCAAGATAGCAAATGTAATATGAGACTGCAATCCTCAGCAGTCGATTAAGCGGGCCCCTTAATATAGAAACGTTTTGCACTTGGACAACAACTGGGGGAAAAAAATATAAAATTCTCACGGACTGAAGTTTTACAACTTTTCGTTTATCAAGAGCTAAACACCACGATAAATCATAGAAGAAACTCGGCTCAATGCAAGAAGTTCATTAAAATCTTCAACTTAGATTGCGACATGTTATACCAACCAACATCTGCATGTACACCCGCCCCGCCGTTCCGAAATGCCGGCTTAAGATGAAATCCGCACAATAATGACCGTCTTGGCGACAACCTCTACGGTATTTCTATATTAACGTTATATTAAAACATTCTACTTAATTTATTTTCCCCGGATTAAGGAGAATTCGCACCAATACTTCTAGGGTATTTATATTAAATGTAGAATTTAGCCCCCACTACCCCGGATTTTCATTAATATATCAAAGTTTGTCAGTAGTTCTTCGACGATCACAAGATTCAATCAATGTTACTACACTGGAAGCCAAGATATCTTCATCATTCATTCTTTATTGATTGTATATATCAAATTAATGTATATAATTCCCTCAAATTCTCTCATCTGCCCATTTCCTCTCCAACTCCACCACCCATTCCCAGCCTTCCAATCACCCCCCCACCCCCCTATCTACATCACCATGCATCTTCTTTCCACTCTCGTTCCAATTATCGCCCTCATACCTACCGTTTTCTCTCATGGCTACGTCTCCGGAATTGTAGCAAATGGCGTCTACACCGCTGGCTGGCAAGTCTCCTACTGGTACGACATTGTAAACAAGGTTCCTTATCCACAAACCCCCGGATGGTACGAGGAGGCATTGGATTTGGGTTTTGTTGCGCCTGATCAGTACTCGTATGTTAATAGTCTTTCACTTTCGTGACTTCATATTCCTATTTTTTATTAGGGAAGAGTTGAATGGCTGATTTGATCAAATTAAAGGACTTCCGATATTATATGTCACAAAAATGCCGTGAATGCAAATGTTTCCGCTACTGTTGCTGCAGGAGGAACAGTACAGTTTCAATGGACTACCTGGCCACATAATATTGGGCCAGTGTTGACCTATGTTGCTAACTGTGGGGGAAGCTGCTCTACTGTATGTTACTCTCTTTTTCCGTTCCGTTTCCTGCTCGAAGTATCATGTTCTATATGAATTATCAAATTTCCATGACCGAGCGTGATGAAAAAGCAGATGACTCATGAATAACAGGTCAACAAAAATAATCTCAAATGGGTGAAAATCGATCAATCAGGTATCAATTTCAGCACACAAGTCTGGGCCACAGGAGCTTTGATGGCGAACAACAATACCTGGACGAGTACCGTACCAAAAACACTTGCTGCTGGTATGTGAACTGACTATCCTCTCCCCCCTCTCTCAATATCTCTCTCACTAACACCCCCACAGGTCACTACATATTCCGCCACGAAATCATCGCACTACACGGTGCCACAACAGCCAATGGCGCGCAAAATTACCCCTTCTGCGTTAATATTGATGTGACGGGCTCCGGGACAGCGAGTCCTGCCGGTGTGGCCGCGACGAGCTTTTACAAGGCTACTGACCCAGGAATTTTGTTCAACCCATATGTGACATTAAGTAATTATACGATCCCAGGTCCAGCTTTGTGGACTGGTTAGATGATAAGGGAAGCATAGAATGAGGGTGATGCGTGATGGTGTGCCATGTAAGTTTGACCGGGGGGGTTGGGTATTCATGGGTTATGAGAGGATTGAGGAATGAGGAATGAGGTATGAATGTTGGTTCGTTTTTGAAACCTGGTATGAGATGGGATTAGATATTTGTGTTAGTAAACAGTTTGACTATTGAATTGAACTTGTATACACGCGAGTAAATCATGTTTGATGATATGAGATATGTAATTTGGGAGTTGGGATAATAGCACCAAGGCTGTAAAGGACGGATATTTTTATATGAAAGGTTGACACTTTGGAATAGCCACCAAGGTTAATGCAAAATATGATTTATCTCGGTATAAGATACTAGGGAAATAAAATATGAGTTACATTACGAAATCATTACTTAGTAGTATGTTCCATGTATATTTTAACATATGGATTTGAACACGCTTTCCTGGGTACTTTATTGTGCAGCTTGAGAAAAGTGGTATTGATATCAGAATGTCAAATATTGTGGGTAAAAATCTGGCCATGAAAAGATTTGACCATTGTATCTTATTCTGACCATTAGAAAAATGATACATAGAGAGCAATCAACGCCTAAGTACTTCCGAATGACATTTGAAATAATTGTGTAAACATGAAGTATCTTCCTAAAATCTAACATGAGAAACTTTATGCTTAATGACCAAATTAATCTCTCTTCTCATGGCAATCAGCATCTTAGCTTCTCCCGAGTCACCATTTCCGACCTTCCAAACCCATGCAGGAGCACTAGATATCGTACCACTAGCTTCCTCCTCTCCTATCCGAATGCCTTGTACAAATTCTCCATTCTCCCCAGTAATCATTTTGTTCAATAGTGATATCCATCGATCCTGATTTTGAACAAAAGATGAAGAGAAAAATTCTCCATACTCACATTCGACTTTTACACTGATCAATCTTTCGAATTTCGGCAATGAGTGTGTGAGAAACATTTCAAAACCACCATGTTCGTAAGAGAACATTTTGCGAAGTGTTAGATGACGGAGAGAAGAATAAAGAAGAGACATCTGGCTTGGAATCTTTGACAATGGAGAGAAGGTGCTACTAAGAGATGGTCAGTAGGTGATTACCATGGTATGAATGCAGATCAACAATCTGTAGCTTTCAGTATCTGTAGACTATGAAACATTTCGAGCATATCAAATTATCCAAGTTCGATTAATGTTCAAATGATTTCAAAGACTGGAAACTTTTGATTGTCGACTTACGTTCCACATTATTGAAGGATTTCTTTTGGGAAACTCACGTTATAATCAGAAGTAATTCTCGAAACATCACACATACTTCTGGATCTGCAAACTTGAGAGTTTTTACGATGTTATATGTGAACATGTTGATTGAATGGAAAGTTGTCTTCGCTTCAATATATAAATGCTGTGAGCCGTATATTTTTAGGGCTCTGAGAAAGACGGGTGTCTTAGATGCAGATTCCTTTTTCTTCTCAATAGGTCTGAGAAGAGTATATTCATATATCATTCTTCTGATTTCAATAGGAAGTATATTAAATCTGAATTGTATTTTCCTCAATTTCTCTGGGATACGAATTCGAGAGGTCGGGATAGATTCGATCCTTTGACAATGTCGAAAAGTCATCAGTTTCTCCTCGCTAATCGTGTTTAAAAGTAATAATTCTGACGTCAACGCCTTTTTAGTCCAAAGATTGTTAAATTTGGACATTTCATTGAAGTAACCGAATCGATTGCGAGCTTCGACATGACGGCGAATGGTTTGGACTCGGGGCTGATGAACTTCATCCCCAGTCAAACGATCATCGTTGTCCAAAAATCTTGTGTGTGTGGAATAAACAGGTGTTTGGTGAAGTTGGGTCGCAACGCTTTCCGTAGAATTTTTAATGACGCTTGGTGAGTGAAGAGGTAGAATAGATGGTAGGAGATGTGTCGTCTTGACACTGTTTGGAAAGTTACGGTTCATGGTTATTGGCGTTTCATGGCCAGAAATATCACATTGTGTCCTCATGTTTGAAGAATTGCGACCTATCTGAGATGACATATTTTTGTTTAAACTAACCTGAAGATATCGTCGTTTCCTAGATCTGATCTGAAAAGCGAAAATTATATTAAGAAGTAAGAAGGGAGAACGTTCGATGTATGGAATAGGGAAATTTGATTTTCTTTGTAGGTGATAGAACTCTTATACAATCGATTTTTAAAAAATTAATAATCATTTGTAGAAAAATTTCAAGAAGTTTGGTTTGACATGACAGGAAGTTTACCTAGTAGTTTCATCGGACCAAGAAACTAACATAGCCGGACAATCTTAGCTTCCAAGCCTAGTCGTCCTAGGACACTTCAATCCCAGCCCATTCGCGACATTAAGGTTTGTTGTTTTGCCGAAGATAAAGCGTGAAGCGGTGCGGTTCAGACTATTAGAAAATTTCCAGATCAAGAGCTATCTTCATCAATCTTTCGGTCACAGATATCTGCCGCAGTTTTCATCTTATCGTCCCAGGTCGGATTACCATCGTCATCAAATTCAGCCCATTCGAAGTACGTGCATCCTTCTTTTCCGGGAACATTTCCCGCGTGGCACATCCAGAAGTATCGGCCCAAATTCTCTTTCTTCCTTTGTACAACTCTCAATACTGTAGGTACACCGCATTTGCATTTTGGTGTGAATTTGGGATGTAATGAAGCTTTGTAATCTCGGTAGGTTATATTGATTCGTCGATTCCCAGAAATTGGATGAGGGTCAATGGCTTGTGCCGGTGCGATACTATGTTTCCAAGTTTCTTGCATTTCGGCATGCATAATTAACAACGAGTTGTGTGGTAGATGAATAGCTATTTGACCTTCGGCGTCTGAAGACTCTTTGTTTTTCTCTTTTGAATCTGACTCTTGAGCGACTATTTTTCGAACACGAAATTCACGTGCCACACCCAAAGATACCGATCCTATGACAGCCCGTGGTCCAAGGTAAGTGAGCTGGTCACTATGATATCCCACACTCTCTGCGCCGCCATTATAGCAGTTGACAAAAGCTGCATTCGGCTTCCATATGTCCGATGATTGGTATTTGAGCTTCTGGCCATTAGGATAGTGTGTTAAGATTCGTGTTGCGACTTCTGAATTGACAGCATCCTGAACTTTAGGCGACACTTTTCTCATTTGTGGGGTAAGCTGACGGACATCCTGCAAGTTATTTGTTTAGCAATCCGAGACTTCAAATTCCGAGTACTACTCACCGTTAGTCGACCACCATTATAAATGTATTCAGTCTTTTGAACCCTTTGCTCTTCCAAACTGTCAACATAAAAGCAAGCCGTATGAGGACTCGTGACTACATTATCAAATAGTTTAAAGGTATTCCTTTCGAAAGTTGGTGCTTCGTTCAACAATTCCTCAAGTAGCGTATTGGCCTCTTCCACCGGAAGGAAGTTGTGTATGATAGAACAAGGAGTGTGAGCAGCGACATCCTCAGGAGAATATAAATGAAGAGTTTTGCCTTTTCTAGACAAAGATTTGAATCGC
Source organism: Botrytis medusae (assembly GCA_019395255.1). Taxonomy (NCBI): domain Eukaryota; kingdom Fungi; phylum Ascomycota; class Leotiomycetes; order Helotiales; family Sclerotiniaceae; genus Botrytis; species Botrytis medusae. The sequence continues at coordinate 220,443 of JAHXJL010000072.1, forward strand.
TTTGTGGAGTTCTCACTCGAGATGAATGTAGAAAGAGAACTTTGATATCCTACCTTGGCTGATGGCTTCTTGGGTATAGGCAAAGAGGGATTATACGAAGTAGACATGAAGTTTGAGGCCTTCTCAACATCACCTTCATGTTCAAGTAACATTTCAAGAAGGACCTGCTGTTCGACCTCAGGATGTAGGGATGATAATAGCGCCAGCTTAAAATCCGTGGATTCATCATCCGGGACACAGAGGTCTTCAATGTTGCCATTCGCTTTTGACTTTAGCGGCGACTGAGAAGAGACAGAAACTTTTCGCTTTTTCCTTGATAAAAAGGCATCCATAATAGTGATGATTTGTTCTTCCAGTTCGGTGTTTGATCAGAAATCGAGGTCCACCAATAGAGCTCTTTGGCTAACGGCGCGCTGGTATTTAAGGAAACCTATTTCACCGCAATGTGCCAATATGACTAAGTTGCAAGCTTGTAAAGGTTTGCGGATGCTTGTGGATGCCAGCAAGAACAAACGCGTAATTCTCACATATGTAAAGTAGCTTTCCCCTTACGGCCGTGGTTCATGAACTCAAAGCTTCCAGCATTGTAATAGTCACGTGTGAGATTACTCAGCCGAAGAACTCCTCGGCTTAAATTCGTGGTGGGGTTTACCTTACCACCTCCATTTCAGCTAATCACTTGTGACGATTACATCAATACATACAATCGTAACGTCGAAGTTCGGCGACAATACCTCCTTTCGTAACAATGATGGAGTTTATTACTCGAGGATTTAAGGGCTCTGCAGTCAAATACTCTCCCTTCTTCGACAATCGAATTTGTGTGACAGCTTCTGCCAATTATGGGTTGGTAGGAAATGGGAGACTTTATAGCTTAATGTTGACTCCACAAGGTATTCAAGTACAGAAAACGTAGGTACTATTCGGAGTTTGGCTTAGATCCCGCCATTTTTTGTCACTTGTATTGCTCTTGTTAACGATCATTCCTTCTCATTATATAGTTTCGATACCCAAGATTCTATTTACGATTTATCATGGTCCGAATCAAACGAAAATCAAGTCGCTGTCGCATGTGGTGATGGAAGCGTCAAATTGTTCGATACCGCGATTCCTGAACCATTTCCCGTCGCAAACTTTCATGAGCATGGGCGCGAAGTCTTTGCTGTTCACTGGAATTTGGTCTCAAAAGATACATTCGTTTCAAGCTCCTGGGACGGTACAATTAAACTGGTACGAGAATCTCCCGTGTCTGGGTGTAATTGTCTTATCGACAGTATTGCTAACCCTTCTACTATCAGTGGAACCCAAACCGCACAAGTTCGATTCTTACATTACCTACACATTCTTGCACATACAGTGCTGCCTTCTCACCTCATTCACCCTCGGTCATATCATCTGTCTCCGCAGATTCGCATTTGAGGATATTCGACCTTCGTACTCCTTCCTCGGCTTCCAATCATTTAGTCTCACTTATCCCAATCCATGGTTCCTTACAAAGTGCAGGCTCTGTGGGGGCAATCGGAAGTAATCGTCAAGTTTCAACTCCAAACGAAGTTCTTACCCATGATTGGAATAAATATCGTGACGGAGTTATTGCAACGGGTGGTGTCGATCGAGCGATTCGAACTTTCGATCTTCGCAATGTGGGTGGTGGACCTGTCGCTATTCTAGAAGGACATGAATACGCTGTCCGAAAATTGGTCTGGAGTCCTCATCTCAGCGATACACTCTTGAGTGCCAGTTATGACATGTCTTGTCGCATCTGGACTGATGGTACAATGAATGCCACCATACCTCGGCAAATCGGTCGCATGGATGCACATACCGAATTTGTACACGGTGTTGATTGGTGTCTCTTTGGGGAAGGTTGGTGCGCCAGCACTGCTTGGGATGAAAGATTACTGGTCTGGGATGTTCGTTCTGTTATGACGGCATAATTCCTCACACAATTCTCATTCCTTTGCTTCTTCTGCGACTTCTTCTCTTCTAGTGAAGTTTAATGAGAATTTTCCTTCTTTCTGCATACTTTGGGAAATTAAATGACCCTGGGAGCGATATTGATACCACATGAATGGCGTTTTTCCTTTGGGTGTGAGGGATATGAAAATGGAACTTTTTATAGAATCTTTTGTGTAGAATCTACGCGTGGATGTTGCGGGTTATATAAAAGAAATCTTTGGTATTGGATTTCGGAGTGTTGGGAAATTACGAGAATATTGTATCGCGCATAGATAGATATATACACTCCTCCTGCCTTGTGGGGAGGGTTCAAAGCGATGGAATAGTATAGATTAATATAATTAGTTAAAACCATCTGCATATCTATTATTATTTAGTCAACACTCTCTTCATCGCAACTAGAATAATATTTACTGCCTAGATATGATATGCGTTGAAGAAAGGCAGCAGCAAGTACGAGTATATCCCCACCTACACAAGAATACTTGTAAGCGGCTGCTTGATAGTTCACTCCCCAATCGTTGTTAAGAAGCTCTTTTACTATATCATCTCCTCACGCACTCACCTCATTCATCATCTCACATGTATAGACAGTACCAAAGGCCATTCATAAATAAAGAGTAGAATTATGCATATCCATATGACTATCCTATCCTATCCTATCCATTCCCCATCCACTCACTCACTCACTCCCTTCCCCAGATCTACCCATCTCCAACCCTCCATCATAAATTTTTAATATCCTTTTCTCCATCCCATACTTCAAAAGATTCTACTCATTGTACATCCAACTCGTAAGTAATACAGAGATATGTAGTAGGTATACAGGGGAGATTTGTGGTTGCTAAATCAACCACAGCTTTCGTCGCTCCCAAAAAAGCAACGCCCAAGCTCCATTTCCCCGCCCTGTGCCCATTTTTGTATCCTTCCCATCTATTTGCTATAATTTTCAACCAAGAATCGAAGAATTGTATGTATCGTACAGGCATAAATTTGAGTGTCATTTCTCACCCCCAAATCCCTTTCCCGAATCCTGCATGTGCCGTTTTCCTATGTGGTTTCGTACCATTGAAAAATCTGACAAGAATGTAGTAAAACATAGATGAGCCGAGACAATGGCAGAATGAAAAAGGAAGTGGGAAAGAAACGAGAGGGAAAGGAAGTGATGATACACAAACAAGCGATTTAGTTAAATCAATCAAGTATCAAACCTTGTTTAGAAACTTGAAGATGAACCAAATCCTCCTTTGGAACCACCTCTATCACCACCGCCGAATCCTCTTCCACCACTTCCACCACTTCTTCCGCCACCTCTTCCACCACTTCCACCACTTCTTCCACCGAATCCTCTACCACCTCCACTTCCACCACTTCGACCACCACCGAATCCTCTTCCTCCGCTTGATCCACCACTGCTTCCAAACCCTCTTCCTTCACTAGATCCACCACTACTTCCAAATCCTCTTCCACCACTGCTTCCAAATCCTCTTCCTCCACTGCTTCCAAATCCTCGTCCACCATCAAGATCATCATCCTCGCGAGGTTCATGTCCAATGTTAACGCCCGGGATTCTATCGATTCCCAATTTGCGTGCAAGGCCAGGGCCAACCATAGGAGGTTTCTCCCAGCCCCAACCAAATTTGGTCCAGTTGTTCAAGTCTTCCATCATTGCTCTAGGGCTTGCACCCCTCTGACCTTGACCAAGTGCTCCCATATATGCGTCGACTTTAATTTCACGGTCAACTCGCTTTGTTGCTTGTCCGACTTCATTAAGAATTTCTGCGGTTGTGGCTGGTAATTGAGCATCTTTTTTCATGTCGACAAATGGGGTCTCGAGTGTACGATCAGGGGTGATTGGAAGGTTGGACAATGTTCGACGAGCTCCTGGAATTTCGGATTGTGTCAATAAGAGCCATCCTTCTCCTTCCTTGCCTCCTCTTCCAGTTCGTCCTACACGATGGATGTATGTATCTCTGTCTCTGGGTACACCAACTTGAATGACGTGAGTAACATTGGGGAAATCCATTCCTCTAGCTGTAACATCACTGGATAACATGACAGCAGATTTGGCACGACGGAATCTGTCTGTAACTCTAGTTCTTCTTTCTTGTGAGAGCTTGCCATGGATAGCAGAAACCTCGATCGAATGAAGGGAATCTATTCCCTTCATGATCTCTCCAGCCAATTGAACGTTTGCGGTCGAGTTAAAGTATACGATGGCCTTGAATGGAGAGGAACCTTCGGTGTTAGCCTTTTCAATTCCTTTCTTGCAAATTTCGACCAATGCTGGCATGACGTTCTCCATTCCAGTAGCAGCAACAATCTTTTGAGGAATTCTCTCGTGTGTGGCTACATCTCCTGCCTTTACCGTTTGTACGAATTGATAATCTGGTTTCAAAAGTCTTCTGACAAGACCCATGACCTCTCTTGGGACAGTGGCGGAAAATAGTAATGTTTGACGATCGACTTCGCTTCGTTTGGGCAAAAGCGCTTGAATGTTATCGATATCCTTAGAAAATCCATCATCTAGAAGTCGATCGGCTTCATCGAGAACCAAAGTTGTCAATCCAGGAGCAGATACTTGACTGTATTCATCCGTCAAAAGATCTTGAAGTCTGCCTGGGGTTCCGACAAGGATATGACAACCTTCACGTTGAACTTTTTTAAGCATCTCTCTTTTGCTCGACCCTCCGACTGCGACTTGTACAATCAAATCTGTATTTCTTGTGATCTTCACTGCTTCGACAGCAATTTGTTCTGCCAATTCACGGGTAGGTGAAATGATGATTGCGCGGATATCGGAAGCTCTTGCTCTGGAATAACGTTGACGGGATGCAAGCTCAGGACTTTTCTCGAGGATGTTTTGAATAGTGGGAAGTAGGAAACCAATTGTCTTTCCGGTACCAGTTCGCGCTTGTGCAATACTATAATACAATAGATTAGTATGAGATTCTCAAATCCAGGTACTTTCTCCAATAACTCACATGTCACTTCCTTGTAAAGCTTGATTAATAGTTAAAGTTTGGACCTCTGTCATGGTCTCGAGTTTCATAGTTTGGATAATTTCATTAACAACATTTGGGTGAACCAAACCATACTTGGTGAGTTCATCGAAACGATTAATGACTTTATTTTCTTGAACGACGGCAGCTTCTTGAGTGGCAACACTTTGTAATTGTGAAGCCGAAGAAACATGTAACCATCTTGACTCCAAGACTGGCAGGGAAGTCTTCTGTGAAATGAGAGAAAGAGTTGAGGGTCTGGTTGAGGGAATTCGAATAGTTGAAGGGACTGCGCGAAGGGCTCTAGATATTGAGGCGGGACCTCTTCTGCAGACGGAGAACATGATTAAAAACTGATCCGTATGCGGATAAAAACTGAAGAAAGTAGTGATAACAATTCAATTGAGGTTATAACTGTCAAATTCAACAGTATAAAAATCAGAGTGGCGATTGATTGAAATTGTCAAAGTCGCTGAAGTCCCCTCTGCAAAATTTGGGCATGAAGTTTCTCTTTCGCCAGAACTTTTTTTTGACGCTAATGAGTTTATCTTGTGCCGCTAGTATGTAGAAAGCTAGATTGCATTGCACGTGACTATGCCTTATCTGATGCCAAGCGAAAAACGAATGGAGAGATGAACAGTCCATTTACTTGACTTGAACCCGGAGACGATGAAAAATAATGAAACGTCGTGATTAGCTTGTAGCTCACTCTTCCTGTTGAAAGCAAGTTGCAACAAGTTATCGGAAAGATTCAGGCAAGGCGAGCTAAAGGAGGTGGTAGTAGAGACTTTGGATAACGAATATTCGAGCGCAGCGAGCTATGGGGGTATGGGGGGCGAGCCCCCCATATACATCAAATTAGATCCCATCTAGATACACCACTAAAACATATTAACAAGAGTCGTTGTTTGTTGATTTGTATCGATGCATTGAAAAATACAAACTCCTTCTAACCTATCTACTCCCAAGTACCAGTGTTTATCCTATATTCGAAAGAAGCTCCCGTTTTATACATGGGTATCACCATTCACCTACCGTCAAAAATTAACCCCGCCAAATATCCTTTATTTGATAGAAGTCTCCTCCTTTCTACTTCCCCTCAGCCGAAGTACTATTCCTCGCACCCAACATTATCAATCCCTCACTAACGCCTTCATGCACACCCCCCGTAACTCCTTCCACAACCCAAGCCACCGCATCCGTAATAGCTTGTCCAACCTTCCCATCACTCATTCCATAAACCGCGCCCGTCACCGCTAGGCCTGATTTTCCAATCGTATCAACTGTCACTATACCCCTGGATAGAACCTTTTCTGATATCTTATGTGTTCGATCATATTGATATGCTGACGTGAGTAGATGTTTCAAATATGGTAGGATAAATTGAAACAGTATAAATAATTGAATGATAATAGCTGCAATACTCTTTTGAAGTAACGAAGGGGGTTCACCAGTGTTTGGATCTTGACTATTTTCACTGGTATGGGATTCTTCTTGTATAGATTCTACTATCTCTGCTGGCATAGCACTTTGTAGACTTATCTTTTCTTCCGTCGAAAGATCCAAAGGAAGAGCTCGGAGTAAGTAGGTTAAACCGTGGACGTAAAGTTGTCTCGCTAAAGAAGTATTGCTGAATCGAGTATTTTGGGAAATTGCCGATGATTCCTCAAATGCAAGGGTAAGAAGATTATATCCTATTAGATATCAATTAGTATATCTGATCAGATTAAACACTGTAGCTATCGAACCTTGGTTTGCAAACTTCCATGCAATGCCAGAGTTTGTCTCAAACAACTCTATCGCCTGGAGGAGTTGCCCATTCTTGAGAATTTGAGGAAACTCTTCATCGGAAGAATGCGAATCGTCTACGAAATAACTATCCGTTTCTCCATCACTAGATATAGAGCTTCGTTCATTGATAAGAGTCGTTGTTGACGATGAAGGTATGGATCCTGGGGTGTTTGCGCCAGATAAAATGCTTTCAGATTTTCGGCCACTCACAAATCCATATATATCAACGGACTTTCGAATTGATGGTATACGAGGTAAATGAGACTGTAAGATATTTGGCAGCATTGAATAAAGCATTGAAGCTTCTTTCAAGTTCTGAGTAAAGGCGGGCGGATATTGTTGGCTCTGCATCATAGATTCCGGATCCTCAAATGATGTCGTTTGATCTTGTTGTAGATATGACTCCCGAGTAATACTCTGTTTGGAACGACGGGCAGATCGTGAGTACGTTATATACATCAACGGTTTTTATATTCCCACGAGGAAGAAGTGGACGAAAGCAGATGTTTTGGCAAATTACATGCAGAAAATTGCAAGCAAATGTTTTGTTGGACAAAAACAGGAATATCCGGTCGAATATGATGGTCTAGGGCCAGAACGTACGTTTCCGGAATAGTTGTTGATCAGTCTAATTTTCCCTTATAACCAAGATTTAATCAAGACCTTTATTATTGTCGCTGTATCAAGTGAAATCGAGAGAACATACAGTTCGAATTTTGAGTCTATATATGTGAATAAGAGAAAGAGAACATGTAGGAGGAGTAGGTGTAGATTTCATAATGAAATGGGGAGACGAATATTTCTAGGAGACGATAAGAATGTTCGTTGCTATCGCAAGAAAGAAAAAAAGTTGATAGCATGTGAAAGTGGCTTGAAATGGGTCAGCAATCACGTGGATGAAACATAACCAATCATAGATCAACGTGTGAAGATACAATTCTCTGGTACGACAACCATGGGAATTTGCCATAATAAGGCGAGATTGAGGATATACTTAGTGAATATTCAATCGTGTGAAGAAACTCAAACAACTATAACGTGAGGAGACACAACGGTGATGGTTTGACATTTGGTGAAGATTGAATCCAGATACTTGCCCCTCGAACCCCTCCAGTACCTTTCCCTTAATCCAACCGAATGCGTTCCCCAGCCCCTCCCCCCTCCTCTTTCCCATTCGTGATGAGCAGACATCGACTATTCCGGAACAACATATTGCGGATCTATCGCTCTAGTGTTTGCCTTATAGATATCAACATCGTCCCACTCAATTCCCTCAAAGCATCTTAAATTGATCGAGTGAATAGTTGGCCATCTTTCCCGTTGTGCTGGTGTCAACAATTCCCAAGTCTTGGGACATTTAGATACTGCATTCATGTCCTTTTCGACATCAACAGTAATACCGCAAGTTGAGCAGAACCGAAATATGTTATAACCCCGACCAAACGAATATTCTGTCAAGTTCGATATGCCCGAGACAGATACTTGGTCTCTCTTGGGATAACAGACAGTAATGCCGAGCTATAGTTGATGAGTTTCATATCAAAGTGAATTAACGGTAAGATACTTACTCTACAACAGATGCTACAGTTACATTCCTGTATATGTTCATGATGCTTGGGTGAGGGAGCTTGAGTCTTGAATGCAATCGTTACCGCACCACAATGACAACCACCAGTATAAAGCTTTTCGTTTTCGAACTTGGCTGGTGGTAATTCACCAGTGTATGTGGGTGCAACATATTGTGGTTCACGATCAAGGCCATCATATCTGGTCATGGAATGTTAGAACTTTCTCTCCACTAAGAAGAACAACTGGATGCGGTTTACTGATTAACTTTCAAGGACCATTGATCTACATCTTGGAGAGAATTGACCTGAGCAATCGTTAGTTATCCACCACTGTGACAAGAATATGTGCGAAATTGTTTCAACTTCTAACTTGCATTAATACCAACATCTCTTCCCGCTGGAGTGTTGTAGCGGAATCCTTGCATATTCGATCCACATGTTGGACAAAACTAAATCCATAAGCACCATTTTCGTAAGATAGACGGTAGGTGGTATTACCCTATGAGCCATTGTACGTTGTCCGAAATGATAATCTTTCAAAGTCCCCTCTCCCTTGGTAATCTCGAAACAACCCTCACCAGGAAATACCCATCGATATCCTTTTTTGAAGCAGATGCTGCAATTGCATTGAGTAACAGTAGTTATTTCAGGCATCTTGATTGTGAATTTGAATGCACCGCAATGGCAGTTTCCATGGTAGGTTTTGCGTTCTGGTGTAATCTCTGACATGATGGAGTAATTCTTTGCGGATGAAGATGAAGGCAATGAAGATAGAAGAAATTAAATGAGTGAAAGAGCGAATATACCAATTCAAAGATTAGCTTTGAGATAGAGCAATACTTTATATCAGCTCTATTTTTATATCAGCAGAATTTTGTTGAATATGTAGGTATGTCCCAATCCCACGTTTGCGATAATCTCGGCTTCTCAATATGATATCTCATATTCCAAATCTTACCAAAGCCATACATAAATTGTCAGACATTCCTTCCTGTCATAAACACATTATGTCAATTGATCTATATTCAACAAGAACTTTCCACAAAAGGAACAGCGAAGTCAATTATCCCAAATATGACTCATGCACTCAGGTTCGACTTCTGTTGAGACCATACGCCGAAGTTTCAAGCCTTGCTCAAGACTTGCTTGTTACAACAACGGGGTGTACATTGAGAATTCAACAATGAAGCTCAACAGAAAACAAAATCACGATGCAGTAGGGAAGAGGAAAACATCAGAGTTATCGTGATCATAACCATTGCCTAGTAATCAATGCTATACGGACTACTCGTATCTTGGTATATATGCCGGTATATCGGTAGACTCGATTAGCAGATTGGCCAGCTTAAAAGGGACATAAGACCGTAATAAATGTGTCAAATAAAGCGGCGTCATTATAAAGTTACAATACAAACAACGGCTTCTCCATATTTTATGCATTCGAAGATGTGGAGTTGAAATGGTCGAAACCTTGTTATGCACGTACACTGCGCTATCCATCGTATTATCGCTTTATTCGCTGGGCTCGGGCTCGGGCTCGGTCTTAAGGTTTCGGTCTCGGATGTCTGCACAAGTAATACATTGCATAAATGTACACTACTTTACTACTTGATCATATACAACGACGACGACGATGACGACAACGACAACGACAACGACAACGACGACAACGATGATGCCGATGATGGTAATGATTCAATACCTTGAACATGGGACATATTGAGCAGAGTGCACAAATGAAAAACATGTGCTTGGTCGAAGAAAACCATCCTGCTTTTCATTGCCTCCTTTGTCTCAGGCTAATTATTCATTTGGTTTGCCGTCTTCAACTCCCGAGATCATTGCTAAAAAAAATCATTACGTATCAATATCAAGAGGATTAGTATATCGATACCTCCTCCTCAGATGTCTTTTTCGACAATGATTAACAAACCCCCACTCAAGCTATCTATGCATGCCAAATACATTACCCCAACATGGACATGAGAAGTTCGCCCTGGCATCGAGCATTCACAATATGTCTTGGTACACAGCTCGGAAAGAATCATCGACGTCGGCTCGTAACATGAGATCACATTGACGGAAACAAAAAATTCCTGTAGGTAAGGATTTTATATAAGTCAACTACCCTACTTTCCGGCCACCCCCTCTTTTCGGCCACTTTTACCACCAAAATATCGTTTTTTTGAGGTTTATAATTCTACAAATATTGAATGTAATAAATTGAAACTTTTTTAATACAATTATTATATAGTTATTAGCTTAAATATCGAATTTCAGATTTTTCGTGATTTTATTTAAAAAGTTATAGAATGTTGAATATTACAATTTTTTGTTTGTATATAAATTATATACAAAATTTCAATTTTATTAAAACACTTATAATTTATAAATGAAAATAGCTAAAAATAAACTATATATTATTTTAGATTTTTTAACAAATACAAATCTCAAAAATGTATAATAATAATATATTATAATTAGTAGTTAAGATATTATATTGCATTTTCGATTTTGCTAACAAATTTTTTATATGAGAAAATATATAATTCTAAACTATATCGAAACTATCAATTATGATATATATTTAATTTACACTTTGAGGTTTCAAATCCCTCAAATTTTTTGAAAATTTATATAGTTTATTTTTAATTATTTTTATTGAAAAATTATTAGTAAATTTCAAAAAAGTCAATTTTGTATATAATTTATATACAAACAAAAAATTGTAATATTCAACATTCTATAACTTTTTAAATAAAATCACGAAAAATCTGAAATTCGATATTTAAGCTAATAACTATATAATAATTGTATTAAAAAAGTTTCAATTTATTACATTCAATATTTGTAGAATTATAAACCTCAAAAAAACGATATTTTGGTGGTAAAAGTGGCCGAAAAGAGGGGGTGGCCGGAAAGTAGGGTAGTTGACTTACTCTATGACTAAATCCAAAGGACCACTTGCTTCAATGGACTGGTGAAATACCCACTCACGCCACTTAAGGAACGTCAAACTGGATGTGCGCATGCTCTGTTCGTCGTTGAACCACAATTCGTTATTTATTCTACGAAGTGGTCGATCTGAAAGCATCATGTCCGTCGTAAACAAACCTATCAAGCCCCAGTAATGTTATTCCCATCATCCATAGCATACATGATATGTCGGAATGCGGTTATACGCAGAAGCGGACACTTTTGAAAAGTCCGAGGCTCCAATTTTGCGATCAAGATGTGACACTGCATTTGTTCACCCCTTCAATCTTCATCGATCCTCAATGCTGCTAGGCCAAATGTTGTTCTTCTATTTTCCGCCTTCCGCTCTCCCTGTATGTAGTCGAGCTATGATGACTACTTAAAGGAGGTCTTTGGCTTACTTTTCATGTAAATAACAAGATCAATCAATTTTATATTAGACCAAGCGGGTGATCGACACTCGATAGTTTATTTTAGCTTTTATATTAGCTCATAAAGTTGATCGCTGCTATCCGAGCTACACTCAAGTATAAATATCATCCCAGAGGAAAACTTACCCACACGAGGAATACACAAAATTAATCCGAGAATGAAGGTCATTGTCGTTGGAGCTGGAATCGGTGGTCTCGCGGCTGCAATTGGTCTTAGAAGAGCCGGTCATGAAGTTTTGGTACGAACAATTATCTTCCCAGTGCATTGTCGATCTATAAAGTTCCATAATCTCTTGACAAATTATTTCAATTCTAACAAATACACAAGATTTTCGATAAATCTTCTCTGTCTCATGAAGTTGGCGCGGCTATCAGTGAGCATTTCATCCGTCCCATCAATAATCTATTCAAGATATTAATACATTCTAGACGTTCAACCAAATGCAGCTCGAGTCCTCGCTAAATGGGGCTTCGATTTCAAAAGAGCACGTCTAGTTGATGCTAAGTCCATAACCGTTGCTTCGGGCGATGATCTAATTAATACCCACGAGATTGAGTGGTCTAATATGGAAGAAAAATACGGCTTCGGTTCTTTCTACAGTCATAGAGTTGATTTGCACTCAGAATTAATGTTGCTTGCCACAGGAGGAGAAGGGCAGGGAAAACCAGCCGTGATTCGCAACAAATGCGAAGTTGTCGATTATGTATTGATATATCCAAACCCTTCTATGAATTATACTAAACTTCAACACAGGATACCATAAATGGATCAGTAACTCTCGCCGATGGAAACATCATGACAGCAGACTTGATTGTCGGTGCTGATGGTGTTCATTCCTCGGCAGTGAAAAAGATTACCGGATATAAGAACCCAGCAATTCCAACTGGTATTTCCTGTTTTCGAACCTTAATACCTGTTCAAGAGCTTCGAGATGATCCTGAATGTGCAGTTTTCATGGAAAAAATGGAAGGAAAACTTCGTATGTTCGCCTGGCCCAAACATGACCATCAGAAGGTTGTTTGGTATCCATGCAGAGAGTATGTTATATGTTTACTTTTTTGCCACTTTATCTTCAATACTTACATTGTACGTAGGAATGAAGTACTCAATACTGCGATCTTTTGTTCCGATAAAGAGGATCTTGACCCCTCACACGGTAAGCTTCGCTTTCTTCAGCCATTGCATCACGTGTCAATACACTAAATCGATATTTTAGATTGGAACAATTGTATTCCAACCGAAGTCCTTCTCAATGAACTCAAAGATTGTCATCCTTCACTTCGCCATTTATTAGCAAAGGCAAAAGATGTCAGACTCTGGAAACTTCTTTTCAGAGCCCCTCTCCCTTCTTGGCATCGAGGAAAACTCGTGATTTTAGGCGATGCTGCACACCCTATGTTACCTTGTACGTATCTTTCTACTTTTTCCCCCCTTTTCATTTATCCATATTTTCATCCTCGCCTCAATTCCTCATACTAACACCCCTCTCCCCAAAAGTCCAAGGCCAAGCCGGCGCCCAAGCCATAGAAGATGGTTGCGCTCTCGGCATCCTCTTTTCCAATCTCCCGAAAGGTACAATCACAGAAGAAACCATCTCAGCCCGTCTTTCTAGTTTCGAAAAAATCAGAAGAAATCACGCAAGCGCCACGCAAATATTTTCAAACGGAGGATACTATCAATCGGATGAAGCAAAAGACAGTGCCAAGATATATATGGAGGAGGGTCAAGATCTACCTTGTAAGTCTTCCTGAATTTCTATCCGCTTCCCCCACTCCCTCTGAGCTTTCGAGGTTGCGTTAGCAGGATGAGTATTGGAAGAGAACTAGGTACAAGATCGCCAGTTTGGAGCTAGGTCTAGAAACACCAATCTGTGAACAAGCATACAAATGAGATTGAACAACAGAGTAAGCTAACTCCACTCCGCACCAATAGCAATTCCCGAAGACTATCAAGAATTCTTCTATAGTTATGATGTCGCGAAACTCTGCAAGAAAGAATTGGAGAGACTTACTCAACCCGTTGGAAATCGTATTTCCAGTGCATCGAATTCTGGTTGGGAGGAGAATATGGGAAAACTTCCGGGGAATTCTACGGAGAGAGTCTCTGTGAGGGCTTGATTTTTGGGGGATTTTGTTCCGATGATTTGATTCTTATCAATTAAATTCATTCTTACACTGATAATCTAACCTGACATACTAGAAACCTGAAATTGAAATGCCCGAAACTCGAGATAGAGTTTAAGGTATTATCTTTGATCCTCGTTTTATCTTTACATGTAGAATTGATCTATCTAGATATATCATTTGCAAAGTCTTGGAAAGATTGGATGTGACTCACCTTGTAAATTATTGGCAACATTATCACAGAAAGAAGACATGATGATTCAAAAGCACCTTTTAGAAATATTAAGATTCATCGCTCAAGTAAACAACGCAAATCTTGATCGCAGCCCTCAATATCATTCTACCTGGACCTTGGCAGGTATCTTGAACTTCCAGTTCGATAAGTCCTCCAACCATATATGCGAAAGCCAAATGACTATCTCAAAATGATATCATTCCTCCAACATTTTGTCCCTTCAAATAAGTCGGACTCCAGAATAGTTTCAATCCCCGGCAGTCTCCAAACATGAATCAAAGATTCCAAAACCTTAGTAGGTAAGTCCTTTTGTTCTGCTCTGGAGTAAACTATATACACCTTTTTCAAGGCAGAACGATCAAAATATGACATATCACGGTAGAAATCTGATGAGTTGAAAGGATCCGCAGGCGATGCACTCGCTCGGCCTCATAGAAAGTGTCTCGAAAACAACCTTTCCACGTCAATATCGACATTTTTAAATCGTTCGTAACAAGCTGGGTGTACCTCTACGCAAAACACTCCTCTCGGCGTGGTCCCACGTAAAGGGTCTCCTTTAATCCACGCGATGTCATTATCTACGTTATAGTTAAACTGACGCGGACTATGACATTTTTCCTGTAGGTCGAGTAGTGGCTTTGTAAACATTGCTATGCCCATGTTTCGTCATTGCAATCTGACGAGACTCTCGGCAGATTTCGAACAGCCCATTCGGGTAGCAAGGTGGGGTGATTGGGTTCCTCCAAATTGTCAGGTGCCTGCCATCTGATTCCACTTTAATTCCTTCAAACTTGGGTTAGGGTTGAAGGGCGCGATAATACGGGATTGCGGCCACATTCCAAATCGCTCATCGTAGTTCTAGAGCAAGAATATGGAAATTGTGGAATGTCTCAATGGTAGCCATCTTCCACTCGGTCAAATTTAAGTCATCTCGTCCGTTCCTTTCTTTCAGCAGATTTTAGATTTATTGGTTCCGACTGAGATATTGAGCACAGAAATTCATTTGTTCGACCAAGAATTTTACTTTCTGTTCAAGTTCATCCCTGCAATCCTCGGAAGAGTGAACAGTGTATACTCTTTCAACCTCCCTTCTAGAAACAGCGTAGAGCGTGCAAATACTGATGTCCTGGGGTATGTTTCCCCTCGGAGGTAAGATTTTATGATGTGCTTTGATTCCTGCAAAGTCGAGGGCAACGGAGCGAAAAAGATATGGCCCCAGTTCGGTAAAGCGTCTCTGCTGGAAAAGAACTTCTAGTGTTGTTTCGCCCGGTGAGTTAGTGCTGGTGCATTAAGAAAGCGGTGCTCCTCTGACCCAGATAGTGTCTACATCTGTGTTGTAAATAGAGGATGATCGAGGAAGCTAGAGTATCTATAATACTTCATGGCAATCGATCGCGATTCGCGACAGATTCCAAGCAACGGTGTTAGTGAGCACTGCGTAAGGCTCCAATGTAAAAGGTCATCAGTATCATCATGATCGTCATCATAATCACGATTATCGTCATCGTCATCATCAGTAGCAGTAGTAGGAACAGAATGAATTATTCCTCGAGCATCCCGCTCACAACTGGTTTCGACTTGAATGACCGGGGACTCTGGGACAGCAGCAATCTCCCAAGTGTTGTATTGTAGATCAAGAGGTAATTTGGCGAAGAAGGTGAAATCATCAGCATTAATGTCAAGTTGAGATTGAGATGAGCCTTGGAGCTTAACTTGAACTAGGGCTTGAAGTTGATCGCCAATCTTGGGTTGGTCTTGGAAATCAGATTATCATAGCTATCGAGCTTGTGTTGTTCTTGAGGTTGTAGTTGCGACATACTAGAATGTTGTTTTCTTTGTTGAATGCCAATAATTTGTGAAAAGCGCTGTCTACACGACAAATTTAAATGTATGAAAGGAATGCCTAAGTCTCTTCAACGAATAAGGCATTTGTTGTTATTGAAGATTAATCTTGATCCTGTTCTTACTGTATGGAATTTAAAAGTTAATAGAATCTGTTTGTTGTTGACTTTATGTTGACGAGAGGATGGTAATTGATAGGAGAAGTGTTCTAAAACTAAGGTGTGTACTTACGTATTAACTAAGCGAGGGATTTGGTGTTACAGGACCTCAACTCACTGGCACTAAGTGGGTTTCGAGTGTCTCGCTCCCTCACCAATAATCAGGTCTCTGAAGTACAGCCTTGCTTTCATGGCTTGAACCATTATTGAGTGGAAGGTTTGAATCATTATTCCCTTTCAATCACCAATCACGAGCTTGTTCAGAAGATATTTTTTAATGACCTCACCCAAAAATTCACAGAAAGATGTCTGAGATTCACTACAAAGAATCCAAATGTCGGCAACAGGTGAGTATTTAACCAGTAGTTCGATCATACTGTTCCAATTCTCTTGAAGAAATCTCAAGCAGGGAAGTTAAAAGATCTCAGAATAGTCATAATGCTCCTTCAAAAAACAATTCTTTCGACTGCCTTCAAGAAAATTTAAAGCTCATTTGATAGACGTCCATCAAGTCCAAAATGGCTTTTAAGTTCTCAAAAATGCACCTCTATGTTTATAGATGTGCAAAAATTACAGCTTATGCTATAGGTTGTACCATAGGTGGTATTGTTTGTGGCCCAGCAATTGCATCATTATGTATCGGTCGTTTTCTGAGCCTAATAGCCCACTCTGGAATCTAATCTCGCATTAGAGAAGCAAAATCCCGGAAAATGATAAAGAGCTCCAGTCCTAAGAAGTTCCGCGCCTTCACAGCGTTCGAGTCATTGCCCAAAGAATTACAACTGGCAATCTGGAAGCTCGCGCTCCTGGATATCCAGCCTCGAATAGTTAAGCTCCAATTGTATTGGTGGAAATACAAAGTTCTCCAGTCGGGAACTCGAGACTTCTTGGGCTCTATTCTTACTGCACGTCACAAATATAGAGCTAACATTCCCCCTTTGCTTCTCATCGTCATGATTCAAGAGAAATCGCCCAAAAGAAATATAAGCTTAGTTTTGGAAAATTGTTACAAAGACGACCTGTTTACTTTGATATCGAGCAAGATACTCTTTGGGTTATGGGAGGACGACACCACTGTCGAGAATTTCCACTTCGACTGTTAGGTATGGACGGCTTTCGAAACTTGATCATCACACCTTCACGAAGACATCTTTCCATTGATGCTGCAGCTACATCGATTGAGCCACTAAGGAAGTGGCTCATTTAAATGACCATACGCACAAGCGAAGTAAATATATGGATTCAGATCGTGCTTGAGCAGGTGGATAGAATCGGCTACGTTATGGGTGATACGAACGCTGAACGTTTATGCGAAACAGTGAAAGCTCTCAGCTCGTGGAATATTCACTTTTCCGTAAAAGCAGTCCATAGAGAAAGATTGAATTTTGGGGGAGGACTTTGGTAAGCACACTATTCTCCTAAAGACGTACGCCATCACTAACTGACAATTGTTGAAGACGGAAGCAGATATGATGTATCAAGTAGCAATTCTCATATGAAGAGATATCGGAAACTGAGACGCCAATACATATGGATGGATATAGTTACAATCGCAATTATTTTCCGCATGACTAGTTATCTTGATGACTGTCACCAAAATTTATGATTCCATGGGTAGCATTCTTTTGTTTCTTTCTCAATGTATATTCTTCCAAAATTAAACAGAGATTACTCGCAAAATCATCGAATTTAAGTGCAGGTCCAAACATCAAAGTTATTGAATGACTGATTGCCGAGGGTCGTCAGAAGAATCCGACCTATATTCTGGACAGGCAGGGACTCCTAACCTACAACATTCTTGCTCTCGAAACTACCATAAATATCTGGCTTATTGAACAGTTCAGAATGGCCAATGTCTTGAGATAATTGTGACTAGTATCTCCATCAATGTGTGTGTGACATTGTAATGTGGAATCTCACCATTGATCTTCGAGAGAGGTTCCAAGTACCTAATGGTTTGAGTACATGAGTAGAAGTCGTATGATATAAGAAAGATTTCGAGTATGGAAATTGACGTAAGAATTGAAGATGTCAGATCAGATCAAAACAATTCATATTGATGAAGATTGATGTGTCGGAACCTCGGGGTTAGGTCAAATGTGGCTTACTAATTAGCTCGCTCACAGGGGTTGACTTTAACCTCCATTTTGAGACAAACTCCTTTGATATCGCTGCAAAAGATATCAGGTATCTTGTTTTGCGGGTGGATCAAAGATATGTATCATCGAGAAATGGTCATACGAAGTTTCAATGTATCCGACGTATATCTAGCCACTCACAATTCTGAAATGCTTGGAGGAACAAGCCACAAGTCTTAAAAACTTGAGGCATATCTTATGGTTGCTTAGCCATCACACGTGGTACTAGATTTGGAAGATTGTGCCAAGCGCTGAGGGTTATAAGCTTTTGGCAATAATCTCTGCGAATCAAACTGTTCTCCTGCCAGAGATCTTTACCAAGATGTCCCTTCGTATTTTTTGCTTCATAGCAAAAGCTAGATTGCTATACAATTTGGTAAGCACCGGGGGCGATCTTCACACGGAGTTTGTGTGGAGAACCCTTGCAAAGGGAAAGAAAAAAGCATGTAAGGACGCCATTTTTGTCAGCGAACGGGAAGTCTTATCAGACTAAATACCGAAATTTTAAGTATAAAATCTCCGATGTTCCCGGGTGGATGGTGTCTGATGCTTCAAGCTTCTCTTTCCTCAGAATGTTACCCATCATTTTTGTCTTTCCGCTACTATGTTCTATCTCTATTGCTGCAAATGCAGATGATGCAAATGCTACTATCAATTCAGCTGTTGCTAGCGTCACTAAATCTCCAACTATAAATGTTAATATTTGCGTAAGTATCTCCATTTTTCCCTGGCAGTACCATGGCCTTTTCCCATCACTAATTAACATCTAACTACTTGCATCACTTTGTGTTCTTTTTTTCACAATTTTTAACTTGATTGCATAGTGTAAAGCTCTCCAATTTGCATTGGGTTCGAAAGTTTCGTACCCAAGCTCGTCAGCATATAGTACATTTTTGACGAATTTCTATTCTCAGCAAGAATCCCAACTTTCCCCAGGTTGTATTGTGTCACCAACATCCACAATAGATGTTTCGATTTCAATCGGAATTCTGTCTATTCTGGGGAAATTTTCAAATTGGAGTTCTTCATGTCAATTCGCTATCAAATCAGGAGGCCATGCACCAGGAGTAAACCAGGCCAACATTAATCAAGGAGTAACGATAAATTTGAGTCCTCTTAATTTTATAAGTGTTAGCACCGACCAGTCTGTAGTATCAGTGGGTCCAGCAGCAAGATGGGGAGAAGTTTATCTCAAGTTAGATGCTTTACAACTTACTGTTCCAGGTGGACGAGTTAATTCGGTTGGTGTAGGAGGATTGTCCGTTGGGGGTGAGTTCAGCCTATCAATTTTCTTTAAATTTCCAATCATTCAATCAGCTCACATATACAGGTGGAATATCCTATTTCTCTCCCAGGAAAGGATTCACATGTGACAATATCAAGAATTTCGAAATAGTCCTTGCAAGCGGTAAAGTTGTCAATGCGAATGCAAATCAGAATTCAGATTTGTATTTAGCCCTGAAAGGCGGCTCCAATAATCTCGGTGCAGTTACGCGAATCGACTACTATACTTTACAACAAGGCAAGTTGTGGGGCGGCAATATCTTGTATCCAGCAACTACCGCGGACCAACAAATCAACGCTTTGGCAGATTTTAGCAGCAATTCAGCTTATGATGAATATGCTTCTTTAATCACGAGCTTTGCTTTTCAACCTAGTGTTGGCTCCGTGGTCGTGAACAATATTGTATATACTAAGCCGATTGCGGACCCGGTAGTATACCAGCCCTTCACGGCAATTCAACCTCAATACTCGAACAGTTTAAGAATCACAAATTTGACGGACATTGGAGGTGAAACCGCAGGTACTATTAGTCAATTACGGTTAGTTTCTCACCATTGATCTGGCTTTTTCCTACGTGAATTTGTCCTAATATACTCCCAGAACACTGTTCATAACGACAACATTCAAAGCCAATAAGCAAATGATAAATGCAACTTACAACGCTTGGAACTCCTCTCTTCCCTCTATTCAATCTCTCTCTAATATTAC
The DNA here is from genome assembly GCA_019395255.1 of Botrytis medusae. Classification (NCBI taxonomy): domain Eukaryota; kingdom Fungi; phylum Ascomycota; class Leotiomycetes; order Helotiales; family Sclerotiniaceae; genus Botrytis; species Botrytis medusae. Next base: position 240,659 of record JAHXJL010000072.1, read on the forward strand.
TTGGTCCCTATCTTTGGAACCAATCCCTGTCAGCATCTCCGCCAAATCAGCTTCTACAGGAGGAAACGTCCTTGGTGTAACTCCCGCCGACGGTCCACTAATTGTCGCTCTTCTTACCGCCACCTGGGGAAATATTGCCGACGATACTGTGGCTAGTAATACTGCAAAAACTATGTTTAACACAATTGACGCGTATGCGAAATCATCGGGATTTTACAACGACTGGCAGTATCTTAATTATGCAGCGAATTGGCAAGATCCCATCGATGGATATGGAGCGGCGAATAAGGCAAAGTTGCAGGCCGCGAGTAAGAAGTATGATCCGCTGAGTGTTTTTCAGAAGGGCGTTACAGGAGGATTTAAACTTTTTGTTTGATTTTTGAGTGGGAGCGTTGAACTTGATCACTGGATATGAGACGTCTGGAAATTTGTTTTGAATTTAACTCCGTACTAGATGCTCCTCTCCAAGAAAACTCAAACCCTCACCAGTGAAATACGCACTTCATTTTATCAGGCTAAATAATAATACACGTACAGGAAGTACGGTGATGCTTGATGGTACCTCTTATTCTGTGATACAAGCACGAAATATATATATTTATAAATAGTATGGATAAAGAGTTGGTTATCAATTGTTACTCGTGATAAAGTACATCTCTTCCCAAAGTTTTACAGATTTGAGGAGAGATTAATGTCTGAATGTACATGTTGCCTTGAAGCACAATAAACATACCTCATTCGAAGATAAGACCTATGAGTTTGTAAAGTTTCTTTTAGTTGTATGTCGGGACTTTTATGACAATTCTCATCATTGCATACGAATATCTGATCGTCTTTCAACATGATATATTCTATCTAATCTGCTTGATCCATGACAACCTGCTATGAATTCTTTCGAATTTAATACTCTAACCTCATCGCACCTATCAGCTGCAAGTTAGTACAGATTTTTCGAAATTCTTGGTCAAGATTCATTTCCCAATAAACAACAGAGTTGCGAGTTCACTATTCTCTCTGCATAGAACTTGACATCTTTGAGTAATTTTCTGTAACTTGATGAATATACTTCCTGCCAGAAGTCACTGATTTGCGCTTGCTTTTGACCCAAAATACGTACGTCATGAAATCACTTTATGGATGCACTGCATCTGTGGAAATAGCCCCCATATATTAGGTCCATATAAGCAACGAATAAACCCATATCTCAATGCTTCTTTATGTGTTTCATGAAACATCAATAGAAAAAATGCGGGAGGGTAGCGCAATATACCACTGAGGGCAATATACTTAATTTCTTTTTCTAATACATTTAGCCCAGAAGCTTATCTAGATATTTTTCCCATTCAAGGCAAAACTTTCTCTCTCACTGCACACTCTTATTTGGCAACGCAAGATACTCCCCCGAAGAAAGACAACTCTCATCACCAATATTCACTCTATACTTTCCTACCAACTCCCTCACTTTCTCTACTGGGATTCCCTCCAACCTGTATCCATTGACTCCAGTTCTCCCATCTCTCCCCGCAATAATCGAATTCAGAATCGCTTCTTCGGTAGCTTCGCTCGCGGCTCGGAAAAGTGTCTCAATACTCTCATTTCGGATGACTTTGATATCGTTGATCTCGATTTTTGAAAGTCCATTGACTTGTGGCGTGCCGACTGTCTCCGTGGGTTTGTTGCCGGTAGAGAGAGCGAGAATGATATCGCCGGAGTGATTGCGGCCAACACCGTGGCCACCGACTTGGGAGAGTCCTACTGCACAGTGACGGGCTACGCGGTTGAGTTGGTGAGGGAGAAGCGGTGCGTCGGTGCTATGGTTATATTAGCTGCAAATCATATACTTCACAGTAGTATCACAAATGTAAACTTACATCAGAATAATGATAATACTACCCTCTCCAATCTTCCCATTTTTCTCACTTGCCCTCTCCTTTTCCTCCAGCTCCTTACTCTCTTTCAACAACAGTCTTCCAATCGGTACTCCACCAACTATAAAATCTCTCAAATGTCCATAATTACTCTGCACCAGCACACCGACCGTAAATTTCTTCTCTCCCCCCTCACTCTCCCAAGGCACCTCTCCGAAAACCCTCGAACTAGTTCCCGTCCCACCAGGAAACAAATGACAAGTCATACCGGCTCCACCTCCAAACTGACCTTCTTGAACATCTCCTTGCGTCAGTGCATTTTCGAACGCAGGTTTTACTTCTTCCGGAGTCAATGGGGATTTGTAAACATCGTTAAGGATTAGATCAGCGGTTTCTCCTACAATAGGTGTACCGTAATTATGAGAGATTTCTTTCACAGGAGTTTCTTTCTTTTCAGCAAGATCGAGAACGCGCTGCCAGAGAGCCTGGTAGACAGTTCCCAGAGAAAGGGAATTGGTTATCGCGATTGGCTATTTGTGCATTAGATTGATATCTCCAATATCTTTGTTAGGAGAGAAAATAGGCTTACGGTATTAGAATAGCCCCAGTCTTTGATTTGGTAATTTCCAGTCAATTCTCCGTTTCCGTTAAGCGTGTGTAGCCCCGCATAACAGGGAATGGTGATATCATCAGGATGGCGGGGGAAAATGACAGTAACGCCTTTACGGGCGTCTTCGCCATCATTTCCAACGGTATTCTGGCCAACATAAACTCCTAAGTAATGTTAGAATATTTGTTTAAAATTCAGGGAGTAGTGTGATATTCTCGTGATACGAGGTTTCAGGGTAACTAACCTGGAACATCGAGGATGGAGTTTTTAGGTCCTGGTGGAAGTTGACCGGGAACGTATCCAATGTCTTTACTTGTAAGACGTGTGTTCGACATTTTTGCTGAGTGGAAATTACGTTTGGTATTTTGGTGATTCGGAAAGAGATAGAGATAGATTGGGTATTAGTATGGTGTTTATAAACGTTGAAGTGGGCGGATATATTTCCATATTGGTCGAAATGGACCGCGGGGTAATTTTATGACAGTGACTCACGCCGTAAGATCATTGGTGCTAGTGCTGCAGGTATAAATGATGCTTATACCGAAGTTCCTATCCCGAATATTTCTCTATACCGATCCTTCATTCATATCGGATCTAATTGGTTCAATGACGTGATCCGAGCCGGAATAAGCGGTTCATTTGTGGATCATATCTAATTAGGAAGTTAAAGTTTTGAAAGCCCAATAACGCAAAACACGTTTGAGAAGCATCAATACTAACATCGCAATTTCTTGACAAAGAAATGAGATAGTATGACACTAAAACCCCTGAATTTAGCGAAATTATTGCTCGGTCGCAATAACTCCGGAGTATTCAGAAAACCACCGAGAAGTGTTCCATCAAGTCTAAGCAGTCAGCATTATCTTTCCTTAGATGCGCGTCTTGTTTTTCGTTTTGACATGACTATAGGTACATTTAAGAACAAGCAACGTTCAGGATAGATGAGGTGAATGATGTATCGGCTCTCGATCAAATGTGTAAAAAGATCCATAATTTACAGAGAGACGAGGAAACCAAGCCGCAAATTTACCGGACTATTCAATGAAAATGCCAGTTCTCAAGCTGGACACGGATGGAACGGGGACAAAGTGATGAACAAAGAAAGAAAATAATATATATGAAAAAGAAGTACCAGATAGTTGAAGGAAGAATGTACAATTATGTCAACACCAGAATAAAATTTTGAGTTCAGCGAAAGTGGCTCGAAGTATTCGGGTGGCTGAATGGCATGCAGCAATCTTGGATGTCACAGAAGATTGACATATATCATAGAAGGAAAAATCATTTTCTTTGTAGTTCGAATATAAAATTTTATGTACATACAAATCCTGAGTAGATAAACACAAAAACGTGCATAAAGATTCATGAATTATAACGATTGAGCCATTAACGCCCTCTGACTAACGTTCCTCTGCAAGTTTTTTATGATGTCTTGCTCTTTCATCAGGCGGAATATTTTCCCATAGCTCACCTTCCACCTTTAAGGGCGATGATAAAGGTGATACTGGGGTTGATACCGCTGGTGGATTTTGATAGAACAGCTTCGGGCTTCTGTCTCCTCTGTTACGAGTTGTTGGTGAATATAGTTCTGAGTTTGAATGTTGTTGAAATTGAGACATTTGAGGGTAATAATGTGATTGCAGTTGGCTAGCATGGGGATTCAGTAAGTCTGGATGACTGCTTTCACGAGTTACTTGGCGACCGCTAGATCCAGGCCGTGCAGGAGATTTCTGGTGGCCATGATTTGATGGTTGTGGAGATGGACGCAAAGGCGTTTGAGGTGTGCGAAGCGTGCGTTTAGGAGATTCTCCTCTGTGTGCAGATTTACCAGGGGGCCTCCTTCGATTGTGCCCAATTGGCGACGAATCAGTTGTTATTAATAGTGGTCGCAAATGGTCAGGTGTCTTTGTTGGAGCATCGTGTTTTGGATTGTTTCGAGGCTTGCGCCTAACTGGCGACCTGGAACGGGCTTGTTGACGTTGATATAGAGATGCGTCACTTTCGGAACCATAATCTGATGGTTCACGGGCACGTGGTGTAGATGGAGCCCGTCTACTGGTACCTGTAAGGAATACAGCAGAATCTTGTGACTTATTTACTCGGCGTACATATGTATATGTAGATGTGTCACTGTTGGAATCATAGTGTGATGGTTCATATTTATGTGACTTGGATGGAGCTCGTTGATTGGTGCCTGAAGGTGATAAAGCAGGATCGTATGGTTTATTTATCCGGCGCTGCCGTTTAGATGTAGATGTGCCACTGTCGGAACCATACTTTGATGATTTACGTGCCCGTGGTATAGATTGAGCTCGTTCATCGGTGGTGTGAGATGAAATAACAGAATCGTATGGTCTATTTACTTTGCGAGATTCATGACTTTCCGTGCCGCTATGATCGCGCAATTTCGATCGTTCCACCCTTTTTTTTGTGGCACGTCCATGCTTGCCTTCCTCATGGCTCACACGATAACTTTGAACGTCGTTCTTTAGCCAACGCAGTACGTCCCTAAATTCGAAATGATACTCTTTCTGCCATTTTTCTATCAAGTCTCTCGGTGTTATGATGCTGTTTTTCGGTTCGGGCCGTATGTCCTCAAACTGGCCCTTTCTGCTTCTGATGTATTTCTTAATATCGCTCACTATTTCCTTCAACTTGAAATCATGTTCAGATTTCGACTCGTAGTTGCGAAGAAGATCAATACGCTGGCATATCCGATACTCAAGTGGAGGTCGCCGTATAGTCATGCCTCCCTCACCCGATGTGTAGACCACGTCATCCTCAGCATTTGCTTTAAACAATGTTTTTCGGACATCAAGATCCAAATCATAGGGACGCCACTGATCACCTGTGTGCCACTTCAATTTTTTGCACGCACTGCGCAGTTCTTCTGTATAAAGGTCTTTCCAGTGCTTTTCAGACTTACAGATGAATCTAATTGGAGAGTTGGATCTTGGTGCTGTCGAATTCCGGTCAATGTTGAGTAGACCTGCAAGAATAATGATATCAATTTTAATAGGGGCTTGGTGGGAATATTTTTTATTCCAACGATCGATGTGCTTTCCAATATATTTGATTTCCTCCTTCACCGAGTCATATGGTTTATACACGTGATTGGGCTGTCTGGAGTTTCCATCTCGACGCTCACTTATTTTCGATAATTCGGGGTTTTTTGCATGTTGCGTATTCTGTGGTGGATTTCTTGAAGGTCCGTTATTCGGCACATGACTCCGATAAGGTTTGTCAGTCCTGCTCTTTGATGGTTCTTTTGTGTGACTGATGTGCTTCTCATGGCGGGAGTACTGTGTTAATCTGCGGAAGTATTCTATCAACCCCATACCGAGATATCAGGGCTGTTTCAATTTATTTTATCGCGGTTTATACGATTGTTAACTCATAAGGCAGTAAAATATTACCTCGATCTACTTGGGATGACAACACATCGTGATTCCCGTACAGGAACAGAATCCTTTTTATCAATGAATTGAATAGAACAATCAAAATGAATGAATGAGTCCCTGGGCCAAGAAGCTTTGTTGGTGCCTCTAACTTCAATCTATCAAACTAGAATAGATCGCCCGAGAAAAGAAAACAGGACTTAGAAAGTCTTGCTAGGAGGTAGGAAAAAGAATGTTGCAAGTATAGAACAAGCTATGAAAATATTGAAATCGAATGAAAGTTGATGTTGGAAAATGTTAGAAGTCCAACAGAGAATCCTACGTTGTATTAATATTTGACTGCGGAAAATAACTGCTCAAGATTGAGATCAGGCCTTCATGACCGCCACTCTAAGAGAGGAAAAGTTCTTGCATAAAGACCTGTAACACGGCCATGGCAAGGAGAGTACGAAGGCAATAACGAATGATGATGTATGTTGTTGACGGTTCAGGCAGGCCATGGCCGGCATGGCCACCACTGTACACCGACGTCTCCGTGCTCGATAGTTTGGCGTCTCAAATACATTCTGAATAAAACAAATTAGGCGCCCCTATACCCGTTATAATTGAAGTACTGATTGGTTCTCGGGCGAAGGAAGTCTGCATAGTAAAGGGAAATATATATTGATAATAAAATGAAGGTACGGTTCAAATAGGCGCCAGGAAGTGTCTTGAACATGTAGCTGAACACCATAATCTAGAGGATGATGTTGCGTGTTGCGTGTTGCGTGTAAGTATAATATAACGTTAATCATTGTAGAGATTAAGGATAAGAATAAAATCAATGAACACATATTTGTACGATTCATGAAAACAGTATCGTGAACGTCTCGTTGTTGTTGTTGTTGTCGTTCATAATTTGGGTGAAGTTGGTTTGTTTCGCTTGAGGTTATTAACGGAGGATCGGCATAAAAACTGCCGTCCTCATCATTACATAAGCATCAAGCTGTTGCTCACAAAATCCAGTGACCAAAGCAACCTGGGCACCACGACTCATAGCTCACGGTCGACCAAGTAGAATTTTTTATATGGTCGACCGAAACCCCGAGTCCCGAGATGAAGACATTTTCGTTTTAATCCAAATTTTCAAATAGATTAGAGGTAAAGCTTTGAATTATAATGACGAGACAGAGAGCCGAAGAAATGGTCGTAGTGAACGAATGTTATAAGCTGACGGAGATACACTCCGGACGACGGAGATTCATCAATGATATTAAACTGGATTCTTCCTATCGTTCAATGATTTCCAGCCAGGCTTTACTTATTGGTCTGTAGGTCTTTCACTAAAAGAAGGCCACCACACTCAAATCTGTCTCCCACCACACATGGTTAAGATTCCAGAAATAATCCAAGCAAACGCTAGCTTCGGCAAGAACAATGTCAGTCCCCAAGGTCTAATATGTGTCTTTGCCGGAGCAACCAGCAACATCGGTACCTCTACTCTTGAGGCCTAGCAAAGATGCCGCAGTCTCCCACTTTTTACGTGCTGGGAAGATCAGCAACGAGATTTGTTGCTGAGCGCGAGAAGCTTCTTAGTCTAAACCCTCAATAAAGCTCGAGTTTCTCGAAGTTGAAACTTCATTAATCTCCAATATTGACGCCGCTTATAAGCAGATCCTGGATGCTGAAGAACGGGTGGATTATCTGTATATGAGCCAAGGATACATTCCCTTGAATATACCACAATGTACACAACCCCTCCAACTCCTTTCTTCCATGCTATCTATATCTAATATTCTATAGACACGAGGGAAGATCTAGAAATAACTTTCGCCCTATCTTACTATACACGAATGCGACTCCTTACCAACCTTCTCCCATTACTCCGCTGTTCTCCACGTCCGCGCGTCCTGAGCGTCCTTAACGCGGGGCAAGAGCTGGAAATGCAAGATGAAGATATCGGACTTCAGAATCCCGAAAACTTTGGCCCTCGAGTAGCTATTAATCATCCTTCCACGATGATGACGCTAAGATTGGAATATCTGTCCCAGGGTGATGCAAACCAAAATATCACTTTTATACAATCATTTCCTGGTTTGGTAGCTAGCGACAATTTTTCTCGGCTGACTGCGCCAGACTCTTTTGGTCTGCTAGGAAGAATTCTGGTGCCGCTCATTGGGACTTTCTTCAGTGTGATCCAGAAAATCTTTGGTATCTCAACAGCAGATTGTGGTGCCAGACAGGCATTTCTATTGACAAGCGATAGGTTTGAGAGAGGAAAGACATGGAGAATAGATGACAAAAGCGAGGTCATCTCTTCTGCATCCGATGCATTAGCATACTATCAAGAAAATGGTTGGCGAGAGAAGGTCTTTACGCACACTTTGCAAGTCTTTGGGAAGGCGACAAGTACTGGATAGTCCATAATTTCCGTGTCTTATTTTCTTCAATGTCTTGAGCTTTTTATAGTTTATGATGAACTCCCTAGTCCTATCATACCCGATTGATAGATCCCCTCAAGCGAGAGTCTTGGCTTCTTGATAAATTTGCTACATAGATATACTATAATAACAATTCTAGTATTGCAACACATTGCACAACATACAAACTGCTTTGCATATCGAACTATGACTATTCTCCAGTACATAAAGATGCTCCAGAGATAGATACTAGATTTCAGAAGTGATTGAAAACTCTATACTTGTTGTAAATACTCGTGAAAAGAGAAAAGTTCCTTGAACTGAGGTTTGTAATCATCACTCCCAGAACAGTGAGTCGATTTCTCTAATGCTGATATTTCAAATACAGAATTTCAAATCTCACAGCTATCCACCCCCTCACATCCTCCATTCTCACCATGACACCGCAAAAACCCCAAGCCCAAACAAAAACCAGCGTAGAAAGCTCTCCCAAGTAAGAAACTCCCCATTCCACCATCTTCCCCTCAAAGTCTCCTTTGCCAGCCAAACCATCACATAACCACCAATACCCAACTAACTCATTGCTTATTATCACAGAAAATTATCAGCAGAAAACACAACTCCAATGCTATCGCACTATCTCCACAGTCCCAGTACAGCCATCGAGCGTCTAGCGAACGATGTACCCGCGTCTTCAAGTAGTAGGAGTGAAAAGAAGATGGGAGGGGTGATGAAGGATTTGATGGGTGTTTTTGGGGAATTGCATAAGTGAGAATTGGGATGAGGAAGATTGGGGGGGTGAAGCGTAAACTAGACGGTGGGATAAGAGGCTAGGAAATACGGGAATCGGAGAGTATAATGTGTATTATGTGCAGTATATATCAGCAATGAAACACATCATCACTTTTTGAAGCTCCTCTAAGATTTGTTGGTTTTTCAGGAGCAGATTGAGGGATAGAGAAGGCCAGCTTATGAAGGGGAAGAAGCGGGGGAGATTTGGGATTATGGAAAGTCATTTAGTCCATTGTAGTGATACTATCTCTTTTTCTCAAAAGTTCTGGCTTATAAACATGTGAAAAAGTTTTCACATTGTTTCATTTTGTTGCTACTGTATTATTTGTCAGTTCTTAGTGTAGATGTATGTTCCATATCGCAAACTGCTTTTTGTTACTGTAACGCTCTCTCTGCACTTCGCGTGGAGTTCCCTATCATTAACAGTATGGCATCGGCTAAATATTCTATCAAATCAAGCCTATTTCCTTTCAAATACTATTACTTTCTTCATTTGCGTTGTGATCTTGACCTTGAAGATTGTTAAACACAGGGTCTTTTAGGAGTTGCAAATACTGACTTTGGTCCAAACCAAAGAAATCATGAAGGCCGGGCGAACTCAGAAGATCTTCGCTCAAGGCATGCATTTGTTGAGCCCGGGGTACATTGTCGCTATTGGTTTCCGCCCCCGGAGTTGTTGACTGTTGTTGTGTCAGAGGTGGTTGGTACATTTGATTCTGAGAAGCCCTAGGATGCTGTCGGTCTGATACTTGAGGAGATCGTCTCGGCATCGTTCCAGTAGCGGTTGCCCCTGAAGATTCGGTCTGGTGCGTGTGGATGATGTTTGGTAGAGCACTAATTGCTTCTTGGCTTTGAACATGCTGGGAGAGCTCGCTTCTAAGGGTGGAATCCTGAAGTCGCGAAAGAGCACAAGACTCGTCATACAACCTTTGATTTATGTTCTCCTCATGCCCTGTACTCAGAAATCAGGTATTGTTTCAATTTTCTACGTCAAAAGTCACTTAAATGGTGTTGGCGTGTTTGTATCATCGGTGTTTGGAAACAGTATTTTGTATACCGCTGTCCAATACTGCGCCTTATCCGAGTGGTTCCTCTTTTCTGTTCGCCTTTTGAGCTTATCACGCCGAGAATCATCAAATTCATCGGCGTAGCCCCGTTGAAAAATTGCGGCACATATTGGAATGTCGTAATGCTTTTGAAGCTCAATCTCGCTATTGCGAATCAAATGACACTTTCGACATATCTTTAAAGAATGTGCCTTGTACAAATGCTGCCTAGCCCTGCTGGGACTGCAAGTACCAGGGAACACCATTTCACTAAGACACGGGATGTTGAAGAGACGGGATTGAATATATGTTTACTCGTATGCCAGGTTTGATTGGCTGTAACAATTCTGCATCTTGATGCACTGCGAGGCAAATTCAGAGGCAGACTGCTGCTATCTCGCAGCCACACAAGGTGGCTTGATGGTTTACTAGCAGATAGATATTCCAAGCCATGCTATCTCGAGATTATCGAATGAAGAGAATGTACAATTATTGAATGTAGGGACGATGATAAACATGATGACTGGTCAAGGGGAGGTCAAGATGTAGCCCTCCGTTCGTCTACCCCGCTGGCCTCTGCGAGATAAAATATCTCGTGACTTTCACGAATAGTTGGTAGAGGGGATGAGCGAGAATACCCTCCGTTCATTTCTTGGACCCGTATATCATTAGTTGGTTCTACTTCAACTTTTTTACTCACTCCATCACTGTATAATTCGCATGCATGAAGGCTTGTTGGAGCATGATATAAAATCATCGTCGAAGTGTGTGTATATATCTATTGAATCGATTCACTCGTTTATTCAAGCACTAATCCCGGGAGTATCATACCAGCTATCCATCCATCCAACGCGCTATCCATAAAAACAGGTATACTCATACAATATATGAACCCTAATGTACTCGAACAAGGAGACCCGAACCTTTCATCCGCCATGCCATGCAATTCCATGCTGTGTATTTAGCAATCCATTCCCATCCCATGTGATCCCAGCATAGTCAAGCTTTCGTAATCATTATCTACACCTCACCCCAGTTTCCGTTGCCATTTCCCTTACGCCCTCTACCACTGGATTTATACCCCGACCAAACTCTAACCAACCACACCTTTCAAACTCAAACTCTCCAAGAAGCCCCCCAAATCCTCCTTCTTAACCTCCACCACACAATGCTCAAAACTGTCAATCCTCACCCTCGCATTCGTCTCCTCTACTACCTCCTGAAACGCATTTCCGAATTTGTTCCTTCCAAATCCCTTTCCTCTCTCCTGTTCGTCTTCATCTTCGTCTTCTTCCTCTTCTTCTGATTCCGATTCCGAAGATTCTTCTTCGGTTTCATCCTCTTCTTCATCGTCTTCTTCTTGGCCTCGCTCCGCTCGTGCTGCTTGTTTTGCCGCACGCTTGTCTTCGCGGATTTTGTCTTTGTTTTTCCTCCTCAAAGCTCTTGCCGCTTCTTTTTCTTCCTTCTTCTTCGCCTTTTCCCTCGCAGCCTTTTTGTCACCAAACCCCCATCCACCTATTCCACCCCCTCCTCCACCAGTACCAACGACCACATAGACACCCCTGGCTTCATTCAAACCCGCCACAACCAACGGAGTACCTCTCCCACCATTTCCCAGCTTTCCCTTACTTTCTCTTTCCTGTTCCGCAATTGCTTCACCGATCCAGAGCGCTAGTTTGGTGAGTGCAGCTGGATGAGTGAAGAGTTGGACGTCTGGACCATCTTTTACTACTGCCATACGGAAGGCACGTAGATGTTTGATTTGTCGTTTTTCGATTAGGGAGGTACCTGTGCGAAGAATTGCGCGATGGAGATGTTGAGCTATGGGAAGGGCGAGTTTGAGTTCTTCGATTCTGTTTTTGTGGTGCAATTAATATTGAAATCTTGTTTTCTTTTTTCATTAGGGATAATGGAGAAATAGACGAAACAATAAAGGGGGGAACTTACTTCTCGAGGGCATCATAAGCATCCCAAAATCTCCCAACCCACTCCTCACCTTCCAAGGCACCATCTTCATCAGTAGTCTCCTTAGTCTCTCTACTTCGGTCCCAAGCACCATTCTCTGGAGTAGTGACTGCCTTCTTCCCAACCTCCAAGATAGATCCGACTACAACACCAACATCCTGAGCACTAAGTGTCGCCTTCCAACCCCAACTTCTAACGAAACCCCATCCTTCCTTTGAGCCTCCACGATCTCTTCCATCTGTGTCTGCACTTGGGACAAGATCGTCTAGCCCGTAAAGTTCCGAGTATTTCAATAATTTTGTTCGAAGCCCCCTCTTAAGTTCCATATCCATATGAGTGTAACTTTGCTTGCATTGAACAAGACTTACTCCCATCTTTGCCAGTAATTTGTGTAGTCGCTTTCGCCCACTATCTGACCAAATGTGTAATCTCGCTGATAAGTATGGAGAATGCAACATGCTATCATATAAACTCCAATGTCTAATAAGAAGAAATTTTGGCTCCGGGGATAGACGAATACTTGTATCTGTTGGACTTCGCGCTGTTGTCGGTATTATACCACTGTTTTCTGGTGACATATTTCGGTTCGAATTAAAAGCCGAGTCAGAAAGTTCTGGGGGATTAAGACGTCGTACTTCATCTCGTAGAAGCTGTCGAGTTCGCGATCCTCGGGAGCCTAACCATCCTGATGGCGATGATTTTTCTGTAGCTACTGCAATTCCGATTGCGGATCGACCATATAATTCTTGGGAACTGACCCCAACTATTGTCATCCAAAGGAGATCATTATCTTCTCTTCCCAACTCTGATGCTAAGGAATACATCATTGAAGATATGGGTTCTGAATATGATGCACCAAGATTATAATATGTTTGGAGGACCATTTCATTCTTTCGGCGCAATTTTCGTAATCTTCGCCGTAACGCTCTCGGGGAGGGTGGTTTGGGGGGTTGTGCTGGCGAAGGGGATACGGACCGTGAATGTGAATCTGAGAATATTGTCGGATCGTTTAGTGATAGAAGTCCACGTTGAGGAGCACGAGTTGGAAATTCTGGAATTGGACTTGACTAGTATCATTGTTAGCAGGTATAGATTATTAAATCCTAGGATACCTACCGAATTGGTTCTCCGCCTCTGTCGTGGTCTATCATCCTCGACGTCAGTATCATCCTCCTCATCTCGATCCGACCAAGACTTTCTCTTTTTCCCTGGCAGCCTAACTGGAGATTCATCATTGGCATCACTTTCGCCTTCCGTGTCACTACCCTCACTATCATCTTCATTATCTTCCATCTCGGGCATTTCCACCAATGCCAAGTATGCTTCCTTCTCCGCTTTCATGTCTTCTTCAATATCCCCGTCGTCGAATACAATGATTCCTCCCTTGCCTGGCTTATAGTTTCTTGCAATCATTCCACCAACTACACCCTTAGGTGGTTGGGATATAATTTCCCCGCCTTCTACTTCATGCGATATCATTGGAAAACCTCCAAAAACATTCCCTAAATTCCAAGGACGTCTTGCATCCACAACCCAGACCTCAACGCCACCATAACTAGCCTCGTCTGCCTCAGAATCAAAACCCAACAACGCTCCCAGATCAACTAAGCCTCCAACACCTAAACAAACCACAACACCCCCACTACCTCCATGATTTTCCATCATGGGTTGTATGACATTCTTCCCCGCTTTCTCCAAATCTCCATAACCAGCAATCGGTTGTATCTTGTGAGGAATATAATCGCGTTTCAGGAGTTGGGTAAGGATTCGACATCCGCATAAGGCGTCAGGTTCGAGAGCAACGAGTATAAGGACTGGCGGAGACAAAGGGTGATGAGTCTTTTGAAGGTGGAGATACAGTGTGGCAAGCTGTGAGCGTGGTAAATACATGTTGAAAGATGCAAAACGCGTCAAATAATGTGCCAATTATGGCAAATTATATTACACCTCTGCTGGAGTCAAATTTGAAGTCCGCGGATCGTCTTAGAGGGTATTTGGGGACGCGTTTCGATATTCAGAACTGGTTGGACTTATTGTGCGAAAGACGACATTGAAACTTTGTGGATATTATATTTAGTACCAGGATTGGATTCTCGTGTATTCAAATGTCGAAATAAAATGTATTATCATGAATTATATTGGTTAAGAAAAGTTGTGGGGGTTCTGAAATATATGGTGCACGTCGTAATTGAATTATGAGAAAGTCGCGATCTCACTTGGACGCGCTTTCGCTAAATTTCATGCAAGGTTGATTATTCTTTCACATCCTCGAGACATCTAACCAACCAGCCAACCAACCAACCGCTGAACTCATTTCATTCCGTCTCATCTCTACGACAACATAGTCTCACTCTGCTCAGTCATCAGCAGCAGCAGTAGCAGCAGAATCAGTATCAGTATGAGAATCATCGTCCTCATCTACATCCAACATAGCATTCTTACTTATATGTATGAGCACGAATTACCCATTCACTTGTTTAAATGAATATATGGTGAATTGTTGAGTCCAATCGTCGCGATTCATCCCTCATCATGCTGAGGATACTATGAACAATCGTCTGAAAGATAGAGTAACTTACTCATTACTCCATTCACAAGTATGGCTTTGAGAATTGCAAACATCAGACGTCATATAAAGTGGATAGAGATTGAATGATTTGCTTGTTCTGGACAAATCAATCGAATTGATCACGATACACAGTGGGTAATGATGTACTGTTCATTTTTTTGCTTCATTTCTGATTATTTCTGCTTATTACCACAATCATCCTTCATATAACGGTGGAATTCCGAAGATAATTGCCCTCTCATCCGACTATCTGCTCCTCTAATGTTCTGTTGTTCCCACTGCCATTAAACAATTGAAATTCGGAATTAGAAAATTCCCCTTTGCTCCTGAGATTGTATATCCGAGAAACTTCTTCTTGCTTCTCTTCTTGTTTCTTCTTTTCAAATCTCTTACGAAGTTTTCCCATCTTGATTTCATCTTCTTTCAACCATTCTTCGGAGTGACCTTCTACTTTCTGTCCTCCACTCGACACAGCATCTGCGTTGATCCAATCTACCAATTGACGAACATATTCAGGTTCTCGTCCTTCATTCAAAGCATGAAAAGCTCTCCCGAACCCCTTTTCTGTTACCCTAAGCCTATATTCTTTTCTCATTTCTTCCTCGCGTGGTAAGTATGCTTTACCAGCGAATACAGCTGCGAGTGCAATGGCTTGGAACTCGAACAAGGAGAAGGTCGAGACGTAGTATGCTGTACCGATAAATGCAAGTGTTGGATCTGGTATATAAAATATATCTTTGTGAAGATTGTGGAGTTGTGTTCCGTCAGTTACAAGGACTGTTTCATTTGCTTCGGCTGGGGATATCAAGTCGTTATGATACGGATGAAGAAACGGATAAGAAATATGATATCCTGTGCAAAGTATCACTTTATCGATATCACCAAGCGTTGTCCCATCTTTCAAATGAGCGATCCCTCGACCTTCGTTGCTCGTCTCGAACTCGAAAGATACACATTCTCCAACTCTCTTTGCGCTTGGAGGTAAAAAGTCAAGTGGAAGATCGAATTGACCGCCTCGAGTGGATTGATAAATTGTCTTGGCTATACCGTTGATCTCCCTAGCAATGTCTGTCGAGGATACACTCCCCCCGATTAAAAGAACGTTCTGACAAAAGTCAGCCAATGGTAGTGCTATTGAGTATTATCACTAACCTGGCCTGCAAGCTCTTGGGGTCTCCTGTAAGCCTTTGAATGCATAACCCTTTCAGGATAGCGTTTCCTCCATTGACTCAATCCTTTGATATCTGGCACTCTGTTGGCGTGATAATGCCCACTCGCCACAACTACTTTGTCAAAGGCCTGCCACGAGTCAGTATTCGCTTGCAGATTCTCGCTCGGCAATTTACCTCTTCTTGTTCCAGGAATTCCACATTTCCGTCATGAGTCCTGTTTAAAAGCTTTGATCTCACAATCCATCTCCCATTCACTTTTTTAATCGTTTCGACCTTAGTATCGTACTTGAGGAAACGTTCTAGGTGAAATCTTTTGGCATAATCGCTCAGATAATCACCAACAACCTTCACATTGACGAAATCACCTGTGCCTTCCTTCCACGGGTGGTCTTTCATTTCTTGAAGCCTAGTTGAGATATTTGTTGTCAACCCAAAATATGCAGGACCTGGTGGTGCGTGCTTCAAATTGAGTATCTCTTCTTGAGGGAGTTCTGACTGCGACGTAACATCCTCGCTGTCTGAATCCGACTCTGAGTAGAGGCCTGCAACCGATGGTAAAACTGATGGATATTTATATTCAAGCGGCTTCCTTTCATCATATGCCCTAGGTCATCGTATCAATACCAGTCTTTTCTCCGCATGCTTCGAAGGGAACCGGGTATAGAAACATAACTCACCAAACGCCTCCAGGTTTTGAAGATCGTTCATAGATCGTTACGTCAAGTCCATAATCTATGAGATGTCTCGCAGCCGCTAGTCCACTGACACCCGCACCGATCACAGCAACTCTTTCAAATTTCAGGCCCATGTTACGTTTGTATGCTTCTAGGTCGAAGTTAAGCCAATCCCACATTCAAAATTCAAATTGTGCCAGAAAAATATAATAGACTGAGTTTTGTGTTAACTTCGCGTGGACTATTAATTATTATACAAACAATCAACCTTGACGCCGCTATCAGAATGCGAGTTTAAACTCTTTTGAATGCGGTGATGCATTGATATCTTTATGCTTTGCACTAATCCCTGGATGGGAGCCCGAAATATTGTGTGATGGCTGCAGCCATTTCACCATATTTCGCTTCCGCACACTAGTTGACCAATAATACTGAGCATTTTAGAAACATCCCCCGCAATGGTATTAATATCTTTGACGTGATTGCAGGCTCTCATAACATATAACGGATACAACGGGATCTGCAAATGTTTCAAGAATGTCGACTTATTTGGTGATTGTTTTGGAAAATAGCTAGCACGTGAAAAGGTCACATCTATATCACGTGGTTCATGGTACCACGATACTACGTTCCCCAAAGTGACGAAAACCGATTTATTTCTCATTTCATGAAGTGGAAAGCGATAAGTGAATGCTAATTTCATTCTCTGGTGGTACTAATAAACACCGCGATGTCTTACTCATTTTTGTACAAAGCTTGTGCAGTAAATGGTGGCCCAGGAACGATGAATATTTTCTTTGCAATTGCAACACTGCATTTTCAAATACTGTTAATAATAAGCCATCGAGCATTCAGACAGCAGAATATGCGAATGATTCTGTTCAGATCAAGTCAAGTGCGTATGCCTTTGAGATAGTTCTTGACACGCCATGCAGCAAAGGGTTTCAATCTGGAGGGGTCTCCGTTGTGCCACTACAGCTTTGCTATTTTATTCATCACTCCCAAACCTCTTTAACATTGTCTAGAGAATCTGAAATTCTTCAGTGTATTATAGGAGTAGACTAAATTGTTTACTTGAGAGATGTGATGTTGATGAAGGATGAATATCAAAAGAAGTACTTACGATACTAAACAATATTCACTACTCAATTGTATTTTCTCACCTTCTCAATAATTTGTCCCAGATCTCTTCTTTCCATTCCATAGTTTTCTATCGTTATAAAAAATTAATTGGAAGATCACTTCGTACCACCACAATGTCAAGTGTGATCTTTCGCTGAGTCTTTTGCCCACTGGTTTCACAGGCACTTCGAGAGCTACTTTTCATTAAATCTGGTTGTGATAATTTGCAACCACCAATACTGCCACAGCTGTAGAGCCTCGCGATATTCTGTGCCGTAACAAAAAGTTAACAAAGCACTTAATTCTCGACGGAATTGTTAACACGATACAACCATCACAGTCCGTCACAAGATTTCATATTGATCTCTACCTCGCGACCGCAATCACATTAAGCACAACGCTTGTTCTCAACTACATGGTGAATTCCACAATGCATTCAACATTAATTGAAGACTCGGACCTCAATGGGGTAAGTCATTCCTAAACCATGGCACACTTTCATATGCTAATCAGAATCTCATCATAGTCTACACTGATGCTACTTATTTGCGTGGTAATTGGTACCGTGTGTTTCTTCTCCATATGGGAACGATGCAATGTGCTATATTTCAACTTCTATTCTTTGTAAGAATAAGATATTTAGAGTTGGGGGGGGGGGGGGGGGGGGGGGAGGGGAGGAGGATGGAATAAAGTTGACTTGCGGGAACTGATGCAGAAAAAGGCGTTTGGGGTGAATAGTATCTTGCTTGGGCTATGTGCTTATGGTGCGAAGTTCCTGGTTTGGACAGAGTCCTGGGTCTTTTCTTGGAATATTTCAAGCATCATGGCTATCAGGTGTCCATAGTATCAAGACTTTATCAATCAACGATGCACAAGGTTATAGTTGTTTAGTATGGTGTCTCCTTTCCTATTGGGGTGCACAAGGGATAAGTCTTTCTGTCTTCCTTTGAAATAACAACTTACTTAGCTAGAAAGCAAAGCTAAGAAACACTTCTCCCATACAACTCTCACTCGCATAAAGAAATTGATAAGCGATTCTGATCATTACGGTCGCTTATGACAGTGAGTATGTTTGATATCAAATTGGTGACTCAAAAACACGAAAAAGCAATACTTTTAGCAACTTACTCTACGTAGTACCTACTTCTTTTCTCTCAATCACGTTCACCCTCAATCAACAAAATTGATTATCCAGCAACATACCTATATTTTACATTGCAAGAGTGGACAATGTTAGGAATCTCTTGAAGGTTGTTCCACTGATGTTCTCAAGATGGGTATTGTCGGTGATTACCACAGCACTCAAGATCAGGTTCAAGAAAGAGATTCCGTATACAAAAGATGTTTCCTCCAGTTCATTATCATCCTTCCTTCTACAACTCATTGTTATCAGCATCAGATCACCAGAAGATATCTTCTTCTAATCTTCCAATATTCACCATTATATATGTTCTTTCTTGAATCAAACCCAGGTAAAAGATTGTATCAAGTGTATTCTGTCTATGCTATGAATTGAAAATTGACACTTGTCAATGGGTTCATTCAAGACTTGTCATACGAGAAATTTCCAATATAAGAGGCAATTACTTCAAAGACTCTTCTTTCATTTTCTTTACGGCCTTCACTTCTCTTATCCTGAAGATACAAGTCTATCCGAAAGTGAAGCTGTCGCGTCGCGTCAAGAGCAATTGATCCGGTTTCGGAAGACCTTCCCATAACAATCTCGACCCAGCTTCTTTCAGCAAAACAACTTCGAAAAACAACAACTTTTCTCCATCCGTTCATCATTAAGATAGATCGATAGCAATCAACATGAACGAATTCGAAGTACCCATGGAGAAGCAAAAGACAACAGTTCCAAACAAGGAGGAACACAATTCGATTCAAACTCATGATGATTATAATAATCCTGATGCGATCGCTGAATGGAGGAAATTCGTAAGCGAATTTGAGAATCCAATCCAAGATTCAAATATTTTTTTTTCCTTGTTCGAGAACCCTCTACTAACCTTTGTTGCTTCATTATAGTTAAAGTCGGCTCACTATGGAGCAGTCCTTCCTGCAGGATATCTCGAAGTCGATAAACTCCAAGATGACCCAACATTCTGCATTCAAACTTCTGTTCGTCCCTTGGAGATGGAAGCTCGATGCGCAACTTTAATTGCACAATTTAATTCATTCAAGGGCATTTCCCCGCAAAATCGACTTCGTGTCTTCGATCTTACTTACTACAATCTCGCACATGACACTGCCGAGACCGAAATTTGGCGTGGAATTCTCAACTTCCGCCCACTTGACGCAACATACCTCAATGCTATTTCTCCATCACAAAAGTTTGTGGATATCTCCACTCAAGACCAACTTGCTGACGCAAACTGGCGCCCGGTCTTTGGCCCAAATTTCGTTCGTCCAACTCCCCGTGAACCAAGCCTCATGAGTTGGGGATCGGAAGACGATCTTGCTGATTTTCACTGCGAGGGTACTTCTGCAAGACTCACGCGCGCACCTACTTTTGGTAGTAGTACTGCTTCTGATCGCGAGTGGGTTCACAATTTTGCCAATGGCTTCCTTAATGTCTCGGATGAGTGGCTTGTATATGATGGGGCTGACACAACTTCTGTCGCTCGCTCGAAGAGTGTTATTAGCAATTGCTCTGCCTTGATCAACCATGACCATGAGTGCATTGCTCCTTCTGGCCTCTTACCTACTTCGCCTGTTATTACTCTTGGTCGTGCGCCAGCTGCGACAGGTATTGAGTACGCTGGACCGATCCCATCAGCAGCTCTCGACCAACGTTTGGATGATCATGTGGATGCTCCTATCGCCAGAGACGAGAGTGATTTGGAGAGTGCCAGTCTTCGCAGAGCTGAGCGCCACTACCTAATCGTAAGCTTTTGCCATTTGCCGTTTCACTGCCACGTCTTATATTCATCGCTAATTCAATGCCCTTCATAGATCTTCGCAGTTGTCGTTATCATCTTTGTTGGCGGCTCGATTGCTGCTATTATTGGAGCATTTGTGTTCGCTGCTAGAAGAGGTATTCTCTAGTTCATGTTTCCAGATGTATTATAAATTTCAACAATAGGATGGTATTATGTAGTGGTTTATATTCTGGTCAGGGATTCTGAGGTATTTAGCTGATAATTATCAGCCGATTACTGTTTCTTTTTTTTTTCGAAGTTTAACTAAGGAATGAGTCGAGCTGGTGAATTGGGACGATTCTTTTAGTGAATGTCTCTTGACTATTAAATGGCAAATTAATAATTCACTTCTCTGCTTTTAACGTGCTTTACTTATGAGAAACAATGATACACCCAAAGAATCAGAAACGCCCTTTTGATGATATTTAATCAGATAACTCCAATGTCTGATCCGATTCATGAACTAAAGATACTCGTCTCATATTTTCTACATAACATAACTTAATAGTTGATCTCATATTCGAAACTCATGAAAATTCATCATTTTTGTTTGAAGAATAAGAGAACTCATTGCATGCTCTTCTAGACCAGATTCTCAAAGTATCAAGTACAGATTAGGGATCCCAGTTACTCGTCTCAACAATTTCAGACGGGATGTCACAAAAATCTAAGATCATTCTAATCATCATGAGTGAACTTCTGAACAATTTCAGCTTATCTTTGCCAGATGTACAAAATAAGTACAGATATCAGAGAGGAACTCACTAGGGTTTCGGTGAATGTACTATACAATCACCACTATGTAGTGTGTTTCGAGGATTCGCCCCATTATTCATGGCCAATACTCACATAATATTACGATACTTGACCCTAAACATTGCAAATGGTCTTCTCGAGAAATCGAAAGAGAACGATTCACCGCTAATTCAAATTCATCCAGAACTAAAACTATAGTCTAGTTCTAACCAGGTATGATTTGAAGTTGAAGCCAAGTCATTGCTACATGAAAGGGAAGTGTAATATGAATGACTTTCTCGAATCTCTGCCTTCACAAAATTTCTCTTTACATTCACAGGAAGATCAACACATGATTATTGAAATTGTTCTTTGGAATCATAAATTGGACTATTAATAGTATCTTTATGAGCGTTGTGTCAAAACTCCTACCCAGTTGCATACCTGCTACCTACAAAACCAACTCCCAAAAATCATCAAAACATCATACAATTCCCAACAATCATCCAACTTTTTCATTACCATTAAGCATCAATCATCCTTCAATTTCCATCAATCATCCGATTCATATTTCCATTCTAACCGCATCTTACGATTTCCAATCCCATTTCCTCTGCTACTCAAGCCTGACCAACACCTCCCCCGCTGTTACCCTTCTTCTTTCCCCTCTTACTTCTTCTCTTCTTTGGTACTCCTGCATTTACATTTCCAGCTGTATCCTGATCTAAATCAAATTCTCCTTCCAAAGGCGTCTGTACTGCGCTACTTCCTTCACTCTCCAACTGGAGCTCCCTCTCTTCAAGAGGTGTTTGAACCGGACTACTTTCCTCACTCATGAGATCAAATCTATCACGATCAAGTGGCGTCACAGCCTCAAAGTGGCTTTGTTGCACGTATTGAGGCTGTTTTCCGATTGATCTATTATCAGCGGGTCGAGGAAGAGAAGTACCGAAACGGTCTTGATATGCCGGGATATTGAAACGCTCCTGTTGAGAAGGCGTTGGAGATGAGGATTCACTACTTTCGAATCGACCCAACAGATTCTTCACGTTACTACTCCACTTTCCATTACCTGGCTCTGAAACTTCCTCAAATGACTCTCTACCAGAGTGCGTACTCTGTAGACCGAATCTAGATCCTTGCGAAGTCCCCAAAGAGCGCACTGGCTCTTCATATTTACTCGTCGAATAACCATACTCATTTCCGACCTCGGGTATTCCGCTTGACCTTCCAATAGAACCTGGGATTTTCGTCGGTGAAAGACCGAAATTGAATCCTTGTGAAGATCCAGAAGATTTTCCTAATCCAGGCTCGTCATGTGCATACCTAGAATAACTGCTCTGTTTTCTCAATTCAGGACTGTGGCTTCTACGCATACTATCCGAAGATCTTTGGCTCGCGATTGGCAATCGTGATTGTGCGGGAGATCTCATTGGCTCATTGTATAAAGAATGTGTAGGCTCAGGTCTTTCGCGAATTGTTTCAACTCGTTCTGCTGCTCTTATCGGTAAGCCAAAGTTTAGGCCCTGGGAGACCGATCGAGACTCGTCATATGTAGGGAATATCTCTGTAGACATCTTCGTAGTTAAAGCTGTTGGAGGAGTGGATGGGATGGTATTCTCATGGGTTGTTTGGTCAGTCGGCGTTACTGGTTGATCTTTTTGAGGTTCAGGTTCGTTATAGTAGATTTCTTGAGTCGGATGAGTCTCTGAGAGGTATTCTTGAGAATAGTTTGGGTTAGAGTATGTAGGCATTGGTCTCAAATATTGGTTGTCATCTTGGTCGTTGAAGAAAGTTCGTGAAACGTGAGGAGGCTCTTCATGGCTTGAATATCTTGGTTGTGGTATAGATCTACTAAAGCTGGTTCCTTGGTAGGGGTAAGAGCCCCTTGATTCATAGCGAGAAGTTGTTGGTCCCTCCTGATTAATCTCCATGTCATCTTCCGAGTCAGAGTAAGTTTGTGTATTTAGAGCAGGTTCTTCATAGTCGTAGCCATAACCTGCGTACCGTTGCTCCGCTGAAATTTCAGGCTGACTGAACTGGGTCTCGTGAGTTGGGGTAGTTTCGGGAACAAAGTCTTTAGCTTCTGGCTCTTGTTCTGGTTCCGCTTGTTCGGCAGTCAAATATTGACCGGCTGTAGCTGCCGGGCCAGAAAACTCCTCTCTCTCTTGTCTGTAATGCTCTGTGGCAATCACTGACTCATTTTCTTGAGAATAAATTGATTCGGTGTCCTCAAGTTGTAAGTCATTCGTGGCTCTGGAAGGAACAATATTCTCTGTGATATGTTCGCTGTCAGACACAACTGGAACTTCTCTAGAGTTTGGCTCTTCCACAAACTCTAGTTTTTCATCATTTGTAATATGGAAGTTGTTTCCAACATCTTCATCCTGGACTGGGAAGACATCATCAGAGGTTCTATGGCTTTCGGGTTCCATGTTATGTTGAAGTGGAAGGTGTTGGATAATAGGATGCTTCTCTTCCTCTAGGATAGATTTATCTTCTTGAACTGACGGGCTTGGGAGAGGACTCTCGGAAGTGATTTCGTCTTGACTTTGCTCGCTATCATGATGATTTTTCACGATGTCTGGGGCTTCCCCGTGGTTGGACGTAGTGGATTGAGCTTGCGCTGCATGCTCTAACTCTTGGAGTTTTCCATCGGGAATATCATGTACTTCATCCGGTTCGCTATCATCGACCGTTTCGGGTTCAAGACGTCCAGAGACCGCAGTATTAGCTTCTAATTCCTCGTGATCTTCTAGATCATCTTGGTAAGTTTCAGGCTCCACGGAGTGGAAGTTTTCGTTATCTATAAATTCGAGGTCTTTTAGGTGCTCCTCAGGATTTGGCTCTGTTTCTACGGCCTCGAGATGCTTCACTGAACGGCTGCCATTCTCTATTTCCTCGTTTTCACTTTCTGAGTCATCTGTGCTTTCTCTAATGGAATCCATCTTCGAGATCGAACTTTCTTCGACAGGGTAATATTCGAATGCCATTCCGTCTCTTGGGTTTTCCTGTTCAGATTCTACGAAATATTGCTCAGGGTTGATCTCTCCTTCTGGTTCTTGTTTCTCTGGTGTGACTTCCCCAAGACTTGGTTCTGATTGAAGTTTAATATGCAAAGACGTATCTTCCTTGCTTTCCAAAGGAAGTTCGCCATCATCACTTAAGTGTGCATCCTCAAATTTTTCCGTCTCGGGCTCCATGTGAGATTCGTAAGGTAGTGAATCTATGTCTGGAAGTTGTCCTTTTTCTCCAGATAGAGCTTCAACGGGAATGGGTGCACTTTCGTTGCTCACAACTTCTTTCTCAGCTTGCTGGACTATCGAAGGGATTTCAAGATCTGTTCTTTCATCTTCGGAAGAGAATACGGGAGGCTTTTCATCTATATTTCCATCTCCAGCAATCTGGCTCTGGCTCTCATCAAGATCCGCGTGGTTGGCTGGAATAATCTCTTTGGAGTGATGCAACTCATCTGCAGGTAGAATATAGGTGGACTCGACGGCATTTGTTCCTGGTACTATGGGTATGGCATCCTCTCCAGAATCAGTAGGGGAGACGATATGGCTTTCCGGAGGTTCTTCTGTGCTAGTGTCGTCTGAAAGCTCCTCATCAGTAACGGCAACCTTCTGCTCTTCCTCCGGCTCAGTCAATTCTTTCTGCGCATGCTCATCATCAGTTCGGTCTTCGGGTATTTCGCGGCTTTCGACCAGTGGTTGTGATTTTAAGACATTAATAGGTTCTCCGACGTGATGATGTTCGACCTCCGGCTCCCTGAGTTCACTCTCGGGAATTGCTTCCGTCTCTGCCAGAGCATTTCTTCTTTCCTCCTCCTCAGCCTCAGCTAATATTTTAGCCATCTCTGCGTTCAAGGCAGCAATTTCCTCGCGAGCTTTAACATCTTCAGGGTCTTCATAGATGGCTGGCTCCGATGTTGGTTGACTTTCAGGAATTTGATCTTGACCAGGTGTTTCGGCAACCTGTTCATCGATTTCTGTTGATTTTTCTGCATCTCTGATATCTCTAAAATTTTCATGAATCACACTCTCGGATGTTGGTTCTTTTTCAGGAATCGATTCTTCGTGGTGGTTGTCAAGGTTCTCTCTCTCAGTTGATAGAGATTTGTCTCCATCGTCGGCTACAATTTGCCCTTCTTCGCTTGATCCAAACTCATCAGAAACATTCTCGTTCACGAAATCTGGCTCGGGAGTATTTTCTACTGGTGCACTATCCTCGATAAATTTCTCTTCGCTTGGGAGTTGAACTTGGCTCTTAGTGACTGGTCTTTCAATAGGCATTTCAAAAGCTTGTTGCTCTGCTGGTTCAAGGGGTTCATGGTCGTCGATAACCTCCTGAGTTTCATTATTTGATTCTGGCACAACAAGAATTTGATTCTCAACCACCGGCTCTTTAACAGTTTCTTGCGGCAATATTTCAGTAATCTGAGCTTCATCATCCACTTGTGGCTCTGTACGATCGAGATCTGCAGCTTTGGGCTCACTGACAGCAGGCTCCAAGGACTTTTCTTCACTCTCGACAGGGATTTGCATTTGATCATTTGACTCAATCGCTGGTACCTCGGATTCAGCAGTTAAATCTGGAGTCTGTTCTCGAGGAACCTCGATGGGTGCTTTTTCGGTTACGAGCGGTTTGTTCTCACTACTAGATTCCTGGCTTTCTGGTTCGAAATTCTCTTCTTCATTATCGACAGGTGGAGTGACATCTTCCAAGTTTTCGACTTCCTTGAGGGTTTCTTCGCTTTCAACTGGAAGTTCCTCTTGAGTTTTCAAGTCGGGGGTGTGCTCCTCAGTTTCGACAGATAATTGCGGAATGCTTTCCTCTTGTAAGGGCTCAACGGCTTCTGTGGGCTCGCTAGAAGTCTCCTCGGTTACATGTTGAGTAACAGGAAATTCCACTGCTTTCTCTTCACTTTCAATTGGACGTTGATCATGAGAGTTTGATTCAGGAGCGGATGTCTTGGTTTCGACAACTGGTCCAGAATCGCTTTCTTCCTCCAAGGTTCGTGAAGGGTTCTCCGCAGATTGTTCAGGTACCTCCTCGCTGTGAAGTTCCCCATTTTTCATTTCCACATCCTTTGCCTCAGATTCAAGATGCTTTTCATCTTGGTTGTTTATGTCCAAAACGGGTATCTTGGTTTCAACAGCAGGATTGGAATTGCTTTGATCTTGAGGGGACTGGACACTTTGCTCCGCCTGGTCTGATGTCTCTTCACTGCTGGGATCCAAAACATCTGTTTCCAAATCCTTTGTATCTATCTCGGCAGGACCTTCACTTTGGTCGTTTGAATCCGAAAGGGGTGTCTCGATCTCCGCAGATGATTCTGAAGACTTATCCTCTTTCGAAGGGTCAACAACACTCTCCGCGTTCTCGATAGGAATATCCTCATTCTTAGGCTCTGGATCCTCCTTTTCCAGATTGATTTCTTCACTGTCAACCGGACGTTCGGCCAATTGTTCAGTCTCGGTTTCTTCATCAATCTTTTGCTCTTCATTGGGCGGATCAATGGCTTCAGGCTCGGCAGGAAATTTTAAGTCATCTGGGGTAACATCATCGCTTGCTTCGAATAGATGAGTATGATTCTCAACATCGTGATCTGGAACAATGGGCGTTCCTTCGGTTTCGACAGGCAGATCAGCAAAGCCAGATACGTTAGTCTGCTCAGAATCTGTAACAGGTTCGTTTATTTCCAAATTTGGAGTCTCCTCTGGGTGTGCTGAAGGGGTTTCTATCAAAGCCTCTGGGGTAGCACTCTCGATGTTCGTTTCCTGCAAACTTGGCTCATTAGATTCCTTGATTTCGGGGAGCTTCTCTTCTTCTTCTGCAGGAAGTGTCTGTTGCAAGTCGGCAGTCAAATTCTCATCTGGCTCCTGTGGAATAGGTTCATCGAAGGTTCTTTTTGGTTGTCAGCTTGAGTCATTATAGAAGTGTATTACAAATGTCTTACGTATGTTCCCCGACTGTTAGAACTTCCTTGCTGGGATTCACATCATCGACTGCATTATCTAAAGCTACGTCTTGCGTCGGTCTATACATCATATTAGTATCGACACAATTTTTCCAAGTAGCAAATTGATCAGTCCAAATTTTTCAACTTACTTTTCTTCCTCCACAGCAACAGGCGCTGTCTCTCCAATGGATCTTAATTTTGCGTTAGAATCTTGTAACTAGCTCCCACTCTATCCTCGAACAATCAACTTACTTCAAATCATCATCGCCTATATCTTCATTTTCCTGTACTTTAGCTCTCTCGTCATCACCAACTGCTTCCTCCTCAGACCTATGATTGTGGTGTATTAGCTCACCTCCTCTTACGCTATACATTCCGAAAACAACTTTTTCAGGCTTCATCCAACCATCAATAATCTGAATCATACGAAAAAAAAAAGACTTACCCTTCCACCGCAATAGTCTTTTCCTCACCAGGTATCTCCTCAATGGTAAACCCTCTTTCAGGATCCAATTCGTCCTTGGATAGTTCTGTGACATCGTCCTTTCCGGGTCTACATCGGTGAATCTTCAGGTCAATTCCCCTCAATTATGTTTTGTGAAATTTCAAGGATTATATTGACTTACATTGGTTCTACTTCTGTTTCTTGTATTTGAGGCGCTTCCTCTTCGGGACTTTAAGGCTTTTAGCACTATACAATGTGAAGGATATCTTGATGTAACTTACGTATCTTGGGCGAAATCAGAATTTTCAACTGATCTTGGGATGTTACCTTCAATTTCTTCTTCCTTCTCAAGAGCTTCGGGCTCCTGATTATCGTTACTTGTTGAAAGTTCAATTTCTTGGTTGGATTCAGACTATGAAAGTAATTAGTGCCATACGCAATCATGACTGTGATAGATGGAGCTCACAGAATCTTCGAGGGTTGCTACCGGCTCAGCTTCCTCTTGCGGGAGTGTTTCTTCGCCAGAGAGATCTTTTTCAGTATGTTGGGATTCGATAGCTGGTGCTTCTTCCGTGATCTCCAAGGTCTATAGATAATGTTAGTTCACGCCAACGCCACGCAACATATGAGTCTTACAGCTGGTTCCGATTCTTCTTCAGTTGGAATCGGCTCTTCAACGACAGCTTCCTGCGTTGGAGCCTCCGCTTCGATTGTTGTCGGCTCCTCGGCTGGAACTTCCTTCTCAACCTGAGTTACGGCCAATTAGCTGCTTGCTTTACGGCAAATCTTTCATTTCATGACGTTGACTTGAATAATTAGATCTGTGGTATCTTACAACTTCTGGCTCCGGTTCCTGGTCTACTTGTGTAGGGTCTGAATCTTCGTTGACATCGACCTAGATAAAATGTCAGTTGAGCTTCCATAAACATACAGATATCTATCAGGACTTACCGTCTCATCAGGATCTGGCAAGATAACTTTTGATTCAAGCTCTGGCTCTACTAGCGTTTCCTCGCTGGCGCTCTTTTCGTCTTCCGTCTAAAGTTCTTATTAGTGAAATATTCTACTTTAACAAACTCAACAACAGGGTCGTAGGATTGATGATATACTCACAGGTACTTCGGGCTCCAACTGTGCTTCTGGTTCCAAAATAATTTGTTCTTCGATCTTTCAAATCGTCAGTAAACTATAAAATCTGGCTTTCGAAAGATTTGAGACTTACTGGAGGTTCCAGGGGCTGTTCCGTAGACTCTGGAGTTGAATCTTCCACCACCTGATCTCCGTGTTAGCATCTTACAATATCCTCAGTCATCATTAGCAACATGACTTACAGGCGCTTCTGGTTCCAATGCTGGCGGCTCTTCCTCGACAACCTTGTCTTCTTCGGCCTGTAAGATCTTATCAGCATTTACACTTTCGTGAAACATCAGAAACATGGTGACCTACTGGAGCTTCCGGTACTTCCACATCCCGTTCTACTACATCACTTACCTTACCATCGTTATCTTCCCCGTCATCCATAGCTTTCATGATCCCCGCTCCGGCAATCCCACCCAAAGCAAGTCCGGCGATTGTTCTCTTTAACCCATCATGGTTGTTTTTAACCAAGTCACCATGCTCCCTGATTAAATCCCCATGTTTTGACAGAGTTTCCTCGTGTTTGTTGGAATTCTCGTCTACAAGCTTCCTCAATCCGTCGATATCGTTTCTTACTTCGTTATGTTGTGATCCAGTGTTTTCTTTTAGACCTTCCAATAAACCTCTATTTGTACTTATGACTTCATTTATGTCATGAATAGGAACAGTTGCTTCTTTGATTTCGCTCAAAATTGTCGTGTGTGAAGTATGCGAATCGTTGGATGTTGTTGTTGCGTCCTTAATTTCATTCAAAGCTATTGTGTGAGATTCATGAGCACCTTTCATTTCTTCCAGAGTAGAATTTTGAGATTCAAGCGTCGTAATGATAGTTGTGAGCTGGGTGTCTAGTGCACTTGTATCAAGGACCGGTGGTGATGTCGACTCAGACATAGCATCTGGCGATGACTGTGTTGAATGAATGGATTTCAGATCTGTCAAAGCAGCAGCGTGAGAAGTGTGAGAGTCATTCAATGCATTGACTGCTTCTTTGAGTTCACTAAGAGTAGTCGTGTGCTTGAGAATTGCGTCATTCGAATTGACGGCTGCGTCTCGTATCTCTACTAGTGTACCGGTGTGGGTATTGTGAGGTTCATTAGAGGCGTTTATTGCTTGCTTGAGTTCAATCAAAGTAGCAATTTGCGTGGCGTGTGCGGTACTCAGGGAGGCTGCTGCATCTCTGATGACTCCTAGTGTAGAAGTATGGGTGCCATGGGACTCGTTTGAAGCATTAGCTGCATTTCTGATTTCTCCAAGAGCTGCCGCGTGGGCC
The DNA here is from genome assembly GCA_019395255.1 of Botrytis medusae. Taxonomy (NCBI): domain Eukaryota; kingdom Fungi; phylum Ascomycota; class Leotiomycetes; order Helotiales; family Sclerotiniaceae; genus Botrytis; species Botrytis medusae. The sequence goes on from JAHXJL010000072.1 coordinate 270,747, forward strand.
GCGTGGGAATCATTTGAGGCACTAGTTGCATCCTTTATCTCACCCAGAGTCGTTATATGCAAGCCATGTGCTTCCATTCCAGCATTAGTAGTATCCTTGATCTCACCCAAGACCACATTTTGGCCTTCAAGCGTTGCAATAACCGCACTGATCTGAGTCTCCAATCCAGTCAAATCCACAGCAGAAATTGGTGCTTGGACTGCTTCAACAGTATCAATTGACTTGTTCCCATTATGTTCGGAGGAAATAGACGTATTCACTGCTGTCTGAAGTTCAAGCAGTGACCTATCCAACTTCTCTTGTGAATCATTGCAAGTATGCAACGCAGTAAGTATCTCATCACTGACATCCGATTCCTTGAGATTATTGAAAGCTGAAGAATTGCCTTCTTGCAGCTCATGCAATGCTGTCAAGATCTCATCACTAACATCTGAATTCTTGATTTCTGTGAGTAGATCGGTGTGGCTTTCAAGGGTATTCAAGATTCTAGGTAAAGTGTCGTTGGCAATTTCGGAGGGATTCGTGATGTTGGTAGGAATGTTGGATTTGAGTTCATCTAGAGTTACTGTATGTGCATTTAATGTACTCTTGATGGCTATGATGTGTGGTTCCAGCAAATTGTCTACTACCATCGCATCCATGTCATTTTTGGCAAGGGCCTCGGACTTTATTTCTTGCAGTACAACCATATGAGCATCGAGTGCACTCTTAATCGCCGTAACATGTGGTTCAAATGAATCAAGGCCAACATTATCTCTTGAAGTTGTAGGCGGAGTGGAATCATTGTTCTTTGATCTGATTTCATCCAAAGCTTCTGTGTGTGAATCTAGCATGCGTGTCAGAGAACTAAAGTGATCGTCAAATGCTGCTGTGCTCAGCTCCGTTTGTCCAGTAGTCGCTGTGAAATCCTTCGCCTTAATTTCTTCCAATGCTGTAGTGTGTGCTTCCAACATGTTAGTGATAGAACCAAAATGTTTGTCAAGGATTTCAAGCGTATTTTCTGCAGGAAGAGAGGAATTGAAAGGACCATCCTTGGATTTGATCTCGTCCAATGCGGCTGTGTGTGCTGCTAGTATACCGGTGATTGAACCGAAATGTGTATCGAAGGCATCCATATTGATTGCTGCGGGTACACCACTAGATTGGACATCCTTTGATACAATCTCATCCAAAACTGCACGGTGAGAATCCAGAGTCGAAGTAATTGGACTTAAATCAACGGTTTTTGCACTGTCCTTGGCCTTGATATCCTCTAAGGTTGTAGTATGAGCTTCCAACAAGGCAGTTATTGGGCTGAAATCAGCAGGTGCCATATCTTTCGATTTGATTTCATCCAAGCTGGCAGTATGAGCGTCTAACAAAGCAGTTATTGGACTTAAATCAATGCTGTTTGTAGTGTCCTTGGCCTTGATTTCATCTAAGGTTGCAGTGTGAGCTTCCAACAAAGCACTTATTGGACTGAAATCTGGATTACATCCCTCATCTTTCGACTTTATTTCCTCTAAAGTTTTAGCATGGTCTTCAAGCATCGATATGATTGGACCAAAATCAGCAGATGCTAAATCTCTCGATTTAATATCATCCAAGGTTGTGGTGTGAGCCTCCAGCAAGGCAGTTATTGGGCTGAAATCTGGATTCCCTCCTGCATCCTTTGATTTAATCTCTTCCAAAGCCACAGTATGTGCTTCAAGCATGGAGATAATTGTACCAAAATCAGCAGGTATTAAATCTCTCGATTTGATATCCTCCAAGGTTGCACTGTGAGCTTCTAACAAGGCAGTTATTGGGCTGAAATCCGGACTACCTCCTGCTTCTTTCGATTTAATCTCATCCAATGCCGCTGTGTGTGTTTCCAAGAGAGTACTAATGGAACCAAAATGGCTATCAAAGGCACTAGCATCAATTCCCCCGGGTCCCGAAGCATCCTTTGTCTTGATTTCTTCCAGAACAGCAGCGTGCATATCCAACTTTTCAATAATAGTTCCCATATTCTTCTCCAAGCCACCCAAATCAACACTTGCACTTGCAGTTGAAGATTCGGAAGGTGGAGTTGGTAGGGCCTTGATGGTTTCCAATGCAGCTGCGTGTGAAACATGTGACTCGTTTGATTTTTGAACTTCTGTGAGAATTGCCGTGCTTGTTTCTATTAAGCTGTCCATCTTGGTTTCAAAATTTCCTAGATCGATTGCAATGCTTTGTTCTGGTGGTGGAGTGGAACTTTTGAGGTTTTCTAGAGCAGATGCATGCGAAATATGCAAGTCGTTCGACTTTTGAACTTCCGCTAATATGGCTGCACTTGTCTCCAATTCCTTCATACTCTCGAGCGCAGCCGTATGCTTCTCATGTGCCTCGTTAGACTTCTGTACTTCTGTCAAGATCGTTTGAAGTGTTTCCACGTCTGCTGATGTGGAAGCCGGTTGAGTTGATAAATCCGCAGGTTGTGTATTTCTCTGTTTGAGCTCTCCCAAAACTGTGGCATGCGCCTCATGCGACTCATTTGATTTTTGTATACCAGCCAAGATTTCAGTGCTGTTATCAGCTTCCTTAATCTCCCCCAATATCTCTTTTTGGGCGTCGAGCGTTGACTGCAGAGCATTGATTTGTTCCTTCAATAGTCCCAAGCTATCATTATGTGACGAAGTTCCTGTTTCCAAGCTATCCTTCAACGCTTCTAACTTAGAAGATATGGCTTGAAGAAGCTCAACATCCCCCCCACTGCCATTGGAAGCCACAGTCCGCATCTCTTGAATAGGCGTCTCTCCAGTCAGATGGTCATTGATCGCCTTTACATTTATTCCTAGATCCGGACCAATTCGAGTGATGACTACCCTAACGTTTTCCTGCAATTGATCTATTTGCGTTTGTATCACCGAAGTCTTGGTATCATTCTTGTCTGAGCTTTCTTTCAAACTATCCAAGCGTTCGTTCGATGTCAATAAATTATTTATCTCCGCTATTCCTTCTACCACCTTCCCTAGTTTATGATTATTCAAGTCCAACGAGTCCGATATTTCAGTTAGTTTTCCGGCTGTGTATGTGAGGCCTCGGTTGAAGAGAGGTCTTGATTCCTGGTTGGAAACTGAAACAGGTGTACCAGTCCCAGAGACCAAATTATCTGGTATTGGCAGTGGTTCTTCGTCTGATATTGGGTGTGAAGTCAGGGCGCCATGAATACTAAGTCGTGCTTGGCTCGGAGTCATTGCTCCCTCATCATCTGCCATTGACTCCAACTTCAATAAAACATGATCCACGCTGTTGTTGGTCCTCTTCAAGAGTAGCTCATGTTGTAGAACTGCATTGACAACTGGCTCAATTGTATCTAAGGCGGTTTTGATCTCGGGCTTGAGCAACTTGGCTATATGTGAAGCAAGTCCAGCCTGGAAGACATCCCCAGAGATAGCTTCGTCAATTATCCGTCGGAGGAGTTCCGGATCTGTTGGACTACTACCGGAGAAGCTTGCATGCTTAGGACTGGTAGAATCATGAGATTTCTTTCCTTCGAATGATGCCCGTATCCGATGCGATAGGGGAGGTCGCGAATTGGTCGGCATTCTTCTCGTACCCTCTCTTGATTTTTCTTTCCTGAGACTACCAGAAGTACCAACAGAAGGTTGAAGATTAACTGGCATTGAAAAAATTAAACAAATAGTAAAACGAACGAGATAAACTTAAAGATGAACACTTGAGACGATTGACGTTCAAGAAATAATATTAGAGAGCTGCCTTACAATTAATCTTACCTTTTTACCATGTCCCCAGTCCGCATATATGACAATTTGAACACTTGAAATATATAAAACATGGTTGTATAGCACGAATGGTTGTCAATTCATGCGTAGTTAAACGTTGGACTCAATGTTAAGTGGTTGAAAGGAGGTGAGAGAAGTGAGAGCAAATAATGTGTTGTTTTCGAGTGGAGCCAAATGAATGAATGATGTTTCTTGAGGCGCTTTCGCTTTGCCCAAGTTACCTTTGCAGTGCTTTGGTACTTCACCGGGAACTGGGGTGCAGCTCAATGCCGGGCTTTCCCCCTCGAGCGATCATCCCTTCATCTGATGCCGTACACGTATTACCGTTAAGGTTGTGATTAGACGTTGGCAAAATGTATTGCTATGAAAGTTCGGATTAAGCAAAACTTGATTGATCAATGAGAACTATCAATCAATACAAGAGCCATGAGTGGTGTCTAGTAATAGACTAATAGTAACTCCCAAAATGACCTCCAAACTCGTAGGTAGACAATTAGGTCTGTGTGCATGTCTGATGCTGATGGAGGGGAGGGAGGGGTTACATTTGGAGGGGAAATTCCCAGCCATTGGCAGCACAGGCAACTCTGATGGTCCAAAAGACCTAACAACATCACGATAGTTGACGTGCAAATGTAAAATGACTACTACTTGGGTAGAAAATAGTACATGCCATTTTAGCTCCCGTTGCTGTTGTTTGTTGTTCGGCTGATGAAGGATAAATAAATAAATGACAATCAAGCTCCAACCTTGTTTTGTGCTTCGCTGGAAGGCATATTACAGAGTATGCCTGCGAAGTATCCATGCTTTGGAAAATGTATCAAACAGAGCATCATTGGTTCTCTCATCGGGCGGGAATCTGATACAAGGTTAATAAATCACCTTTTATACCGTCATGACTGTGTGCTATGGTATAGGATCTTGTCTCGAACTTGTATGGGATGGTTCAGGGGTCATCGTCTAAACCCAAACGTCTAATTGAATTTAATGCTTCTCTCCAAAAATATCTTTTAAACTTCGTCGTCACCGAGACTTCTACCTTTACCATATCATATGTCTATCAAATTCTGTAAATTTGATGAATACCTGCAAAGGATTTCTTGAGGGTGGTCTTGGGTAGTAAGACCACGAATATATCCGGATTACAACATAAAATGATATCCAATACTTTGCTTCATTCTCATTATCATGCTCGTATATTATCATCGTCCATGCTATCATATGACCCTTTCTTCCATCCTTTGTATTCTCCGAAACTATCAGACAACATCCTCAAGAATACAACACAGCATATCAAATTTTGATACGTACCACAACACGGAAAATGTCTAACAAAGATACATTATTCCACTGCCCCGAATTTCCCTCCTATCCGAAACTCGGTAATATTTTATGCCGATGGCCGACCAACTGGATTTTGGTTGGACTTTGGCTGGATTTTGGCCTGCCTCGGCAAAACATGGAAAAGCGCGGTATCGGTATAGCTCCCTCTTGACAATCACAAGCTTCATTCATAACATTCCCCTCCAATAAACATTCCTTTCGCAGCCAGATCTTCTCACAATCCTTCAAAGTTTCCTTCCTTACCCTCTCCCAACCATGGCTCCCACCTCTACCTCTACCTCTACTGGAGCTCAAATAAATCAGAAGATTGACACCATCAACCCTCATCTGCCCCACGTCCCTGAATCTAAAGCCGAATTAAAACAAGACGCCGAAATTGTTGTTCAAAAATCATTCGCAGGGTTACGGTCACTGGCTGCTGGAGGTTTCGGTGGTGTTTGTGCAGTAGTTGTTGGTCATCCATTTGATTTGGTCAAGGTCCGTTTACAGACTGCGGAAAGAGGGGTCTACAAAGGTGCTATTGATGTGGTTACGAAATCTGTCGCGAAGGATGGTCTTGCGAGAGGTTTATATGCGGGTGTGAGTGCGCCGCTGGTGGGTGTCACTCCTATGTGTATGTTTCCCTTTTCTTCTCCCTCTATTTTGGTTATTCTTTTCGTTGTTTCGAGATCGAAGTTCTTGGGCACATAACTAATCTTTCTACTCGGCAGTCGCTGTATCTTTCTGGGGTTTCGACGTTGGCAAGAACCTTGTGCGCAACTTTACCTCCACTGCCCCTCACGAACCCCTCACAATCGCTCAAGTTAGTACTGCTGGTTTCTTCTCCGCCATCCCACAAACTATCATTACCGCCCCATTCGAACGTGTCAAGGTCCTCCTACAAATTCAAGGTCAAAAAGAACTTGCGCCTGGGGAAAAACCAAAATACAATGGTGGTGTTGATGTCGTGAAGCAACTTTATAAAGAAGGTGGTATCAAATCAGTTTTCCGAGGATCAGCTGCTACACTAGCAAGAGATGGGCCTGGAAGTGCCGCATATTTCGCAACTTACGAATACATTAAGCGTCGTCTAACCCCTATAGACCCCATCACCGGAAAACCGGGGAAGGACTTGAGTTTATTGGCGATCACTGGAGCGGGAGCATGCGCAGGTGTAGCAATGTGGATTCCAGTTTTCCCAGTTGATACAGTCAAGTCGAGGCTACAGACTATGGAAGGGAAACCAACCGTTGGGGGTGTTATAAAAGGATTGTATAGAAATGGAGGGCTCAAGGCGTTCTTCCCTGGATTCGGACCAGCATTGGCAAGAGCTGTCCCTGCTAACGCCGCAACATTTTTGGGTGTTGAATTGGCGCATCAAGCTATGAATAAGGTGTTCGACTGAGTGGCTAAGAGATGGAACCAATACCTTTTGGATGGAACTTGGGACAATGGGGATAGTTAGCTTTGAAAATAGACAATAGGGAACAGGGAGGTACTTCGCTACTACTACGTTGGTAGAGATAGATTTCTTTAATTCTGGCTGGAAGGAAAAGAATTTATAGACTTGAGATACCACACAATTGAACTTATTAAGGAGATCAACACCTAGTTGTGCTCAAAAATTCTCTGTATTTTGATAAGTGACTCGAATTCACACCGCATACCCACATCACTCACTTCAATATTCAACTATCACAATACAATAAGAATGAATGGTCGTTGTCGTCTTGTAAGTATCTCAGAATTACTATCGCATATCGTTATCGTAGTTATCACGCTTATCATATCATTGAATTCCAAATTGATTACAAAGCATCTAATTTATTTATTCGTCTTACTCTCACTCCCCTCAGACCCATCATCTCATCGACATTATCATACCATGAACCTTCCCCGGCCGCAGTGATTTGTGGATTCTCTGGTAAGCTCCTCTAAACTCATAATGTTTCCTCCCATGACATGTATCCTTATACAGAACCCTCTTTGAGCCAACCCTTGACCATGATTTTAAACACCTTCGTCCTATGCGATTCCATTCTTGAATGCTGAACGAGCTTTATGCGTAACATATATATTCTCCAAAAATACATGCTCATTTTATCTACCACAGTCATATTGAAGGCTCACCAATGACCCGAACTCTTGTTCAGAGATCCTTCATTCGAAGAAGAGCCCCAATCACAAATATTGGCCATTGCCTACCGTTCATCCTGAGGGACTCTAGGAACGCTTTCCAATATGTGCCGAGATCACCATATTCTACTGGTAGAGATACAAGGTCTCCTGTTGCATCTGAGTATCCATTGAGGAACTTGGAGCAAGATAAAGAATCCAAGTCCACGCCTACAGATAGGAATTACGTTCCATTAAGGGAGTGGCAGAAATCGAAAGTATGGAACAAAATATTCAGTCCATACTATGACCCCAAAAAGTTTCAACCTTTGCGCCTACTAAGTACCCCTGTGCCGCTGTGGGATATTGCGCCTGGTTGTATTCTATTTCTTCCCGGTGTAAGCAAGCTGGACCCCCTGGCCCTCGCAGAACTCGAAAAATATGGCAACATTGGCATGGCTGGCCATCCTGTCGTGGTTCTGGCAGTTGATTTGAAAGGGGTTAACGAAGCTACAGTTGCTGTGGCAATAGTCCGATCCTACTCTCAACATAAAGATGAGTGTCGATATCTTGGGTTAGACTGGTTTGATACTAAACACTTCGAGATACAACAGAGAGGCAATCACGATTTACCTCCACGACTCGAGCACAATATAAAAGTCGTACGCCTGTACAAAACCCCTTGTTCGAATTCTTCGAATTCAGTACGGCAATTTGTTCAAACAAGCGCCATAATCACTGTTCCTTTCCAATCTTTATTGACGGAAACCAGGTGGGACCCAATAACTCATTGGTGGCCTTCATCCTGTCTTAATGGTTGGGGTAGACGCATTATAAAGGAAGATTTTATGCACATCGCTGATACTATTGGCTTCAAGCCAGATCCATGGGTTAGCAGCGGTCCATATATGTGGAAGGATTTTGTTCAGAAGACTGGGATCAACACATTTGGTCTTGATATTGAGGATCCTGCGCTATACGACGAAAAAGCCTTTTACCGCCAAATTTGGGAAGAGGGACGGGAAAAATATAATAAGCACTACAAATTGCCTTCGAATCATACTTCAAGCGCCAATGATTATTCGCCCTTGGGGTGGGCTTTTGATCGAATGCCGCACACAGGGCTCATACGCAGAAGAGTTCACGCTTTGAGGTCTTCTACTTATAAAAGATTTCGCCTCAATATTCCAGCTGCATCTCATATCTCTACTCAAGATTAATTTCAATAGTTCTTATCTTGCCCTTACACTCAGCTGTGAGGGACTTACGAAGTTATTAAAATTGTAACATTTTTAGAAACTGCATCATACCGCATCGCATCTATCCTTTCGTTTCCAACAACCACTTTGCTTGGATAATTCGCGGGCGAATCGTGAAGGTATGATGTATGTAGCAATTTCGTTTGTTGCTCAATCTTATTGCTGAGTATATTGCTAAAAACTACCCATTACGTTTTCTTAGCCATAGCATATATTGCTGATATTTTGTTGAGGTTGACGCGGTATCCTGAGTTCTGTGACCTCCATAAGCGAATGTGAAAGGTGCGTGATTGAGGGTACAGGTGTGTATTTTATTATGTCCTAGTCTTGTCATTCTAGAACTATTCTCTTAATTCTTCGTCCTTTAAGCCCTGTCTACAACTTGCAGCTTTTTTTTTTAATTCCTTTACGAGGTCGCTTAGATTAGTAGATGAAATGGGGACGAGTACCATAGCATCGGGCTTAGTCTATAGTGTGCAATAATGTTGAATTCATTTTCTGTACTATGGGTAAATCGCTATTCGCTATCTCATTCTATAATCCAGTGATCAGTTCAAGAGCAGAATCGTAACTATAGGCCATTCTACAAGACTAGGAAACAAAGAGGCGGGTATACAACGTGAGACGATGTGTTATGTATTGAAATAGTCTTGAATATACTACTGTGCTCCCTCGACCTTTGGATATCGTGTTCATTTTCGGTCTGAGAGGAAATATATCTGGAAGCTTTATCATCTGTGAAAAAGTTTTTGGTTCAGAAATATCGAGTAATTGAGTCATGATAGTCTCGTGATGAAACTTCTCAGCGCGGCAATGTCGAGTCCATTCTCACTGCATATTTGAAGCGTCGTGGCATCCAATTACCACAACCTAGTGCCGAGATTTTACAAAGTAACAATCTATCCGATGCTAATAGTTCTTATCTGTTTATCGGGTTTACATTTTATTACTATATCATTTCTGGACTTGAAAGCTTTCTTTTTTTTTTTTGTGTGTGTGTGTGTGTGTGTTGGAGATACTCTCTTCCTGACAAATGTACCTGCGTCTCGGCCTCAAATCCTACCAAGCTGAGCGGGGCGAGAAGAGAAGCACTTCACATTCATCAAAGTGCTGTTAGAGACGCGGTACTTGGTATACGCATCAATTTGCACTATCAGATCAGATCAGATCAGATCAGATCATATTTTGCGTGAGATATGCGTGTGATTGTCCATCGTCATATCAGATAGTTGCTTATATATGTGATGTCGGCGTAGTCTCATGTTGAACGTTTTCATATTTTATAATTGATGTGTGTGTTTTTTTTTGTGTTCTTTTTGGAGATGGTGAAGCCGGTGGTGATGAAGCTGATGGTGGGTTGGTGGATAGGTTCTAGTGCCTTTCTGAAGGGGAGGGAGGTTAGTTGAGGGTTGGGGAATGGTGGATGTGTGGGTGTTGGGGGCCTAGACCCATGAATATTATCTGCAAATAGACACTCGTGCCCTTGAATCCATCGCTCCTTGTGTCCTTGTGTCTGCTCTCTGTCTTCGCTGTCTTTGCCCGGTGCTTACTAACCCTATGTAATATGTAATATGTAATATGTAATATATACCAGCTATCTAAGGATTCACTGAAATTTGGAAAATAGGGACAGAGATGTGATATTACTCAACGGAAAAACGACCGAAATCATGTGTGCAATTTGATTCAATTTATCTATTCAAAGATTCATCAACTATTCCTTTCTCCAAAGTTCGTGAACACACACGTTGTGAAGAAATAATAACGCCATTTTACATCCATCCCAACCCATCCCATCGTCCATCAACCAAACTATCTATCCATTTTGAATTCTTCCCCTCAGAATCTAAGCAACTCCACCTTCCTGTCCCTCAATTCCACCCATACCACCCATCTGTACTTCCGATCCACCAGTCTCTTCATCCTTCTCAATCTTTTCTGCTTTAACATCCACACCCCTATTAGCTACTTGCTCTACGCCTGCAACCAACGTATCGTAAGGTCCTTCTCGAATTTGTACATCTCCGTCTCTCTGATCTCCTTTCTTTACTTCCGTAGCAGCCGCACCCTCTAATCCACCATCAACATCAACCTTGATCTCTCCGTTCTCAACCTTGAATCCTGGAGCGACTTCAGTCTTGATTTCTCCTTCCTTTTTAAGTTCCGCTTCCCTTTGAGCTCCTACTGAGTTATTAACCAAAGGTGTGGTGTCATTGAAAATTCTCAATAACATAGCACTTCTATCCTCCTTTGCCAACATCAAATTAAGCGAATGCATACTTCTCCACAGAGGAAGAACCATTCTCTCGGTAAAAGCATCTTCACCTTCACCTGGTTCAATTCTCAGAACACAACATCCCATTCCGATATCTCTGACTCGCTCTCCAATCTCTCCAAGATCTTTCCATCCATCGCCTGATACTTTAGGGAACATTTCAATCAAGAGAGTACGAAGTGTCTCTTTCTTAGACAAATTGACAACTCTTCCCTCTCCGACATAACCTTGAAGAATTGGCATACCTTCAGATTGAATACGCCATCTGCAAACACCCTCTCCTTGAACATCTTGTTTCATGAACATCTTGACACCAGCATGAACGAACTTTATACCTTTACCCTCATTCTCGGATAAGATATCTCTGATCAAGGCAGTTGTGTAGTATATAGTCTTAGCTGGTTCACCAGTTGCATTTCTAACCAAGAATCTATCTCTTGGGAACTTCTCACTCAACTTGTAAAAAGATTCAATATCTTGAACTTGAGCGTGGTCACCAGGAATATATTTGAATGCCTCTTCAAATGCTTGATTCTGACCGTACTTATTAAGAAGCTTTTTTGGTGGAGCATCAGCTCGTTGATCGCCTGGACGAGTTGTAAGATCTAATTCTGCACCTGGTGGTGGTGGGTAATGTTCTGTACGGCCCTCGGTGGGTGCTGATGCATGAATTTCGGTATCTTCTGTCTTTAATTTTTTGTTCTCAATAGCGGCGTCCATTTCGGTGTCTTCGATCTCTGAGGCAGGACGCTTAGAGCCGACGGTGTGTGTTGCATCGGATCCAGGTTGTTCTTGGTTTTGACGTGCTACAGGTGTAACTTCATCAAGAGTGGATGTGGTAGGGTGAGTAAGTTCATCAGCTGCCTCGATTTTTGGTGCAACAGTCTCACCATCCTTTGGAGCAGGGGCAGACTCAATCTCGTCAACAATTGCTGTGATGGGAGGTTTTGGTGCAATTTTTTTGTTTTCCGATTCTGGCTTTGCTTTGAACTCTGCTTGTTTCTCCAGAATTGTGATAAAGAAACCACCAGTATCTTGCAAATGTGCGTAAACGCGCATGCATTGATCCAAAGGAACACTTGACATAGATTCATCAGTTGGTGGGAACATTCCTTCGACCAATCTACCAGTCCAGTCATCTTGTCCATTTTCCGCAACGAACTTTTGTAATTCAGCCCAAGATTTCCAAACACGACCTTTCTTATCCATAACGGTCCAAGTTTTTAAACCCGGTCTTCTCTTCAGTAAAGGTAATTGATCATCGCTAGATACCAATTTAACCTTCTCGGGACCACCGCATCTTTCAATGGCGGAAGCAACGACTGCCTCGTTCTCGATAGGATTCATACTACAAGTAGAATAGACAACACGTCCACCAACCTTGAGCATTTGAAGAGCTCTAACCAAAATGCGAACTTGTGTAACATAAAGTCCAAGTGCATTACCTGGATTCCAATCCTTCCACAAATTCACATTCTTTCTAGTTGTGCCATCTCCAGAACAAGGTACATCGGCCAAAATTCGATCGAATTTAAGGTATCGGTTGGTCGCTGGGTTTTCTGGAGTAGGTGGAAGTTTGATTGATGGAAACATAGTGGCATCATGATTCGTAACGATAAGGTTGGGGGAAGAAAGTCGTTTAAGTTGATGAATCAACATGTGACTTCTTTTGTAGTCGGCATCGTTAGCGATCAATAAACCTGTAGCTCTTCCATCATCACTTGGATCAAGCTCTAATTCTGCGTCTGCGCTTCCGTCTCCTTTCAAAACCGCTTGAACTCTGTTTTCCTCTCCATGATGTACCATTTCCAACAATTGAGCTGCCTTACTTCCTGGCGCAGCACACATATCCAAAACGGTCATCCCCGGTTTCAAGTCCATAACCAAAGGTGGAATCATACTGACAATCTCCTGTCTACTAATATTTCCGACACTGGTTTCTGAAACCAAGAATTTCTGAAATTTGGCAAACGGAGGAGATTTTCGGATGACAGTTTTCGAAGTCTTCATCGACCATGCAAGTTCATCGGGATACCATGGAACTGGCATTGGAGGTTCAACCGGACTACCATCGAATTGCTTGATTTCCGAGATTTCAGGAATGTATCGTTCTTTTAATTGTTTTTGAACTGCAATTGCATGACTATAGGTTGTTAGAAAATTCAACCAGGCGAAAAATATCATTCTAATGAAATCATAGTCAAATAAAACATACCCTTTCGACCCCGCAAATCGAAAACTGTTTGGTAATTCTCTCTTCAAGGCTCCCCAGAATTCCTCTTTCTCTGCCTCTTCCAAGTTCAAAAGCTCATTGTAATATCTCTCGAATTTCTCGTTGGATTTTGGAACTTTCTCAAAGCTGCATCGATTATCGACTTGATTGTCTCTCGATCTTCCACCATTTCTACCACCTCGTCCTCCTCTGCCGCCACGACCTCCCTGTTAAATGTTAGATATTTTGATTATATCAATTGAAAAGTGGAAGTCAAAAGCTTACCTTTCCACGTTGACCCATTTTCAATTGATTGGGTTGATTGAGAAATGGATTTGTGGAAAATATTGAATTTGCGCAAAATCAAGCTATGTCTTTCAGTCGCAAATGATGATAAAAATTAAATGCTGAAGGTCTATCGGAACAATTGATAATCCGAGGGTCCGAGATCATGTCTAGTGACAAACCAATCATATACATGGATATTCATTCACACAGACTACTGATAGTAAGCTTAAGGTTGAATATGAGTTAACAAGAAGGTAGATAGATACTGCCTGTAGTATCTCAGGGTAGACTACAGTCAAACTCATATATACAAAAGAGCTCCTCATCTGACATTCATATATTCAGCTCCATCCAATCCATAAGTACTTTATTCATTCAATTCATTCATTCATCTCATTGTGAACAAAAAGAGAATCCAAAGTCAAGACTAGCTCATAACCACAGCCATTACATTACACCGTTTCCCCTCACCATGTCAAAACTTACATGAACGATATGATAAGAACGCTAGGGAGAGGGTGATTTAGTACAGGTAAACTAAAAAGGAGATTAGTGTACATATTTGATCAATCATCCCCTTTTGTCATGCATTTAACAAGATTCGTGTCCTGGACACAAGTCAGAAGGTACTTGGGATACAAGTGGGAGCAGGTGAGTCTCAACAGGGTCAAAGGTTTCAGGATGTTTGTATTCCACATCTTCATAACCTATAACAGAGATGATGCTGATAGTCAGCCCTTAGGCTAGCTCGGGAATGACGAGAAAGGAACTTTGTATAAGCTTGTCAAAGGGTGAGTCTGAATTCTTAAAACTGTAGAATAGATCTTATTGAAAAGCTCTGAAACTATCAGAAATATACAGAACAAGAAATTTAATATCAAATTTCTTGTCTCGAAGTATTGCTTCCTGGAAAGCCAAAATAGACAATCTCATCCTCAGTCTTTCTTCCAGCCCGTTACGCCTTCCCCAAATATGCAATTTTCCCCAAGAAACTCCCTAGTTATTAACACCAAATCATCTACCCTCCAGCTCCATTATACGCACAATCTGTAACTGGCATAACGACCAGCAGTTTCCGACTTTCTAATAATCTTAACGACCTGTCCTCTTCTCAATCCCAAATATTTCGCAACTGGATCCGCAGCCTGGATACGTGGAAGTTGAGTATCCTTCAATCTATATCTTGACAACAACTTGGCCCTCTCTTCTCTACTTAACAAAACATGCTTGGGAACCAATTCATGATGTGTAATATTGACAAGTAAATCTTGCTCGACGAAGGTCTCGATTCTTGTCTCGGATGCGACAGCGGGAATAATCTTTTGAGCGGGACCTGATGGTGCAACAGGGGCGATGAGGATTCCGGCCGAGAAGTTATGTTGAGAAAGATGCTGGGCGAATGTTCGCATTTGTTTGATTCCAATGGAAACATCAGTCACCATGAGAAACTCAATCCAGATAGTACCGATTTCCGAGGTAGTGGGGTTTGGGTTCTCCGCTGTGGGCGCAACTGCGTATTTGGCAATCATAGCTTCACTTGGAGTTGCGGAAAAGTTCATCTGGCGACGACTGAGGAGGTTAATTGTTAGCCCATGAGTTTGAGAATGCACGCCATGCCCGACGGAGATAGAAAAGCCAGTATGTGGTGAGAGAAAGTTGACTGAGATGAGAAAGAGAAGGGCGCATACTCAACACTTCCATCATTACTGGTGAACTTGCTCTTGAATGTATCAAAGCTCATGTTTACTTCTTCTTCAGCGAGAAGGTAGCCCCGATCCTGGACCATCTCGTGCACAGTTCTATAACATCTCCAGAGCTTTGCTGCCTCTCTATCAATTCCATCCCGTTGCTTTTGCGCGCGATCCTCGTCATCAGCCATTTTGAAGATTTAGGTAAGAGGTAGAAGAAGGAAGATTAAATTGCAGGTTCCAAGATAATCGCGTAACGACAAAGAATCTTGTCCTACAAAAAGCCCTGGAATGAGTCAAAAAACGGATTGTGGAAAGTTGATTGTAGATTGACTTGTTGATGGAAGTTCAGATTCAGTCAAGGGCCCTTTGTAAATATTTTGACGCTAGTGGCTCAAAAAAAGTTCAAGCAGAAAGCAGAGTGCAGAGTTGGACTGCAAAATGTATGGGGAAGTCACATGATATGTGAAGCTGGTGGCTGGTGGCTGGTAGACACCGACTTAGCGAGTTGGCCGACTTGCCGAGTGGCTTGTTAGACTGTAGACTGGACTATGGTGGACTGAACTATACTGGACTGAACTGTAACCATAACCGTCCTGTCTCAACCAAACTTCGCTTGCTCAGTACACAAACTCGAAGACATCAACAAGACCATAAGAATAAGTCAACCAGACAATGAGACAGCCAGTCAACCAGTCAGCCAGTCAGCCAGTTAGCCAGACAACTCTTGACTTCAAGGTCACCACACTGTCCTCATATCCTCCTGTGCTTATCCGAGGGAGCTGTATAAAGTAGGGTCTACTCGTACTCCATAGATCCCTAGATAATACTAATTACTGACTAATAATTCCCCCAACATGAATTCAAAGTTAATTCAATACAATCAATCAATAATAATACAGCCAATACACTCAATACAGCCAATACAGCAGCCAGTACAGCAGCCAATACAGCCAAATACACCTAATACATCTAATACAGCTAATACAACCAATAGAACCCCGAGAACCAATTAAAAAGCTACCTGTCATCCCACAACTCAAAAAAAGAATAATTGACTAATATAAATCTTTCCCTCAACCTTGTCAATCTAACTTATAAACTGTCTAACTTACCCGGAATAACCTCTACCTCGACCCTTTTTCTATATTCATACTTATTTTCTATAAGTACAGATATAATACTGTGTCCTTTTCCTCCAAGTGACATATTCTTTTTTTTCTTTTGGTGTCAAGTTAATTGAGCATTTACTTGTTCATTGCATTACCCGTAGCTTGTCATAATCCCACCAAAAAAAAAAATTATGGCTGATATCAAATCCTCTCCTTCTGCGACCAAGGTCGACGAGGGAGCCAAGAAGGATGTTCAAACCAGACCAGTCAAGCCAGATGAAGCTGCATTCAAGGCAAAGTTAGCTCAAGCCGAGAAGGATCATAAGCAGAGTCAAGAAAAGGCTGTAAGTAAAAAATCCACATTGTTCATTACCCAGTATCTAACATGAGTTCATGCAGGCTGCCGCCAAAGCAAAATTGGACGTTGCGCAACCAAACAAGAACAAGGACTCTCCAGCTGCCAAACGAAGAAATGATTTAATCAGTCAATTGAAGGAAATCAAGGAACAACAAGGTGCTGGAAAGGCTGGTCGTTTACAAGTTTTTGATCAAATCAAGAAGATTGATGAACAAATCAAGGCCAAGGTTAACGAGCAAAAGGTTGCCAAAGGAAAGGTTGGATTCAAGAATGTCGATGAATTGGACAGAGAAATCGACAGATTACAAAAGCAAGTTGATGCTGCCACCATGAAGATCGTTGATGAGCGCAAGACTCTTACCGAAATCTCCAATCTTCGCAAGCAACGTAAGGGATTTGCTGGATTCGATGATACCGAAAAGTCAATTGAAGCTTTGAAGGCCAAGAGAAAGAATCTCCAAGACTCCCTCGACGACCCAGAAAGCAAGGCATTATCCGAGAAATACTCAAAGCTTCAAGGTGAATTGGATGTCTTGAAGGCTGAGCAAGATGATGCTTTCAAGAACTTTGGCGCCCTCAAGGCTGAGAAGGATAAGCTCCAAGCTGAGCAACAAGAGAAATGGCTTGCTTTGAGACAGATCAAGGATGATCATTACCAAGCCGTCCGAGCTGCTAGCAACTACGATTACAACCAACGTCAAAAGGCTCGCGAGAGATCAAAGCTTGAGTGGGAAAAGAAACAGACCGAGGCGAAGAAGGAACGCGCCCAAAAGATGCTCGCAGAGGCCAGTGACCCTGCCTACCTTGACGAAATTAGAAATGCCGAATCAGTTCTCCGCTATCTCGACCCAACTTACACCACAACCAAGGCACCTTTACAAGCTCCTTCTGGACTTGAAGCTGCTGCTGGACGTACTGTTGATGATTCTGGACTTAAGGGAACTAGAGTCTTGAAGAAGGAAGACCGTGAAGAAGATTTCATGAAGGGAACTGGAGGCAAGAAGGGAAAGAAGGGTAACAAGAGAAATGCTGCAGCTACTTCTACCCCTGCTTCAACAAAATACAGTTGCCCACCAGCTGTTATGGAGGATCTCACTAAGATGGGAATTGACCCACCTTTCAGCGCTGCTGATGTTCCAGCCGTTACCGAGAAAGTCAAGGCTAAGTTGGCTCACTGGAAAGAGGACCAAGCTGCTCAAACTAAGCGCGTAAGTTTCTTTTCGTGTATTTCTTGAAATCATTTACAACAAGCTAACATCCGCACTAGAACATTGAGAAAGCCCAAAAGGAAGTTGAAAAACTTGAAGCCGAAGAATCAGGAGCTGCAACTCCAGCTTCAGAAACTCCAGCTACTAACGGACATGGTCATGGCGAAACTAAGGCTACCGCTGGTGCAGATGAGGGTGGATCTGTAGCTAACGAAGTCGAATTGATTAAGGAGGGTGAAAAGGATGCTGCTGCTGATGCAACTGCTGCCGCTAAGGAGGATGCTGAGGAAACTTCTTAGATTACCAACTTATCTTATCATATCACTGCACTTAAATGTGTAAGGGGTGGCGAGGGATTGGGGAATGGGGATTGGAGGGGGCATAGTCAGGAGGGGTAGCAAGAAAGCATACACAGGTCTGATCTAATGAACTTGATGGCCTAATGCATAGATGAACGAGTGGATGGATGGTTAAGGATAGACGGACGTTGTTGATACGAAGCAAAACCAAAATTCGTTACATCAATATTTTAATCTTTTTCCTCATTGCCTTATTTACATAATTCTTTGCTCTGATTTGTTGTCCGTTTATTTTCTAATTCAATTTTCTAATTCATATTGATATGTATTTCTATTTCTACATACACCAACTCCAACTCAAACTTCGATTTCTACAATAAAACGATACATCATGAGAGAGGATAGAATAGAATAGAATAGAATAGAATGTAGTGGAGTGGAATCATGTAAAAAAAAAAAATCATGTAGATGATATACTCACTCGTACACGGTTAGTCTTTCAGATCTATCTATTCTTCTTTTCTTCTGCATGTCTTATTTACGAAGATTCATATTCATGTTTCGATTCATATGTAAATACTTTGCTGTATTACACGACATGGAACGATACAATACGATACGATACGATACGATGTGATTTGATGTGATACTATACGATATGATAATGACCTTCTGCTCTATTCTCTTGTTTTTCTTTCATTCTTGGCTTCGTTTTTCCTGTCTATCGTAATCTAGAGTTGGATTTAGATTTGGTTTAGTTCGAGACTAGGAATAGGAATGGGATTTGGATGTAAACGATGATTTGAAATTCAATGTAAATGGAGATGTAGATGTACATGGAGAGTAGCAGAGTAGCAGAGTAGCAGAGATTGTTGATACTTTTGGAAATTTTGGGAAGGGATGATGAGGATGGATGATGAGGGTGGTTGGGTGTGTGTTTGTGTTTGTGTATTAGGAGGGTTGTTTGTACCTGTGGATTCGGGTTCGGGTTTGGTGTGTTAAGATTAGGATTTTGGGTAGGAGGGGGAGGGGGAAGGGTGAGGGGAGAAGAGAGGAGGGTGACGATAATAAGAATGAGAAATGTAAGATAGATAGAGAGACTTTACATTGTGTTGTATCGTATTATTTGCAGATTGCATGATTGTGAGCGAAATGGAAAGACAAGATTAGACAAGAGGATCAAATGAAAAACTCAATAAGGGATCCTGAGGTTGAAGAGTATGAGATATATAAGAGGATCAAATGCTATGCGGATATGGAGCGACTTGTGAAGGAATGTAGATGTAGATCTGTGTATGTTTAGCATATAGCGTGGGGTTTGGTGGGGATGGTGTGTTCTGGGGAGGTGGGTTAGATGATATTTTTGGGGGGTTTTGGAATTTATGTGTGGTGTTAGACAGCAAAATTTAAGAGGGTGTGGAAGTGGGAAGGGAAGGGAAGAGTGAGGGGTGTGAGAGAGGCATCAAAGGAAAGGAAAGAAGAAAGATGAGAATATGTAAAAGAGTCAAAAGAACTATTTTTATAGAGAGCTCAATGTAGATCAACAAACGATGAGTTCATAAAGTGTGACAAACAGGATACTTCAAAATAGGATTTACTAATCTATGGAAGGTCATACCATTTCAATAAGAAGTTGATGATGCGTTCTACCTGCTCTAGGGCAGGTAGGTAGTATGGTAGGAGTATTATATTTCATCGTCGGTACGGTAAGTAGGTCTTGAAGAGATGATATCAGTCAGATTTCAGAAACCGTGAGTGCTGTTGCCCAAAACGGAGGAAGAGATGAACTAGCCAAACTAAGAAGTGACATAGTACATGGCGCATACTATGCATACTCCATGCTCCATACTTCATACTTCATACTTCACGCTTCATGCAGCACAGGACCCCTTCGTCTACCTATCTGTCTTCCTTACCTGCTTATCGAAACAAAGAGCAGAATACTAAAGATACTAAGAACTAGATAATGATGATGTGTTCCCCAAGCTGTTTCATATATATTAGTGCTGCATTGATAGACAAACCTGTGGAGGCGATCCGGAGAAGTGGATCTTAGACTGAAAGTGTATTATCGATGAATGGAGGATGGCGGGGAAAATGAATGAGGCATAGAGAGTAGAGTGAAGAATGATGTATCTAATCTATACTGTGCTAAGATTTGTCACCTATGAGTGTAGTATTGAAGAGTAGCAATCTGTGACGTGGTTATTCCGTGATTCGTGCGTGCATGAGTTGGAGATACCTTCTCTCTGTGTAGAATCTAGGAATGGTTCGACTAGCGAAGTATTGGACGATTCAAGCGCACGAAACACTGGTCGTGCCAGCTAGTACAGTATTACTTTTTAACAGTTTTCATTATTGATAATATATACAAGCATGAATGAATGAACGAATGCATAAACTGATCCAATCCCACAAGCTTCCTCCCTCCCGAGTCCATAAAAGTATCGTTCCGTCAAACCAAATACGAAATCATATGAAATGCAAACCACCAAAAATACCGACAAAGATCCACCTTATTCCACCAAGCTCCAAAAGCAGACGGATAATATAACCATGACTGACGCTAATATGCTGGATAGATAGATAAGATATAATCCCTTGCCTAGAAAGAGATAGATAGATAATGCTGCAACTAGATGGAAATGAATGCACCAAAGCAAAAAAGCCAGACCCGTACCAATCTTTTCGTCGTAAGTCTCATGAAAGGTTCGTAAAGACGTGTTATGTCATGTTGTAGTCGTAATGATTGTAAGAAGTGTGAAATCGTGATGAGATGAGATAAGTTGAGACGTATAATCTGATGGGCGATGTGATAGAATGATGTAATTGTATTGAGGTGCAATGTAATATCCAGCAGGACATAGTCCGAAACGGTGAGATGGTATGTACAAATGAGATAAATAATAGACTTGGTAATCTGAGGATGATAAGACGTTGAGATAAACTTTCGACCAAAATCCAGGAATCCATGATCATCCGCTTGAAACCTGGGGATGGTGCCAGAGTGGCTATGCTAGCTAGGCCTAACTTTTGGCCTCGATAACTTCAGCTGTGCCTGGTATCATTAATCCCTACCCATGAAATTGTGGCAATCATACACACACAGCTAAAGTCATCTGTTCCTCCTTCAATTTTGCTTTTCTCTCCTCCTTTTTGAAAGCTAATCATTATCAATCTCAATAAGGATTAACATACGCATATCCTGGCGTAGGAGCATACTGTGGAGCACCCCTCGAGCTTCTATGTGAATTAAGTGCAGGCGCCATGTGTGGACCGCCTGGTGGCGGTGGTGCAGTCATCGGTCTATTTCTTCCTTCGGCCCTCATACTATCTCTTCTCTGTCTTTCGACATGTCTTTCTCTGTCATTAGCTGGCGTGCCGATCCTTCTTTGTTCTCTCCTCCTATCTCTTTCCCTTTCTTCTCCTCCATCTGATACAGCAGGTGTTGATCCTCTTGGTGGAACAGGTTCACTTAATCTAACTTTTCTTCCTCCTCCACCACCCAATGCTGATAAAGGTGGATCACGAACACCAGGCTCTTCGTCGTTGGGTAAAGTCAATTCAACCAAGCTGAAGAAATACTCGAGGACTTCCGGGTAGCGTTGTACGCTTGCGCGCCAATCCTCATCGATGCCGCGTTTGAGCTCTGAATCAGCTGCTGCAATTTCAGATGGGTGTGGGCGTGCGTTGTAGTAGTATGCTGCTCGTTCGGTTATGCGGTGGAGTTGGGCGGCGTGTTCGTCTTTACGGCGAGTGGTGAGGACGCTGAAATAGGAAAGAATGTAATCTTGTGCGTGGCCACGGACCCATGTTCTATTTGGAGGATGAGTTAATGGTTGAACTGGAGGTGATTGATCGATCCCTGTGGATGGATGTTGTAGAATAGAAGGACAACAATATAGGGAATGAACCGGAGGGGTATGATATGATGGGTGAGAGGTGAAAGAGACAAGAGACGTTACCTTATATCGTTATAAACACTAGTCATCATCCTCGCTTCAGCCTGCCTCACAGCGACGGTAAGGCCATTGGCTTCGCACTCGCATTTTGCGACAGCTGGCTGAGAACATATGGCGCAATCTGGATCCATGATCTTGAGGTTTTTGTTGTTTCTGGCGTTCTTGATTAACATTATGAAGGGGTATCATCTGATTCGGGTGAGGGCAATAGGGAAAGAAAGGAATCAATGTTCAAGTGAAGATGAGTGAAAAAGACAGATGAATGAGGGGGGACTGAGGCTCAAAGAGAAGAGGGTATATGTGTAGGGATGAAGAAAGAAAGAAGAGTAAATGTTTGGTATCAGAGAAATGGGAGGCAATTGAAGGGATGGAGGGGGGAAGATGAACCCATGGTATATGATGGGTTAAGAATATGGGGACAAACAGTGATGTATCCTGCTGTATGTATGTGTATGTATGTAGGTAATGTAATAGGTATAGGTCGCTTGACTGACAAGACGGAAGTCGAGATCTTGGGGGAATGGGGATAGCTATCCAAATATCGTATCCTCTGGCTCGCTGGCTTGCTTTGCAGTGCAGTTCGTGTGGGGTAAAAGTAGGGAAAATGATATTCGAATCAATTGAAGTGATCTCAAAGCTAAACTAACCTTTGTAAGTGTATTCCCCTCTAAGCTCCCCTCTCCAATTTGATGCAGCGAGTCCGGATCGTAGTGTACGATCTGAAACGATACTATATTATGCTATGCTTGCTTGCTGGCTCCGGAACTGCAGATTTCCACGATAGAAAGATCACGCTACGCAAATTTCTGCACCATTCAAAATGAAAAGATTAGAATAATAAAAATATGAGGTGGTAAGGAAACCAAAACAAAAGGAGACCCCACGCTTAATAGTTCTGCTATCGTGAAATCGTAAGATCAAGTAGCGGATGTGTACGACGGGGGAAAGGGTAAGGTATGTGGTATGTATGTACTGAGTGACGGACGGAAGATAGGAAAGGTGGTTTTGGTTAGATGTGATGGGATAGGAAGAGACGGGTAGTTGGCATGAGAGAACGGGAGTTCTTTTTAGAATTTAGAATTCAGACGACAAGAGACTTTACCGAGATTTGACAACAAAAGATGCTAAACGGGAAGGACGAGTGAGGAAGAGGAAGAGGAGGAGCAGGAGCAGGAGGAGAATGGGAAAGGGAAAGGGAAAAAGAAGTGAGATGTCGTTATTAGAGTGATGTGCAAGCTTGTCTGCAAGTTCGGCGTGTCGGTTGATGGTTGTGGTCGTGCGTGCGGTTTCTATTTTTTTGGGTGGGGAAAATTTTGGGTGAGAATCGTGAGGTGCATGAAGACCTTGAAGACCTTGAAGAAAGGTATGAAAAAGAGAACTAATTTGCTATCTAGCTACCTGATTCCTTCGTATGAAACCGTATGTATACCTGATACTGATTTAGGTCTACGACGTACCGAGCATAATAAATATAATACCACTTATTCCACACATCACCACTTGCACAATATCGCCGTTTACCCTTTTACTACCTGATCACCTACCATCTCCCTGGAAAAAGACTGACTTGTACCACTTCACACAATCGACGCCCCCAGAAACTACCAACGCAGAGTGGCATATGTGGATCATACGCGAGAGGCGACTCAGGCGAGAGGATACCTTCAAACCTTCAAAACCCAAGATAAAGTAGGGCACTGATTTGATGATTTGACTACATTTGGTTGATTACATACCAACCCCATACTAACTCCGGGACAAGAATGTAAGGTAAATCGTCCCGATTAGTAGTAGGTTGGATCATATATAGTAAGTGTCCTTCAAATAAGCATATCCGTAGGTCAGTAAGTGTTCCAAGTGTTGACA
Source organism: Botrytis medusae (assembly GCA_019395255.1). Classification (NCBI taxonomy): domain Eukaryota; kingdom Fungi; phylum Ascomycota; class Leotiomycetes; order Helotiales; family Sclerotiniaceae; genus Botrytis; species Botrytis medusae. The sequence goes on from JAHXJL010000072.1 coordinate 294,458, forward strand.
TTTCAGCGGAGTGTGCAAGTTGTCGTGGCTCGAGTGCTTTGATGTGACTTGCATCTCGTGGTTAGAGAACCAGAGGCGAAATGCAAGGGTTGTTGGTCATGAATCATGATGATATCCGATTGCCAATGCCATCAACTACTCTGTATAAAGATAATAGATAATGCCTCGAGAATGGGTAGAGTAGACGAAGAGCCTTAATGTAGCTAGATAAGGTAAGCAGAAGAGTAAACACTGCTACTGTTTTTTTTTTGTTGCTATGGGACTTCGGAGGTTCTGGACCAAAAAGATTGTGAGGCTATCTTGAATTCGTAGCATAACCAATAGAAGACGATAACACGATTTGGCTGCATGTATGCAACCCAAGTCTTTTTTGTTCCTTCCCTCACAACTAAGGCTTTTTTGACTGCATATCAAAAATTAGGTGGTTGGTAAAAGGATGGAGGGCTTCTGGAAATCACATCTACACTCTACAGAGTACTCACCGCTTGTTCGCAGGACCGCAGAATTGCGTCGATGGAGGGGAAATCGAAGGTGGGGGATAAGAAGAAAGTTGAAGCTTGAACTCTTAGATTGTACAGTCGTGTGTTTGTATGTGTGTAAGAGGTACATTTGGTTTCCGAGGCACCGGCACGTCAAGAATGGATAATATGAAGATATATATCATCAGACGATGTCAAACGAAATCATATTAATAGTTCAAATACTACCGAGATCTAATTAAAGGGGCTCAAGAACAAAGTACCGGTATGTATTCTGAACATTCACTCATTTCACGCTTCATCGATAGATATCGGGAAGTCAGAAATATTAACCGGTAAGTTGGTATTACGGTGACCGAAATTTTATCATTTGCATCACAATATCAAAAAAGATCTCCAGCTTGCACAGCTGCAAACATATATCTGCGATCCAGTAATTGATATCGTTCATTATGCCTCCACGTTGTTCAACTGTGCAAGGCACGTTGACGCCATTTCTGTACCCATTTCTCCTCTCGAATACATCTAGGTTGATCCACAGAAATCCTCGAATCTACATCAACGCAGTGCGAAGACAAAGTACCTTATCTGAAGAACTCGCCGCCGAGTCCCCAGCCGAAGAATTCGACCGACTCAATCCCCCTCCCTCTGATTATTCTCGAACAATATTTGCGGATAAAGCAAAAATAGATGTCTTCGCAGGTGCTGGTGGACATGGATGTATTTCTTTTCTGAGAGAGAAGTACATAGCTGCGGGTCCTGCGAACGGAGGTGATGGGGGTACTGGTGGAAACATATATATACAAGCTGTGCGGGGAGAAACAAGTCTACATAAACTTGCAAGACGGAGGAACCTAAAAGCTGGCAGGGGAAAAAATGGTCAAGGTAAAACAAAAGGTGGAGAGAGGGGCACTGATATCATTATTGAAGTTCCTGTAGGTACTATTGTACGAGAGCTCGATCGACATGATCCTGCAGCCATTGAGGAGGATAGAATAAAGATGGAGGGAGGCAAATTGGATGGGCATGATTTAGATGGACCTTATAAATGGGATCGAGAAAGATGGTTACTATACCCAGCTATTACACCTGAAGAGATCGCTACTGCCGAATTCCCTTCATTACCAAAAGCAAGAAAGTCAAATCTAGCTGCCGCACAAGTGAAGGGTCCCATTTCCTTAGATCTTTCCATGCCTATGGAACGACCATTGCTCTTGGCCGCAGGTGCTGTAGGAGGTTTGGGAAATCCACATTTTGTCACAAAACAAGTACCAAGACCCAAATTCGCAACCAAGGGTGACTCTGGACTACGGATTACCTTAGAGCTCGAACTTAAACTTCTCGCCGACGTTGGACTCGTTGGGCTTCCTAATGCTGGAAAGAGCACTTTATTACGAGCTATGAGTAACAGCCGAACAAGAGTCGGAGACTGGGAGTTCACCACATTGGAGCCGAATATTGGTACTGTAATTATTGATGATAATAAGGGAAGACCCTTGGCTCAATCACATTACGAAACTGGGGAACCAAGAACAAATTTCACCATTGCAGATATTCCTGGCTTGGTCGAAGATGCCCATTTAGATCGAGGTCTTGGTATAAGTTTCTTACGACATGTTGAACGAGCTCGCGTTCTTGCATTTGTTGTGGATCTTGGGAGAGGCAATGCTGTTGAAGCTTTGAAAGGCTTATGGAGAGAGCTTGCTGAATATGAACGGATGAAGATTGAAGAGGAGAAAGAGAAAGCCAATCCAGTTGTGGAGTGGACTCCTTTCACCTCAGTCGAAGATGCAGTGGCAAATCGATCCGAAACAATCGTTGTGAGCAGTGGACCTACCTTTGAGAACCCTCTCGCACCTAATCTCCCGTCGATTTCCAACAAACCTTGGTTCGTTGTTGCTAGCAAAGCAGATTTACCTGGTACTCAGGACAACTTTCAAGAGTTGAAGTCGTACTTGAGGGAAGTCGCAGCGGGAAACGAAGAACATCCTTCAAGACAGAAGAATCCATGGAAAGGAAAATTAGAGGCCATCCCCATTAGTGCAATCAATGGACACGGCGTTGAGAAGATTACCGAATGGACCGTTGATCTTCTTGATGGATGAAGCATTTACGGATAGAGGCATGTATAATATTATGATGCATATTAATGATCAATTCATGTACAAAGTCCTATTGATTTCAATTATCCATTCTCATATCATTATCAAGTTGATCATATACATCTGTTTCTGTCTGCATGCATCTTTGACGTTTGACATAGTGGGGTATATCTAACGGCTGCTTTCACTTGATATCTGCCACTAGTAGCGTATGGTCTGATCCTAAGCGGGGTTTAAGTTCCATTTATGCTTCCATCTTTACTTTGGTCACTCACATCGGGAAATTTTCACGGTTGGGATGAGACATTGGAGCGGTAGCGATGCTGTGGCCCGTTCCGTGACACCAACTTCTTCAACTCCAACGAGCCTTTCAGTTCCCAATATAAGATGAATCTATTCGTACAAGTGTCTTCGGGAGGAAGGAACGTTCTTCCTAAACTCCTGTCTCAGATTTCAAAGTCTAAAGCTCCCGTTAGTGGCGTTCTTACCCTCGAGTTAAATTCTAGGATCGATGATTCGAAGCTATCCATACACAAAACGCTGGATGGAACTTTGATATCTCAACAAAATTCTCCGCAACACTAGACGATCTGCAACCATCATGAGTAATGAATCAACCGAATAGAGTAAGAACTACTCTTGTGGTGAAACAGTGAATACGTGGTTGAAGTATCTCAAAAGTGAGTTGTAATGACATTCACCATTGATCGCTACCTTATTAAGATCGGATGAACACATAATGGGCTAAAAGGGCTGCCTGGACAAAGGTGTGTCAAAAGTAAAGTTCTTTTTGTTTACTCCGATATTGTTATGGTCCTTCTTGAGAGAATATAAAAGTCTCTCTCGGTCCTATCTTCGGATAATATTTTACTCCTACAAACAACACAGCTTTCGACCTACCTCATCAACTCTGAACTCTTTTATACAATCAAACAAACCTTTATACAATCTAGTTCTATAAAAATCATTCAACCACTTCCAAATTACTACAATCACTTCTCTTCTTTTCTTACGAGTTTGGTTTGTACCGTCATCTTCCAAGATGTCTGCAACTCTAGCAATCCTTCCTGAATCTTCCTTCCCATTTGATCCTCAAACTCTTGCACAAAAGTACAATCTTGAGCGAGAGAAGCGTATCCGTGAGGATGGACTTACTCAGTACAAGGAACCTACTGGCAACTTTGCTCGATTTCAAGATGATGCCCTCACTGATGAGATTGTCCCACGCGAATCAATAATCGATTCAACTGAGGTACTGATTATTGGTGGTGGTTATGGTGGTCTGTTAGCTGCTGCTCGTCTTGCTCAAAAAGGCGTTACCAATTTTCGCATTCTTGAAAAGGGTGGCGGTTATGGTGGAACTTGGTATTGGAACCAGTATCCAGGTCTGTTTTTTCTTCAACTCGAATCTCAAGTACCCACCTCGATAACTTATTGATGTTTACTGATTGTCAATTTGCAGGTGCTCAATGTGACATTGAATCCTACATTTACCTTCCCTTGCTCGAAGAGCTTGGTTACGTCCCAACTGAGAAGTATGCGCGTACTATCGAAATCCATAAGCACATTGAGATGCTCGTTACACGTTACGATCTCAAGGAGAAGACAATTTTTCAAACCGAAGCAAAATCAGTGAACTGGGATGAGGGTATTCTTTCTTGGAAGACTGAGACAAACCGCGGCGACCATTTCACCTCAAAATTTGCTATCACTGCTACAGGTATCCTCCACAAGATCAAGCTTCCAGGTCTTGAAGGCATGGAGCTTTTTGCAGGAAAATCTTTTCATACATCTAGATGGGACTATGGTGTTACTGGTGGTGATGTTGATGGTAATCTTAGCAAGTTGGCTGATAAGCGTGTTGGTGTCATTGGCACTGGTGCAACCGCAGTCCAAATGCTTCCTCATCTCGCTAAAGCCTCAAAGCACGTCTACGTCTTTCAGAGAACACCATCCACAATTAATGTTCGAAACAACAAGCCTACTCCACCAAACTTTTCTCAAAACCTCAAGCCTGGATGGCAACAAGATCGAATGGAGAATTTCAATGATCGGATTTCCAATTGTCGTCAAAAGGAAGATCTTGTTAACGATGGTTGGACTCTCAACCCTGCTACGTCTATTTTGGGCAAGGCAGATGCCTGTACCGATCAAGCTAAATTGGGTCAGATGATGATGATGGCAGATTTCCAACTCATGGAACGTATTCGAGCTCGTGTCGATGAACTCGTTGAGGATAAGGAGACTGCCGAGAAGCTCAAGCCATGGTATTCATCCATGTGCAAGCGTCCTTGCTTCCACGACGAATACCTCTCTCTCTTCAACCGCGATAACGTTCAACTCGTCGATACAAATGGAAAGGGTGTTGATCGTGTCTCCCAAGCCGGCGTTGTCGTTGATGATGTCGAATATCCTGTTGATGTTCTCATCTATTCTACTGGCTTCGAAGTCACAACCGCTTATCAACGCCGCTCAGGTATTACTGTCACCGGCCGCGATGGTCTCATTCTCGATGACAAGTGGAAGAAGGGACCTTCCACCTTTCATGGATTTCAAACCCATGGTTTCCCAAACTATTTCTTCTTCGGTACAACCCAATCTGGTGTTTCTGCAAACTTCATGTATACACTTACCCACCAATCTATGCATACCGCCTATATTATCTCCGAATGTAAGAAGAAGGATATCAAGGCCGTTGAAGCTAGTAAGGAAGCCGAGGGACAATGGGTCAACGATATCTTGCAGGGAAGTGCACCTATGTTGCAATATTTTACTCAATGTACACCAGGTTATTTCAATGGTGAGGGAATGGTTGGCAAGCATCCCGAGGTCAGTGGACAGACTGCTGTTTATGGACAGGGTGCGAGTGCATGGGGAAAGTTGTTGGAGGATTGGCGTGCTGATGGTAAGATGGAGGGACTTGAGAAGATGTATTAAGTGATGAGTTTGCTTCTCTGATCTTTTAGTTGAAAAGTTTCTCCTCTGATGGGAAGTGGCATGTTATGGTGGTTGGAAAATGGGATGAAAAGTTTCTTTAAGTGGCGGAGCTGGTAAGAATGGCTGGTATGGTTTTACCTTGGAGTATACCCATTTTAGTTCATCAGCTGCATTTTCACAGTTATGAATCAGATAGTTTAGTTATCTGGTCTGCCATTCATGGTATGGTCTATTCTGTAACGGATGGTTTCTGATAATCCAAAACACAATTTTACATACACTTTCATCGCCACCTGAGCTGAGTTGATTTCAACGCAATGTATGTTGTCTAAAGCAACTTTTCTTTAGTATTACAAGTGACTATTTATATCCGCATAATACTATCATTTTCCATCTCATCCCACGAGTAACATATCGTAACCATGATATCATCTCCAATGTCCTTCAAACGCTCTCAACCAAACTTCAATCCAGACAAAAAATCATTCCCCATCTATGCTCAAGTATATAGAATCAATCACATGTCTAATGTACCTCCTCAAGCTCAATATCTCCACCCCTCCCTCCATCCGGCCATTCTAGACCCACAATGTCCCCCCCTCCTCCTCCTCTTTCCCCCTCCAATTCCTCACCACGACCCCTCCACGCCCTCCTCAAACGCAACCCCGCAATATCAAAAGAAGAATTCTCAAACCACTGGTTGCAAAACCACGCACAGCTTGTTTTGCCTTATTTTCTAGATGCGCGCGTGGAGCGGTATGTACAGGTATGTATGTGATGTGAGGTTTATTTTATTGCCATTTCTCTTTTTCTTCGCTTCTGTTCTCACTTTTGGCTCTGTATATAATTCATTCTCCGGAATCCTCATCCTCATTCTCCTACGAAAAGGTGATTTTATCTCCACCTAACGCAATAATTGGAATCCAACAACTGAACCTAAGAACATCCAAGTTACGAGCTACTCCTCACAAAGGATCTTCTATCCTTCCCATTCCTAATCTAATCCTACTTTGTTTCTCTACATATAGATACGCAGCCCTCTATCTCTCTCCCTTTCCCTCTCCCCATCCGCATGCACATCCACATCTCCAAATTCCAACCCCCACACCTCAATCTCTCTGCTGCAAGCAGAAATCGAAGCCCGAGAATGGGACGGATGCGCCGAATTGATTCGTTCTCCTGATACTAGTGCCGGTATATCTTTTTCTCACCTCCAACCTCTGACTTGCTGTATTGTATTCCACGTATCTTATTCATCTTCCCCGGCCTCCTCATCCCTCTGATGTAATTCGGAGGGTATGAAGTGTCATCGTAGTTCCATCTAATATAATATATTTTACACAGCAAGGTAAAAAAAAAAAGAAAACAGAAAAAGACTAACCATTTCAAAACTTAGATACATCCGAAGCCACACCGGAACCATCTTGGAAACACGCATATTATCAGGATATAATTCTAGCCGACGAACGACGATTTCTAATTTCCGAAGCATTGGACCATGTTAAGATTGTGGAAACTGGTGCGCTCTCCCCTTTGCATGTCCTGGCCTTTTCGTCTGTCTGTCTGTCTTCTTGAACTTCCAATTTCAATGAAGATAGTGACATGGAGTGATATTGTGATTGTTTTTGATTTCAGTATCGTCATTGACCATTTTCCAATATTCAGGTTTCATTACGGGTGATAGAAAAGTCATAGTTGAAAATGGGAAGAGCATGATAGAAATTGACAAAGATGTGATGGATGTATGGGAAGAGTATAAGAGAAAAGGGGAAAAAAGAGAGCTCTGAAACACGGATCAGCATTCTAAGAGAATGGGATTAGAAGCGAGAAATAGATAGCATAGTATGAGAGAGCAAAAATTGGATTGAGGAAGATGAAAAGGGCGAAGCGAGAGAGGAAGATGAAGAATTCGATTTGCAATGGGTTCTAGAGGAACTGAAGTGGAGAGAAATGGCTAGTAGTTTAATAGTAGACGAGAGCTGAGCTTGGTGCAGTGATCTTTCGGTTTTAACGATGGAAATGGCGAGAGAGAAAGGACGAAACAAAAACAAGGAAGGAAAAGGGGTGAGACACATAAGACAAGGAGTGTACATTAAAAAGGGTGAAGTAGATAGTAACAATTCGGGAGGCAATTGCTCAAAATTGAAATCACTATGACGTTCGACCCTGCCCATGTTTTATCTCTTCTTGTATACACACACTCACGGAAAATTGTGTTGACAGAAGTATTTTGAAATTCAACAAATCCGTACGCCATGAGAAACTCACTCGCACCATGGTGTCAGTACAATTTTGGGCTGATGGCTCGGTGAGAAAGGCGTGTAGATCAATATAAGTTCAAAGAGGAGCACTTGCCTTTGACATCTATCCTTCAAATCATAGACTTGCACATGACCAGGTAGATTCAGTGTTACATTGCACACAGTTCTTTGTCTAAGACAAGATTAAGATTAATCTATTTCTCTATCGATGACTCCAAATTACGCCTCAAAACATCAATAATCCAATCCTTCCCAAACACCCCCTCGGATATCTTATATGGAAATGTCAACGGAAAACAATGCATCTGCTTACCCCATTCCAACCATTCGCCTTTAACTCCCTCTTTCTCTAGTTTCTTTCTGAACTCCACTGAGTCGGGAGCCAAACAATCATACAAACCTACCACTCCATCTACTTGTACATCCGCCCTTTTAAAGACGCTTAGATCGGCCAGAAGAGGCGAAACTGTTGGATCTTCTGCTGGTATATCTTGACGCCATCTTTCCGCTACCTCGGTGATGACGGCTCGCGAAAGGATTGGATCGTGAGCATCTATTGCATCGATTCCTGGATTTGTGTTTCGCATGTCGGTGGGCGGTGACATGACCATTATATTTCTCAGTGGGCAGACATTTCCAGCTCCTTCTGACCCAAGATCCCGTAGCCAACAAGTCGCTCCATAAAGTCCCAGGACCAACGCAATATTACCCCCGGCCGAATCTCCCATCAGTGTAACTCTATATCCCCCTCTCTTTGCCTGTTCTGCTAAAGCATCATAGAATTTCCTCAAAATCGGCAATGAATGGGCAGCTGGGGAGCTGGGCGCAAGAGGATAACTAACGATGTTAATTTCGTATTCTGGAAGCTTCTTGCATAGTTCCGCGCAGAGAGTCCAATGTTCTTTTAAAGCGCCACTTCTGAATCCTCCGCCAGCGAAATAATATAGCTTATCGAGAACCACTTGAGGTTTTTGCTGGGTGGATGGAGAAGTTGGCGGGGTGGAGAGGGGTGAGAAGGTATAGATATATGTATCTGCGATTTGGTGTTCGGTAATTCGACAATGTTTCTCGACGGAGTGGTGAGGAGTTAATTGAGGAGATCCGGATGGAAAGGGAGGGTGTGTTTTGAGGATTGTTTCGGAGAATGTTTTGATTGCTTTCTGTGCTACAACACTCAAAGTCGATCTATCATGTCGTTGAGTAAGTTTGATTGAGCTTGTAGAGGCTGAATGAGAGGGTTCAAGATTCGACATAATTGGGATACTATTTATTATTATCTGCGGATATTGCTGATTGTCAAAGGTATCATAATAGATTATGTTCTGTTCGCATATTCGTAGAGCCGTAGATGGATGGTAGTATGTGTTCTTGTAGACAGCATTCAACAGGAAGGTGTTCGTGGTAAATATGAAGATATAACCTACGAGTAGATGGAAAGATGAAGAGAGAGAAAAGAACAGAAAAGAAAGGGTCTTGTCAAAAGGATCTTGTCAAACCTGTCAAGCCCCTCATCTCATCTCACTCCACAACATAGAAGAGATAACCTTACCATCCACAAAATTTCCATCGGATCATCGATTCCTTCGCCATTCTTGGAATCCGTTTAGTTCCTTGAATTTGTTAGCTCCCACCTTTTCAAAAACCCCTCATCGAGCCTCTTTCTCTCTATTCTATTCAATACGACTCCAACCAATCAGGATTAGGATCATTATATTGAAGTTGAGATATCAATCAATGAAACGAAGAAATGCCTACTTTGTATCTGGGGATACAAATGTGGAGGGATGTTGTTGCTGAGGAAGTGAATTGTGGTGGTGAAATGGTCGAAAAAATCTGGGGTTGACTGTTGACCGTTGGACCTTAGACCCTAGGTACAACAGTGGAGATTCCGAACAGCTGAAATTCTTGGCACAACATTACCAACAATGAAAATCGTAAGCCGGTCGATTTGGACTGGAGTGAATGGATTCAGAGGGAGGTACTGTAACAGAAATCAATAGTATATAAAAAGTTTTACAACTTCTAACAACAAAACGAGGTAGAAATCTTTACAATTGATACCATCACTAACGTCTATTGCCAGGCGAGAATGATGTTTGCCCCTTTACTATGCTTGTTGTTGAGCTATGTCTTTACCTTTACATACGTTATTGCGACTTCTCCTGATTGGAGTGAACAACAACCAATCACGTATGGAGATCTTCTCGAAGACAGTAGCTGCCATCAAACGGTAATACAATGAATTCCTACATCTCCCAAATCTATCACGTTCCCCCCATCACTAACACGAAACTCGGTAGTGTATAGCCCTCCAACAAACCCTTCTGGAAACCTACTATGGATCCATTCCCCCAGATTTCACTTCCACCTACTACTCTTTCCAACAAGCATCCGTTGCACCAGCCTGTGTAATACGTCCTCAAACTTCTTTTGAAGTATCATCCGCCATGAAAATCATCGGTAAATCTGAGTGTCATTTTGCTATCAAGAGTGGAGGACATAATATGAACGAAGGGTTTTCTAACGTGGAGGGCGGTATTACTATCGATTTGGTGAGGATGAAGGATATTGAAATTTCGGAGGATGAGAAAATTGTAAAGGTAGGAGCTGGTTGTAGATGGGGGGAAATTTATGAAGTTGTCGAACCGAGGGGATTGATGGTTGTGGGGGGAAGGGATGCGACGGTGGGAGTGGGAGGATTCCTTTTGGGTGGTAAGTGAAGTGCAGAGAGACTCGTCAGTGAAGGTGAGATGCTAAATTTTTCAAAAGGTGGAATATCGTTTCTATCTCAAAGACATGGATGGGGTTCTGACAATGTTCGAAATTTTGAGGTTTGCTTATTCCACTACATTATGATATATACCAGGCTAACATCTCCTTAGATTGTCCTTTCCAACGGAACAATAGCAAATGCCAACGCTCATGATAACCCAGATTTGTATTGGGCGTTACGAGGAGGAGGAAATAACTTTGGTGTCGTCACGAGATTTGATCTACAGACTTATCAACAAGGTCCCGCATGGGGAGGCCAAAATTGTGAGTATAAACAATTTTTTAAATATTATGTCTCTTGATCTCAATTATTCTTTTTCTCTTGTTCTTGTCCTCCTAGCAACAATGTTATCCTTGAATACTTCTCGTTCTTTCCAGAATCTCACGATTTTACTAACACCAAAAAGACTACCTCTTCTCTGACATTTCAACCCAACGCAATACTCTCTCTATTCCTCCCCGTCCCTTCCTTCCTCTCTCTCTACACTCCCTAGCCATCCCCATCACCAACCTTTTCCTCAAAACCGCCTGTCTCTTCTCCTACTGCACAACTACCTCCACCTTCCTAAGCGCCATCCAAGACCTAATCACAAACCAAACCTCCGACACCTCAAGCCAATTCTACGGTTCCATCGGTTACCTCGCCCAATACGATTTGTTCGCCGGACTTACTTGTCTAACGAATTCAAATGGTGTGGCAAATCCTTCGGCATTTGAGGAGGTAAGAAAATTAGGAGCTTATAGCACGAATCGGAATGCTAGTATGGGAGAATTGGCAGAGGAGTTGACGAGTATGGATGTTTGGGGTGACCGGTACGTTAATCTCCCTTTGCAATAATTCTTAAAATATGAAGATAGGCGATCGTACCTCGAGGCTCTTGTTAATTCTAACCTACCCTCAACTCTAGAATCATCTGGGCAACCCTGACTCTCTACCCCCATCCCAAACTCTCCCAGAAGATCCTCAATCTCTTCCTTGAGCTGATAGAAAATATAAAACATGTCCCTGGTTGTCTCCCGAGTTTTGTCTTGCAACCGCTAGTTCCTTCCGTTCATTCGAATGGAAGTCAGAGTCCAAATGGATTATCTGCAAATGATAAGACACTGATTGGTTCGTTTCCCCCCCTTTATTTCTTCCTTTATTACAAATAATGAATTGACGTCCTATTTTCTTCATCGCCCTCTGACCAAAACTAACTAACCTCCCTCACACAGTTTTCAACATAAACATTTGGTGGTCCACTCAGGCCTCCGACTCCTACACCCCCTTAATGCAAAAATCCACCCATAACCTCATCACCAAACTTACTCTGTTCGCTAAAGAATTGGGTATACTCCATAAATACATCTATCCTAACTACGCAGATGCAAGCCAGGATATCTTCGCAGGATATGGAGAGGAAAATCTGTCACGGCTGAGAGAAGTACAAGAGGCTTATGATCCAGAAGGTACTTGGAGAAGATTGCAGAGTGGCGGGTTTAAGATCTGAAAATTGGTATTGGGACAAAAGAAGTCGAGGTTATTGAAAAGGGAAGACAAGGAACATAGACGGATAGATATATAAGTAGCTACAGAAAATGAATGTAGAGTTGTGAATATGCATTTGAAGATTTTCATATCCTTTTTTAGAATGACGCTCCGCTAGCCTTCTGGGAGCCATTGCCATGAAGGCTGACTAGCATCGAGTTAATAAAAGACCTCCGAGCGAAGCGAGCAATGGGAGCTCGCCCCCATGAAATGAACATTTAGCGAAAGCAATAATACAATTTCCGGATTGAAAAATATGCACAAGTAAAACAGAATAGGTATCCGTAACTCCCATCCACTACACCTACACTACCATTTATAATCGGTGCCGCTTTCATGCTCCATCATATCAAAAGCAGGTTTTGCACTAAAATAACCCGCTGCCTCGCTCCCCACCGTCTTATAAGTATATACTGCGTCTTCCTCCTGGATTTTAATCGTTTCTCCTCCCCTTCCCCCTGCTGCCGCATCAGCTAGTAATTGCGCATGACAGCATTTTTCCAAGCTCATAAACCAGAAGACTGCACTTTCGATTGTTTCTCCACAAGTGAGTAAACCGTGGTTTTGAAGCAATGCAGCTTTTTTATTGCCGAGAGCGGAGGCGATAGCGTGGCCTTCTTCGGATGCAAGGACGATGCCGCGGAAAGATGAGTAGAGTGCGAGATCGTTGTGGAAAGAGCAGGCATCCTGGGTGATGGTTTCGAGGGGGCGACCAAGGGCACAGAAGGCGCGGCCATAGATGGAGTGGGAGTGGGCTACTGCATTAATTTCAGGGCGCGCGGTGTGCACAGCGTGATGGATCATATATGCTTGAAGAGGAGGAGTTGTTAGTGTGAAGTTTTGAGGAAGGAAGAGTGAATGGAAATGTACCGGCTGTGTTTAATAATCGACATGGACCGCCTTCTACTACGTTTCCGTCTTTGTTGACTAGAATCAAATCGGATGCTCGGAGAAGTGGCCATGCTACTCCAAATGGATTGACCCAGAAACTCGTTGGTTCAACAGGATCCTGTTGTTATTAGTATCGCGTACTCAATATTTCCATCCCTTTCATATCCAATTCCTATCGACAACTTCCGATCATTTGTCAATCCTCCTCACCCGTAAACTTCAACATCTACCTGTCCCCCAAAGCGAAAAGAAAATCCGACTCACTCTCAAAGTAATATGTCCCGCAACTCCCTCATCAAATCCCAATTTGGCAAAAATCCTAAAAGCTAATGCCAATCTCCCCTTTTGATATTCCCTCTCTGCATATTTATCTTCAAGCGGTGTTCGCAATGGCAATCTCATACTGTTGGGGCGAGCTTGGGCTTGCTCTTTTGAGAGGCCAGGCTCGTGGGTTTGGGTTGAGAGGGTAGAATGAGAGGTTGTGGGGATGGCAGCGCCGGTGTTGAGGGGTTCGGATGAGGCTGTTGCTGAAGGAGGAGCCATTTTGCAATTGTGATTGCTTGAAGTCGGATTGTTAGTATATCTTTGGGTGTCCAAAGGAGTAAATAATGAGAATTGGAACAAGAGAATGTTATGCTAGTTATGAGTGAAGTGACAGAAAGCAAAAGTGGCAATTGCAATCGAGAGAAGACAGGAGATTCTCATTAAATAGGTGTTGAGGGGCTTAAAGCAAATGTACAACCACACGCCCTATTATATACAATTCTCGAGTCATGCGGTAGTCCGGCTATGTTGACGCCAGCTATTGGTTGATATCTGACTTCTTTCCGACTTGCATGCATTTTGAAAATGACTGTGTATATTACAGAACGTGAATGAGGGGTATTTGTGGGGTGATAAGCTTATTTATTTAGGGAGGTGCAGTAGATAGGTACCAGTATCTTATCTTGTTGAGCTTCGTAGATTGCTCGGTAGCGAATTACATTAGGGGAATTTGCAGTCGATACTCGGGTAACTATCGCTATCATCCCTCTATCTAGTAACATATTCCAGATAATGTAGCTCGCTTGATACATTTCTTTTCTCACGATAATGAAGGGTACGTATGATTCATGTGATGAGTATGTCTAGATAAATTTTGTGTAACTTTCAAGAACAGACCTCGGGAGTCGTCGTGTTAAGGCTATCGAGATATCCTTTCGTACCTTTCTCTCACACAGGTCATAAAATCTCCGAGGCACCAAGGTATGTGTGTCCGGAAACTTTTCCGCGATTACTAATCAATTCAGCTGTGTCTCACGTGAACAGGCGATTTCTTGTAACTTTTCGAGAGATTACAGACGCGGGGAGCATCTACATCGAACCTAACTGATGAGATATTTGAGAATTGAAGAGGTATTCTCTCTCCCCCTGAGCTTTCTAAAGGCCCGAAAGTGATCTTCTTCTCTTCCTATTTCTCTTCTCAAATTCCTGGATAAACTGAAAGTTTGGGAATGGTACTGTTGCCTTCCGCCTCGAAGTCTTCTCCCCTTTGTCACATTCCATCATAATTCACACCATTTTTTCCTATCTTTTCCACTGTGGGTACATAACTTCTCTTTTTACCATGACCTCCTTAAATTGTCGTTCTAAGTCTTCTCTCTTCCCAAACAATCTGTCAGATCAGAATGCAAAATAAATTCCGACCTAGAAGGCATAGGTATATGGAAAGCCGAATTTGCATTTACTAAAGCACCCCTTAAAGTACGGAGTGATATAAATCAGTGAACTCATAACTAAAAGTTCTATAGGTGAAGTCTGGAGTGACGTATCTCCCACCACTCACAAGACCTCTTGGAGTCGCTTGGACTATTGAGGAGAAAGAAACAAGCGGGGGCTTAGTAGCCTGCTAACTGCGGACGTTCTACCTACCAAAGGATTTACAAATAAAAACGACAATTGCCCATCAAAAGCGCATCAAGGTGAAAACTTGGTAGATATGGATAACGTGCAGGATTCTAATAAACAAAACTTGATTGATTTGTGTCTTCAAGCTTTCTGTTCACCATCTCGAACAAAGGATTTGGCAATCATTGGAGCATCATCAGAATCTTCAGAAAACACGTCAAAACTTCTTGCGCCATGTGGTCAGTCCATTGGAAAACTACTCGCTCGTCTGAGTACCTCTATTCGTACTAAAACAGGTAATCAGGAATTGACTCTCCAAAGACTCGATGATTTACTCGCTCTAGCTAAGGAGAAGTTCTATGCATTCCCATTCAAAGATGTACCAGAATGTTGGAGAGCATTATTTCTTGAGGCAACTTTGTTGAAGTTCTCTGCTCTTGCCTCTAGAAAATCCTTATCATTGGATGAGAAGAAGGATGAAGATTCAGATTTAGATTTGGATGTCTTGGATGATCGAGTAATAGATCAAATGGTTGAGACAATGGACATGGCATTGATCATGGTCGGAGCTCCAGCATCAGAAACAATGCGATTGGCAATTGATTATGCGATGGATCTTTTACAAAAGATTCATGAAGGAATGATAGATGATGGTAGATTAACACGATTACCCGCGAAACGTCAGAAAATTTCGTGCAGTGATTCATCTTCAAGAGTTGCATCTTCATATCAAGATCGCTTTCCATCAGCTTCGATTACACCACCTTCTCTAGTAAGCACCATCTCTCGAGTAACTTCTAACGAAATTAACATCAATGATGATGACGGAAACGTGGACAAATTCGCAAAACACATGCATCAACCCCAGGACCGCACGCTAGGAGCCGAACCTCTCATCATAACTGGATCAATTGATTCATGGCCTGCACGGAATCAAAAACCATGGTCTAGCCCCTCATACTTACTATCCAAAACCATCGGCGGTCGACGCTTAGTCCCCATAGAAGTGGGTAGAAGTTATGTTGATTCTGGATGGGGGCAAAAGATAGTCACTTTTAAAGATTTCATGACCGAATACATGTTATCCCCGGCCAACGAAGGAGAAGCGAAAGAAACTGGCTATCTAGCACAGCACAATCTATTTTCTCAGATCCCATCTTTACGAAATGATATAACGATACCGGATTATTGTTATGTTTATCCACCACAACCTCATTCGTCATGTTCTCCCGCACTAAAGGAAAAATATGCACAAATGAAAGAATTGGAAGAGCCACTCATAAACGCATGGTTTGGACCAGCCGGCACAATTAGTCCGCTGCATACTGATCCATATCATAATATCCTCGCACAAGTCGTCGGAAAGAAATATTTGCGTCTCTATCCACCTAAAGAAACATCAAAACTATACGCGAGAGGTATAGAAGACGGAGGAATCGATATGAGCAATACGAGCGAGGTGGATATTGGAGTCCTTGAGGGATGGGATGGTACTGCCGAAGAGCAAGAGGAAGAAGACAAGAAATTCCCAGAGGCTCGGAATGCGAAATATTGGGATTGTGTGTTGGAGGAAGGAGAAGTATTATATATTCCGGTTGGGTGGTGGCATTATGTAAGAGGATTGAGTGCGAGTTTTAGTGTGAGTTTTTGGTGGAATTGATGGGGATGGCATCTGAATAACATGACTCGCCATGATGATGAGCCTGCAAATCTACCTCAGGGTAGCTGTGAAAGTTTCAGCAAGTCAATAAAACTCCACAATCTCAGAATATGAAGCAATATGGTATGTTCATTCGATCACGAAAGGATCAACAACTATCTCGACCCCGCTCCCCTCCCCCAAAGACAGATGGATTTTAATATCATTATTATTATTCATCTACTCTCTTCACTCTTCTGCTCACCTACCGCCGTTTCATATGTCGTCCGATGACATGATCTAACATGACATGCCATCCTATCTCGAAGATAAAAACCAAAAGATGTCCAATCAGAATAAGATGTTGGTATGCATATATATATATATATGATATTTTCTCACTCAATCCGTCCACAACTCTTGCCTCTAATTCGAAACACCTCCCTCCTCTTCGAATCCAATTCGCCATCATCCCCATCTTTCATTTCGAATCCATTCGCGTCAACAAAAGACCTCCTCACGCAGAATCAAAAACCAAATACATGTCAACACAACCAGCTGTGGTATAAGTTAAACTCCATAACTCCCTATTTTCAATCCAAACCCGTAGATTAAATCACTCATCCGCTCCATGTCCAAATTCAAATAGGATCCAGATCCTGACATGCCGCCCAATTTTCATAATCTCGTAATGTTCGCTTTGAGTGCTCGACAAAGGGAAGGCTAGGATAAAGGTAAAAGTAAAACAAAATAAAAAGAAATACATAAATAAATAAGTGTTCAGGTAATAAAGTTGAAAAGGAGAAAGGTCGAAAAAGAAAACATGGTGGTGGTACAATGATATGACGTGATATGAAGAGGACATCTGACAAGTATGTATATAATTGTGTAGGTAGGTGTGTGAACCCATAATTACCTCTCCAAAAGCCCCCCAACGTCTTGAAAACTCAGATTAGCCTGCTGTCTCTCTAAATGATCGATAGGCGGAGGCATCGAATGTGCATGAGTAAGCGACGGATGACTCGTAGGCGCAATGTTTCTCTCCTGCAAAATTGTTTCCAGCTCGTATCCCATACTCGCTCTTTGGATTCTCGTTCGAGGTCCTAATAAACCTCCTATATCGTGCAGAAGGGCTGCGGAACCGCGTCGTGGTGGAGCGGGACTTAATCCATTTTCGTATGACCAAGTGGTGGATACTGGACCTTCGCCTGCCGTGCTGGATTCCCCTGTATATTCCGAATCCATTGTTCTCGTGGAGCTAATTCTTCTTGGAGATTCTTGATCGAGTAATCCACCGACGTCGAAAAATGATACGCGGCGTGGTGACATCATTGATGTTAAATCTTCAGAAACATGTCTCGAGGGGGCCGATTTAACGAAATCAATTTCGTCACTAGTATCACTTGGAAAACGCCAATCATTCGAACTGTTTGATCCAAATCGATGACTTCTTACTGGCATGTTCCCAGCTACAGCCATTGGGGCGGGACGAGGAGGTGAATGGACTTCCCCTCGCAATTCGGGATTTACCCCTAGACCTAAATCTCGAACGAGATCTTCATCGCTTCCCCATTGCCGAGCCGCGGTTCCACGGCGAGAGGTAGTCCGATCAAGTGTGTCAGTTAAGGAACCAAATTTAAATTTATGTTTCTTAACTCCCCGGTCTCGGACGAACGATCCTAGGATAAGCGCATTGGCGACAGCTGTTGCGAATAGAATCTCAATTGATGCTAATAAGGATCGATATTGTTGGAGACCATGTCTATCGATAATTTGTGGAATTCTGTAAAGTGTTATTCCTGCCGGAATCAACGAACCTGCAAATAATAGCACCAATTGAATTTTCCTCTTGATCCTCATTTTGGAACCAATAATGATAGGAACGGGAAACAAAACGAGGAGAAGATCAGTCAATACATTGACGGTCCCCATAGTCAGGAGTTGTGCGTATCCTTGACGGCATTTTGCTCCTGGATCTGGCGTGACTTGCCAATAATGATTGATGGGTTGACATTCGGAGATATCTGCTATTATCACTGCGATAAATGTGACGAGGAGAAACCACCGGATGAAAATCAAAGTTCTTTCGTGTGACCTCGTCCAGATATTTATTGTGAGCCTTTTGAAGAATTCACTGATTGTAAGTTTAAGCATCCAGAGTCTAGAGACGGGTAGGTTAGTAATTGAATTGAATTTAAATGGGTATAAGGAAAGAAAAGAGGGGAATGGAATAAGCAAGCAAGCTGAAATAAAATAAAACCTACGTCGCCGCATAAAAAACTCTAGACACCAAAACCAGTCTACTCCCAATTGCTCTTCGCTCCAATGATCTTTCGTCAAAATCCACTATCACCGCATTGTTGGTACCGAATAGCAAAATGACATGAACAAGCCCCATACGACAAAACAATGGGATCAAACAAGCAAAAGCCAACCAATCCTCTTTAAAAAGTTTCTCCGTCCTAATGTACCGTCCGCAAACTCTGAACAATATAATGACGGCCGAAAATAGAGTACACCACCAACAAACAAGGAGTGTAGGTTTGTCGTCGTAGAAGCTTCGAGCTGGTGGTGGGCTGGAATATATGGTCATAATGAATGATATATCTATATGTTAGGAATTGAGGGACCACCGGAGGAATTGAGTACCACGCTCGTCTACCTCCGTGGAGGGGACGAGCGAGGGTTTATTTGATTTTGCAGCTTTTGTGTTTCCGAGTGTTGAAGTCAATGGAATATATGGTTGGATATCCGATTGTATATATTTCCATGGGAATGGGAAATCCGTAAATTCCGTCGCGAATCGTATCGATAATTGTTGCGCATGGACCGTTGCATGACAATAACGAGAGCAATTGGACTCGAAGTCGAGTATTGTATTTCGGAGGTTTTGGAAGATGTAGGACTGTAGGTTATGTTATGGTCGCAAGGTATCTTGTCTCTTCTTCTTTTAGTTATTCCTCGTTTCAATGATGTTCTGGAAGCTTTGGAGCAATACAATGCGCAAGATTGGCGGAGATTATTCGGAGGGCTTGGAGATTGATAGTTCAATGTGATGTGTGATGGATAATGTTCGTGTGTAAGTAGGGTTTAAGTTCCTAAGAATCCGAATTGGTTCTTTCCAGTAAGAAGAATATATAAGGAGGAATGATCAGAGTTCGAAGATTGAAAGAGGCCAAAGATTAAAAAATGTGCTATTTGGAGAAGTGGATGGAATTGGCGTTAATATGAGTGAGATGATTTGGGTGAGACGGTGAAGGATATGTCAACTGGTATGGGGTTCCTTGAATTCCCTTCTCATACTCAATGCTCGTACAGATAGAGAGATACGTATCTCGCACAGAGCCGGGGATTTTTACGATTGATAGAACCTTCGATTAATACTCCGTAGATTCGGGGGCCGGTTCTGAATTTAGATTTGAAAAGCTGTCGGCCTTGGTACTGGTGCTGGTGCTGGCGCTGGCGCTGGTGCTGTTACTAGTATTGGATGGGAATTTCCCGCAAAGATATTATTTCTTTTCAGTATAGATATGTGTATACAGTGTGCTCAGTATGTTTGTAGCCAAGAAAGTTTAAATTTGAGTTTTTTGGTGATAGACGATTTAGATGGAACAAATAGTGTGAAGTCTCGAAATTTAGTCGTTATTCTTGAAGGGCTTGGTGTGATTTCGGATGATAATTGCTCAATGGGTCATGGTTCTTGTGTCTTGCTTGCAGCTTGCTTTTGATAAACGTGGGGCCATGCGGAATTGAGGGATAGTTAAGGTACAAGTTAGAATTCGGAATGTTTGAATTTGGAAGGGTTAGAATATAGTAGCAATTAATAGTATCAAGTAGGACATCTGACACGAACGTGTTGAGTAGATTTGGAGAATTAGATGGTTAGATGATTAGATGAATAGATGGATAGATGAATAGGTTTCCGTGTCAGCAATCATATCTAATTCAGAATCTCGAAACCGTTAGAACTACTTGACTATCATTGCCATCATGACCAGAATCCTTTCAATTGGGATAACCATCATTTAATTCGTCATCATTAAGTGGCGCGGCCAGAAAATGTTCAACCCGCAGTTTGGGAACTCATCAATGTGGGATGAAATGAAGGAGCTTTTGCCTATAAAGTTATTTCACTCGGGTAAGGCACCAAAAAACTGTTAGGTCCAAGGCGTTTTCACCGTCCCGGGGATTTTATTATCATCCATTATCATATCAGTTCAGAATGGGGGTACAAAACAGAATTACAGGGTGAAAAGATAAGAACTCTTTCAGCCACCGACCCACAGGATAGGATTACAATTGAAGAGTTGATCAAGTTTATGGTCTAAAATTGAAGTGGTTGGTGGTTAGATGTTGGGTTTCGCTTGATACTTGTATTGATCTGGAGGGCATGTTGGAATGAGGCACAGCAAGTGGTGGTGACCGTCTTGATGATGGAGTGATGAATGGATGAATTTGATAGCAATGTTTGACGCATGGTACAGAGTCTGAAGGAGGATATCGAATCATTTCATAGTTATCTCACTGTAAAGCGCTTCGTTAGTCAGTAAAAGTTTCAAAGTCGTATTGATAGCAACACAAACTTTGGACTCTTGTTACACAGTCAAGCACTGACTACTGACGAAGCCATTGGAGAAAAATGCGGCATGTTATCGTGTCCCCACGGCTTTGTGTTCCCCAAATATATCGATGTACGTATCATTCTCGTACCTGAGGTCATCTAGCATTAATGCTATGATGATCTACATGATCTTCTAGGATTGCTTTAATGAAATGTCGGTGAAATTTGACATCTCTAATAGCCGTGACTCTTGAGGTCCTTAGACTATTGGATCTAACCCTACGTACAGTTCCACAATGGGGCTTGAACCAAGAAGTATTTGTTATACAAAACATCCATTAGAACTTATATAATAGGTGATGCCTAGAGCTGCGTCTCATTGTCGCTGCACAAGATCTAGAATGCCTTGCAAATCGAATGGTAAACAATGTAATTATATATAATATGAGACATTGTACTCGACTCGGGTTCGTAGAGGTAAGATTGACATCACAACGTTTACGATATGCGGCATAACGATACAATCATACGACATTTTCCCGCATTCTATCCCCACGTATGGGTCTACAAGGGAAATCCATATGCCTATTCTTTTGTAGAGGACAAGAGCAAGAAAAAAGTGGAATGGGTATCAGATGAGTTGATGATAAGAAATCCAGTGACAGATAGAAAAATTCTTGCATGCATGCAAGTGCAGTTCCGAGGATGAGGATTAACTAAGGTTGAGACAGGGATGGGAAGAGCACTGTTGTACTTTGCAAACCCTTGATGGGTGAGAATGGTTGGACATGACAAGACAGGGGAACCACGCGAGAAGCTGTGTCAGTACTCAGGTGCGGAGGTAGCCTTGGCAAGTTGGGGAGGGGAGCTACTTTGTCAATTAGTAAGGGCCCGAGAAATCTGGAATGTTATCGATATCCCGATGTAAATATGAAGGTATTCGCAACGCATATAATTGTTATGGCGAGATGTTATTTACAGAAGCAAGACGGGAAGACAAAACGGTGAAGGAACCTAAGTAAATATCCAAGAGAACAGAAAGTACATACAAGGTGCATGCATAATGCACATTCCCACTTTTCTCTAACCATATGCCCGAAGAGGCCGTTTTTGAGATTTAAGAGTTTACATCATTCTATCCAGAATGTTTGATTGGTGGATCATACCTAGATGTATATCTAGATGTATCACTCATCTGGGCAACATCAACCCTAGGCTTTTATAATAGTGCAGAGAAACATGTGAAAGATTGAACTTGATATCTAAATGATACCTGCCCCGAATCTAAGCGTTTCTGTTATCAATCTCAGAGAGCTCGAAAATTAAACCGATGAGAAATGTTGGATTGGTTATCTTTAGTCGTGTGCCATCTCACCTGAAATGGATTAGTAGTTGTACTGTGTGCGGTAAATGCATGAGATATGAAGTCGGAAAATCGTTGAGAGGCGGAAGATTCGGTACGTGGGGAAATGTTGACGGGATAAGCGGCAGTAAATACCTAGTAACTACTCCATGTTCACACCTTCTCGTGCTCTGAATACGAAAGACTCCATCCTAACTTCAAATGTACGGAGCACCAACAAAGATGCTCAAGGGTAAACTACAAGCCACCGCATAATTTGGCATGTCAACAATCTCCGCAATCTTCAAATTCGCAGCCACACTGCTAAGCATATATGCTTCTTGGCTTTCCAGGCCTTTCTCTGCTACCAACCAAGCTATCAACCCTCTCAATGCCTTTCTACTTGCTTCTCTGAGATCACTATCAATCCCCAATGCAGCATATTCTCCTTTGTCCACTGTGACTGGCTGAGGGGGAACCAAGAAATGAGGACTTTGAACCCACGGTTTGCCCTTTTCAACTGTCAAACGAATTGTAGCTTTCATAGGCGTCTCAATAGCCGTTCCACAAACTTCTCCATCTCCTTGCGCAGCGTGCCCATCTCCACAACTGAACAAAGCTCCTGGAACTTTGACTGGAAGGTAAAGAACAGATCCTTGAGTGATATATTTACAATCGATGTTCCCACCAGTATCATAAGGAGGAATTGTCGAGAATTCACCCTCCTGTCCAGGGGCAACTCCTACTACACCCAAAAATGGTTTGATGGGTACATGTATTCCTTCTTTGAAAACCGCAAAGTCTTCTCCCTTTGAAAGATCCCATATCTTGAGAGATGCTTCCGGATATTCGTCGGCTAGAAGACCAAATTCGAATGAGCCGGGTAGACAGGCTGTCCAACCATAATCAGCTGGTTTGAGGGATAAAAACTCGACTTTTAGCACATCGCCTGGAGAAGCGGAATCGACGTAAACCGGACCAAATGCAGGATCGCCCTTTGAGACATCAAAGTTTTGGACTGCGGTGATGTCTGAGGTGTCGGTGATTTGATTGGAACCGCCATCGAGTAGATCAAATGATATCTCGGAGCCAGAATCAACCGTTAAAGCGGGAGTAAGAGATCTATCCCATTTCATGTGGATATGTGTCGTGTTGATATGAAATTTATGAGCCATGATAACTGACTGATCTTGGTTGATGATCTCAAGTTTCACGCTCCAGTGTTTTAAGTGAGATGATGCATGAATACTAGAGATATAACCTACGGTATATGTGTTCCTCTCCGCAACGACCAGTGATAGAGGTGGGGTAGATGCAGGACGACTGAAGACGACAAACGGCAAAAGACCTCGGAGGTAGCAAGTAGTAAATAGTAAGTATCCGTAGGTAGCTGCTGTGTGAATGACTAGAGAACCACTAGCCCACCGGCTATAGAGAACAACTTCGTTTTCAATCTATATAGAGATGAGATAATCGAATAAGAATCAAAATCATAATCAGATATGAGAGTCATATATTTGATGAATATAGTACTAAATTCAATAAGAATTCGGAAATATATTTCAATTTCCTTGAAATCAAGACATATGTTTAACTACAAGATATTATCGATAATTGGAAAGTTGTGAAAGAAAATATAGACCAACTTATTTAATATTGGATTTTCATTAAAGACAACACCACTTTATGATTGATGAGACTTTTCTCCCAATGGTGCTGGCGCTGGCGTTGGCGTTGGCGTGGACGCGACCCCACTAAATCTTTTTATTTACAATGTCATAGTTGAGCAAGGCCATCTCGAAAACAAACATGATGTTTTCCAAACGAATCTTCACAAATATCATAACAGATGATACTGCAAATAATGACTATTGATGAAAAGGAATACTGGAATTGTCTCGAGCAGCTCAATATCATTTCACTTATGATCAATATACAAGAATAAGTATCAGATTGCACTTCGAACAGTAGTGAAGATTTGCTTCCATCATTCGATACCCACACCTTCAAATATCTAGGGAAACGCACACTCACCCCAAAGCGGCGCATAGCTTCTCCCTCAGAGACTCATAATGGATGCCGCAGATGATGATAAAGATGTTCGACTCCAAAGGGAGTCGGGAGAACTCTTGGAAGACTTCGAAAACTCACTACATCCATTCCTCTATAATGTTACTAATAAGGGTCAATTACGAAGAAGAGTTCGCATAAGAGAGACAGATAGATTGTCAGCATTGGTATGGATTCTTCCCCTCTCAGCGTACCGTATCATCTGCTAAAGTTTCACGTAGCTAGATAATTTTCAAGAGCTTCCTCAACTTCTCGATCCGCACCTTCAGCGATTGGTACCCATACTAGCTGATGCCTTTATCACCTCCATATCGATACCACCCGTGAAGTCTGAGACCCATGCTCAACTTCTTATGCCTCTATCAAAAGCGATTTGTCGATTACTCTATACGTTTTGTAAGGTTAGAGGGGAAAAAGTTATTGTCCAGTTTCTAAGTACTGAAGTCAGACTTCTTGATTTGTTACTTTCTGCTATGGAAAAGGGCACATGGATAGATGATAGCGCATCCGATAAACCAATAGAAGAAGTTTGGGGCTGGGAGGAACGTTATATCACTTTGCTGTGGCTTTCACAGTTGATCATGGCCCCTTTCGCTCTCCATTCCTTGTCGGCTAGTCCTCCGCCCAGTGGTGCCGAGTTATATCTTTCAGATTTCAGATTGCCATCCAAAACTCCCGGCGTAGCTTTACGATCTATCGCGTTAGCTGTCAAATACCTCTCATCCTCTGGAAAAGAAAAGGATGCTGCAAAGATCTTACTAGTGAGAGTTGTTCTCCTTAAGGACATGCAAGATCTTGGGGTACTCAGTTCTTCCATGATGTGGGCAATATCTGTCCTGAATTCGATTAACACGAATCGGAATATACATCATATCAATGGCATTCTGTCTTTTCTTTCTGGGGCTCTTAAGTCATCCACGGATACCCCTTATATGGACTCTAGCTTAGAGCCAGTGTTTCACGCAGTCTTCAACTTTGTGGAATCCTCAGATCGATCTTGCAAAGAAGTGCAAAGCTCCGCTGTTGCACGAAAATTTATCGTGAATATTTTCCGTGGTATTGCTTTGCTCAATTTACGTCCATCTTTCACAACCATAGATGATACTTTGAGTGACTCTGTTGATTTTATGTTACAATCGCTATTGGATCCGTCAACGCCAGTAAGGCTGGCTGCTAGTAAAGCATTAAGTGTTGTTATCTTAAGAGTCGAACTTGAACAGGCTTATGAATTTGTGCTTGCAATATTCGAAATGTTAGAAGCTCTACCAACCAGCGATGTTTTAAATTGGCATGGTCAAATCTTGACACTCTCGCATCTCTTATATCGACATGCGGCACCACCCAAACTGCTTAACAAAGTGATTGTTTCTCTACTAAAGGCTTTGTCATTTGAGGGAAAGTCGACATCAGGTAGCTCTATTGGAACTAATGTACGAGATGCCGCATGCTTTGGAATATGGGCCTTGGCTCGACGTTACTCTACGGCGGAATTACAGGATATTGACATAAAATCCGAAGGGTTTCGTCATGCAACTAATATTAGCTCTACGATACAAATTCTAGCAACGCATCTTGTTGTATCCGCATGTCTGGATCCTGCTGGCAACATTCGCCGAGGTGCTTCTGCAGCACTTCAAGAATTGATAGGTCGTCATCCAAATACCATCATTGAAGCACTCGAATTGGTGCAAATCGTTGACTACCATGCTGTTGCTCTACGATCTAGGGCTATATTAGAAGTCGCGGTTTCAGCTGCTTCACTAGCTCATGAAACTAACGATGGAATATCCTGGCATCACTATGGGGAGGCAATTCTTGAAGCACTCCGAGGCTGGCGTGGAGTTGGCGATGCCGATCTTGTTACAAGGCGAAATTGTGCTGAAGCTTTCCGTCTTATAAACTTCCCAAGGAAGAACGGCACCAACTCCACCACATATAAGAGTTCCTACGAAACCATATGTTCTTTAGACCAACAACTCAATAATCTTACTGTTCGTCAAGTCAATGAGCGACATGGGCTACTGCTTCTTATAGCTGCTGCAATTCTTGAGTGTCCGAATTTTCACGAAAGAGACGATCTTGTTGTTTCTTTCCAAGCATATTCGGACCAAGTATGCACGATGCTTACTTCTTACATATCAAATATCACCAACCCACAAGGTTGGCGACGCCCTGAGTTGATCGCCGAAGCTTTATCTTGTGTGATATTTCATTCTTTTCGTGTATTTGGAACATCGGTAATACTTGGAGGAAACCTGAGATCGCCTTCCATAAATAGTGATATATCCTTATGGTTACGTGACTCGAAGACAACAAAGGTCATCATGTTTGAATATGAGGATCCTTGCGCAGAACATATGGTTAGTGCCTCGGGCCATCAAACAATCTCTAGAATATTAGACAACGCCATGGGCGTGTTTGAGTCTTCTAATGGTCGAAAAGATGCCAATTCCCAAGATTCAAACGGAAATATCTTGGCCTTCCAATCACTTTTTAGAAAATTTATTGGACATTTCATCGATACTGGATCTGAAGATTTGGTGACTTTCCTATCGGCTTGTCATCGTAGATCATTCTTTTGGAGCTCTGGTAGCTATCAGGATCTCGAAATCGACCGCATGCTGATGCGGATTCGTCAGACCGGAAATACTAAGAATACACTAGCCTTTTCTATGCTCTTGATCTCATATTCATTATCTAAGAATGACTTAAAGAATGGAGTGTCTGAAATTCCCCAAAACGATCGGACTAATACTATTCCTATTGCAATACATGAGAGCTGGAATTCCACTGAGAATATCCTCAAACGTGTTTACGATATCAAAACACGACTAGCTTTACTTCCATACTTTGCAAGAGAGAGCAAAGCACTCGGCTCTCATATTATTCATTTCTGGAATATCATTTCCCATGGTCTTGATGACTATCATACGGACCCAGCTCAAGGCGACATTGGTTCTCGAGTCAGGCTAGAAGCAATCAAAGGAGCTGCTGCAATTTTCCTATCGACCGATTTGAGAACGAGTTCAGCCAATACGGAAGTGTTCTCGACAATATTTGGAAAGCTTCTGCGACTTTGCACAGAAAAATTGGATAAAGTCCGAACAGAGGCCAAAAAAGCTCTTCTAGTTATAATTCCAACGACTGTATCTAGGTTGGTTGTCCTTTTCTCCCATTCCTCTTCCTAATTCTAACAGATTTGCAATTTAGTTCCAAGATTATGACATTTGAGCAAAGTTCTATTTCTTCCTATGAACATTTCCGGTTTATACTAGATTTACAAACTACAGATCGCCTATCTACGAACACAACAACGGATGAGTTCGAATGGCTCCCTTCGTGGACAGATAAATTATTGGAAGGATATGTAACTTCAACTCACGCAGGAACAGAAGATCTCCGTCGTGTTAGTATCGCTGCTCTGATCGATTTCTGCGAAGAAACCCCATCAAATAGAAAATTTATCGGTGCTGCACTTGTCAGAAATCTAAAATTCCATCATCGGAAGAATGAGAAGGTGATAGTTGGTACACTAGAGACTATCGCTCTTTTACTAGACATGGGACTTATGTATCAGAATGTCACAGTTGAGTTAGTGGCACAATTATCTTGATTGATTTATCTATTTGCTAATCTATTCTTAAAATCTAGTCAATACCAACTCCTCTGCGCTCAAATCGCAAAAGAAGCCCTCAGTTCCCGAATTGACAAATGTAAAGCGGCAATTAAATGTTTTGGTCGTCTAGCATTGGTATATCCAGATGCAATGAATAAAAATTTGCTAGGGATGCTGTGTCATAAGTTCCCGGGTATCAGAGATGCTGTGGTAGATGAACTTTGGGACTTGGGGGTTGAGGGGGTAAAGGGGATAGATGTTAAGGAAATTAAGAAGGGAGATGATTTGAGTGGACTTATTAGAAGCGCAGTATAGCTTTTGAAGAAGATCATAATTCCGAGTCTGAGACCACTTAATTAAATGATTCGACAAGATCCATATTTTTCATGAATACTTGAATCTGTTTGTAGCTTGCTTTGTGTACTGATAACTCTTTCAATCTCTGCCAGGTCTTCTAGCAAAGATATCAATAAGCAACGTTTGAGAGTTAATACATCCGTTAACCCAGAAATAAGTTTATAGCTATGATTAGTTCAAAGTCGTATTAATCTAGTCTAGAATGATTCCTAATATCGTAAGGGACTCTCAAGATTGACTCCTCGTTACACGGAATTCTCATGACGACTAAATTGGCTGCCACTCTTTCATCCTTCAGCACCGTCTACACTGGCACCACTACGAATCGATCCTCCCAAGACATTCTTTTCATTGACGGTCTGGGCAGTTGTGTAGGCCTAAAAGTGTAGAATGTTGAGAATGAAGATTCAGAGACTGAAAGGATGGGGGCTTCTTTGGTAGCAATTCTTCTTGATTGAATTTGAGTCTATAGAATCGAAAATTACCAGGTTATCAATATCCGATGCCATGTATACAGTCATGAAAAACCAAGTAAGCTACACACCAATCGATAACCCTGACTTGAAGGATTGTGATAGACTGATTTGTTCCCATTTCCAGTACCAGTGACAAGTCACAGGTATAGATTTCTGAATTTTTCAATAATATTTGGATATTAGTACGCTCTTCGTCCCCTTGCGCTATGCCGTGTTCTCACGAAAGGTATAGGGTATGCAACGCCCCAATCAACGTCAACCCCCACGCTGTACTACAATCGTGGATGAAACTCCTGAATAGACAATTTACTTCCCCCTAGACTTTCAAAGATTACTCTCCCGACAGCATTTCCACCTCAAATCATAACCAACCATCCCCTCCAAAAGAAAGAAAACATTTCGCATTAATCCCCCAAGCTCTGTCTGACTAATGCCCTGCATCTTGACTTCCACTCTCTCATTTCTTTGCCCTTGGGGTTTGCTTGTGCTTCCCTCCACATCTTTGCCGCGTCCACATTTGCTGGACTACTATCATTTGGATCATTCATAAGACTGACCACGCTCAGTAAGATAGTTTCTGGTGTTTGAATTGGGGTCCATCGCTCGCTTGCGTCCTCGTATCCGAAGTCATCTGTGCCCGATGGATGTAAAATGGATATACAGAGAACACCTGTATCCGCGTAGATGTTTGGGTGGAAGGGAATTGGATCGCAAAAGGTAAGTGTCGGAGGTGCATGTGGATAGTTTTCGGGAAAAGAGAGAAGACAGCGCCAATTGCCTCCTAGAAATTGTTGTTAGTATGAGTTGCGGAAGACCTCGAGGGAGGTGGGCATTAGAGCATACCGCCATAGTATTTGCACTCGTCGCTCAACATGAGCATGACCTCCCATTCGAAAATATTATCCTTCACAAGCCCGCAGCTTATGCCTGGTAAATCTTTCGCCTTTTGGATTTCTTTCAATTGTCTGCCAAGCAGATTTGCTGCTGCGCTTCCCATCTCTTCGCTGTATCGGATGTGCCGAGGGATCCTCGAATTATAGATTCAATTTCAGAATTAGAAGAGATTGTAGATGAGGAGGAGAATGTGGATGTATTGAAAGTCGCAGATGGTGGAGAGGTGGTGAGTATATATGCTCAGATACTATCTATGAGTGAATTAGAATCATTGAAACTCGACAGCAAGTCGTCGCACATGGATACTCGATTCAAGAAGCATGGATTCACAACTACGTACCTTGTGAGGGTACAAGTCCAAGAAGTCGGAAGTAGGAGCTATTCAGATGGTATCTACCGTAGACAGTGGGGTCCAAGAAAGATATATATCGCTGGGTTATGTCGAATGTTTCTGATATGACAGAGTAGTACGAAGAATGCCCGATATTGTTCGATGGATTGTACTGTGAATCGATAGATGTTTGAAAATACAAAGTACTGGAGTACAAGTGAATGAAGATGCGATACGATACTTAATCGTGAGGTGACGAAGGAAGGGAAGGTATCAGCGTATCGGCGGATGTATGTAGCGGGGTCAGTCCGTGCCTTTCTGATTTAGGTGAAGGTGAAGTGAAGTGTGAAGTGAAGTGAAGTGAAGTGAAGTGTGAGAATGATGAATGAGGATGAGTGTCAGTGCAAGTGAGTGTTTTCGGAAGGTGGGGTGATTTCATACACAACCTTACTGTAACGTCATATATTGTGCAAATTGAAGATATACTTACTCAATTGCTATTGTTTAATACTTGAAAAGCCCAGTCGACGACGAGGTAAACTTCGGCTTCAATTCATTCCTTTTCTTCACACAAACAAACGTTTTGCAACAATCAACTACTTTCGACTTTCTATCAGATTTCCTACTAAGCTTTCTACCAAATTCAGGAACAAGGAGATCGACGTCCAACGAATCATCAATCATAGAGGCAATCATCAATCGATTTGCATGACAATGCTTCAATGCTATAGGGTAATACCATATACCAATAGCATCATCGAGATCAGATTACGTCGTATCTCTATGGACGACGATAAAATGCTGGTAATATGTTAGTGGTATGGTGATAGGGTGACATGATCGATATATGCAGATAAAGATCAGGGGTTCAAGTATCGGAATAATTCTCCCAAGGTTATAGGAATAAAGATCTCGGGATTTTGTCAAAATATCTGGTGTATCAAGTATGTACATACACACACACATATATATATACAGTGTGTGGTGATGTGGTGATACCAACGCAACCATTTTCTGTCATTCTCGTACTAGTGTCACGATGGAATACGACGTCAAAAGACTGTTTACACACATATACTTTACCAGCTTTCTTAATATCCAAGGGCTTTAGAGGTCATGTATCTAAGAGGTTTTCCCTCATTACTTCGCCGATTTCAATATCTATATCTGATTCAAATATAGATGATATCCGTGGATGGGGTAACGAGTGCCGAATATCTTTGCGCGGGAGTACAGCCCCGCGTTATCTGTCTTAAGCTGAACACCAAACTGGTTTGACAAAGGGATTTGATCCGAGACGGAATGATTTCACGATAGCTTCAAGAGAAATCTAATGTAAGGCATTTTTCACTCTCCTTCAGTGGTTGGCGACCGGCAAGGTTGTCAGATTTGTAGACATCTTTCGTCGAGATCCTCCTTGGACACGGGAGCTTGACACTGCGTTGAAGAGCACAATCCAGGAACCCTGGTCCATACTTGAGAGTACAATACTGGTTTGACAGGTTCGGGTCCAAATCTAAATGACTTCAAATTGGCTCAAGAGAAAAGTTCATATGGGTGATTTTGGTATATTATATGAGTGTCAAGGGCGCATGATACCACATCTTTAGATATGCATCGAGATCCTCGTCAAAAAGAGCTACATGAAGCGGGACAGCTCAGTATTCTCCCTTGCTATCTGAGTACAAAACTAGTTTGACAGATTCGGATCCAAGTCCGAATTACTCCACAACAGCCTTATCAGATCCTCTCAAACATGGTTTCCCGGT
Organism: Botrytis medusae; assembly: GCA_019395255.1. NCBI lineage: Eukaryota > Fungi > Ascomycota > Leotiomycetes > Helotiales > Sclerotiniaceae > Botrytis > Botrytis medusae. The sequence goes on from JAHXJL010000072.1 coordinate 326,370, forward strand.
AGTCGGCATAGGACATAGCCAAGAATTCTCCTTCATTTATGAGTACAAAGCTAATTTGATGCCACATTCGGGTCTCTGAGTCCAGATGACTTCACGATAGCTTCGAGGAAATACGACGCCAGTGACTTCTGTATTCTCAATCTCAATCAGCGCTTGGCACATGATGGAATATCCGCAGATATCATCGAGATCCTCTTGATTGCGGAGTGTATGGATATCTATCATTGAGGTCCTTCTGGCAATATCCCGACTGTTCAAGGTTCTTCTTCCTTAGTTGCCGTATTTCTTCCACTTTGGGAAACGGACGCTTGTCTTATTGAAACGACCAATCACTCTCTCACCCGTATCTCAATTTATGAATCTCCAAGACTCATCTTGCCATATTGTTCAACAAATTCACATTAACATCATAATCTAATACCTCCATCTGATCAAAACAAATTTCCCTTTCATTCGTCTTCAACGGCAGTCTATCTTCTGAATTTCTTCAATCACAGATTAGCCCCCCTCTCAAACCCAAACAAATTTCTCTTTCCGTCCTCTTCCTTCCATATCCAGCCCCCTTTCCCGATGATCTCCTCTTCACTCTCCTTAACCAAATCACTCAATGTCCTGCTATCTGCAACATTTGCTAAAAATCTTTTTCCTGTCTGCTTCAATTTCCCTACTACAAATCCAGTTTGGGGCTCATTTTTCCTCGAGAATTGTACCGTATATGTCTGCAAAATTGTTAGCTATATGGCAAACCTCTTCTGCCTATTCGTGATTATTTGAGCTTCCTTCACTATCCGCCAGTGTAGAAATATATTTCTTTCGAGGCAATAGTAATTCTCACCTCAATTATTCCTTCCCATACTCCGTTCTCGATCCCTTCTGGACCGACAATCTCCAAGTCATTTTTATCATTACTGCTTACACCATGTACAATACTTGCGCAAGGATTTCCATCCTGATATTCCTTTCCGTCACTTCTTGGTTGGGTGGATAGACATACAACATGTTGATATGTCAATACTCCCCCATTTGCTAAAATGAGACCGTTCAACACTCCAGCATTCTTGTGATTAGAGACTTGACCTCTTTTGTTACGAAGCCGTCGCGTCATTTCTGTAATTGCCTGCAGTTCGTTAGTTCATACTCAGTAGCATGAAAGACACACAAAGCTAGAAAATAGTGTTTTGTGTACGACGAAATCGCCTTCTGTGTAGGAGACCCCTGGGACTTGGAATTACACACATGTAGACTATAATTATTCCCGGCACCACCGAATGATGTCAAGCCTCCTAACAATGTAATCGGTCTTGGGGGATCCAAGAAAGGAATCTTCAAGTGATGAGCTGCCAATTTCGGGACTATTGGAAAACATCTATACTATTCGTCAGATGTGTGGTCCATGTTCGGCTCAAGTAATTTTGAACCCCCTCCCGATCTTGTGAAGGTGCACCTACGAATAAAAATCAAAAAAATCTATATCGTCCGTCTCTAAGCCGGAAATATCCAATGCCGAATCAAGCGATGTTTCTAAAGCCTCGCTAGAATGAAAATTTGGTCTTTCCCAGACTATTTCTATTAGCCTTTTGTCTTGTTTACTTTCGCCTCTTCAGCTACCGCAAGAGAATAGGGGTAGGTAGCATACAATTATCCTTCTCGCGCATCCCAGCACCCCCTAACGGATATATCCATTTATCTTCTGGAATACCTAGCCCGGTAGCAAAGGGAACAGAAGTAACGATGCAACTTGCGGCCATGTTGACGTTGTTGAATGCATTCATTAGAAGGGGATCTATAACATCCATTAACAAGTTTTTTCATCTAATCTCCCTTCAGATTCTTCAGCCACCAAGACTGTAACTCACAAGGCCAACAGATCATTCTATTTCCCCTCCCTACCTTTCCAATACTTTCTTCACTTGATTTTCCTGCAGATTCCCTATTCCAAGCAAATTCGTTTCCAGCTGCCACAGCAGCAAACTGTGCATATAATTTTGCAGATTCAGCACTATTCTCTACTTGGGATTGGTGACGATGGGCTCGAAACGCATTTTCGTACAGCGGGTAAACGTGTATTGGGAGCCCGATTTGATGAATTGTTCCTAGTGCTGAGAACGGGGTATTAGTTTGAGATATGAATTCTTATCAAGTAGATGAAGGAAGTGGGTTTGAGGCTCTAGAGCGGTGATTTGTACCACTCGGTATTGATAGGGGCTGTTGCTTTTGTGCGAGGTTATACCAAAAGTTCCCCAACTTCACTCAAACATTCCGCACAATCATTCCCTTGCACTCTTACGTACACATCGGAATCAAGATTCTACAAAAGCAAAAGTCGCTAAACTTCACATTGAGCCCACATTGATACTCCTGTGCCTTCATAAATTTCTCATTCTCATCCCTCCCCTCTAGAACGGGAACTCAATAAAGAGGTCCCAAGCGCAACATTAGACAATTCACAATCTGAAATAAAAAGCAAGGTAATACATACTCTCGACGCCCTTCGGCAAAGCCAAAATCTTTCTTGGGTCGCCAGCTGGTGGTGTCCAGTGCGAGGGGTATGTGCCGGTCTTTGATGCCGATGAAATTACTATGCTCATGGGTACCATTAGTAAATTTCTGATGATAAATTCTCTCTTCGGATTCGGGTGCTCTCATGATCTGAGTTTTGTCCCAGCGACGAATTATTCTATCTTCTCTCATATGATCTGACTTGCTCTTCAGAAACAGGGTATACCACCGCTTGATGGCGTCTCCTCATTTTTCAATTGGAAGATCAATTAAGCCCCATTGACATGGCTTGATGTGATGTTGTGCGCAACATCTCTCCTCTTTCCCCCTTTATCTCGACCTCGCTTCCTGCTCAGTCCCGTCCCCGTGCCTCATTTCTGCCACACCTTCAAATAATCACACCACTACCTATACTTACCTCAGATGCACCCTACCTCCATCACCGATGCCAAAAGAATTCGAAACACAAAGACAAAAAAAAAAAAACTCACAGCTTCCCAACGCCTCTCCCCCAACCACAATCGCCACCTTTGACTCCCCCCTTCCTACCCTCTGACACGCTTCATCCAACATCTTCACCGGCGAATTGCCCCCATGTTCCGATTCCTCTTTATATACTTCCTTTTCCACTTTACCATCCCCTCTCTTCTCCTCACCCCGAATCCCTTCCAACACACTCTGACATACATCCGCATACGGCCATGTCCAATTCCGCACTACTCTCACATCATCCACACTTCCCTTCAACAAGCCCAACTTCTCTCCATCATGAGAAATCCCGGTATCCGAAAATGATTTCTCGAGAGATCGCAACATAAGTCCTAAGGGTTCAATCGCATCTTCTATTTCCAGGGACCGATTTATCACATCTCCTACTCCGACGATAATGGGTATTGGAGGTGATAATGACATTGTGATTTCTAGAAGTTGATACAAAGATATTTTGTTCTAATGATTGCGGGGTCAGAGAAACTATGCTGTTACGATGTAGATAGATATTCAACGTAATGAGATCAAAAAGAACATTCAAATATATGCAAGATATGAAGGTACCTAGATATGAGATATGAGATATGAGATACAAAATGCAAAGATTGAAAAATCAAAAAGAGATTGCACAAAGATACCCTTTTGATATATATACACAAAAACACCAACCCGCACCCACATTTCCACCACTCGAAGCCGTCAGTTCCTAGTTCCTAGTTCCTAGTCCCCCCAGTTCCAATCACATGAATTTGATTCAATCCAATTCCATCACCTGAATACAATAATAATAATAATCATTCCATTCCATCAATCCCCACGCGGGGAATAAGCAGGGCAGGATTTACCTCGGGCATCGGTTGGATAAAATAAAAATCTGGGGTTCCTAATTGGATTGGATTGGATTGGATTGGAATGCAGCCAAGGACTGGCCAATGGGGACATAGACTTTTGAGAAATCCCTGGACAGGTGGATATATATTACATAGATCTGGGGCTCGAGCGTTTTCTGCGAGAGCAGACAAGAGTAGAGAGAGAATTAAAGAGGTAGGATAGGTAGCTTATGATACAGTAGAAATTATTGATAGAGAGTGAAAAGGGTGTAGATGGAATAAAAGTAGAGGTGGGCGAGATTGCCAAGCGGGAATGTCGATAAGTATGTAATCGAGTACATGCACAATATGGATGACATGGAGAAAGAGCTGAGGTGTGTATTCTACGTCAGGAATGGAAATATTTCGTCACCATATAGGTCAAATCATGAATAAGATTAACGTTCCATACTCTTTCAAAGAATAACATTGCGGATAAATCGAGCTGCATAGTCAAAAGTCACAGTTGGAATCAAGAACATTCATTGTTTTAGCACAAGTGAGTATCAATTTCATTCGCTAACGAGTCATAAATTTGTGTTGAAGTAATGTAGTGTGTGGAGGAGCAACCGTAGCACGAAAGTTCGCCCCTTATCCAACCTCTTTCCGTTACCCCTAATGAACAATGAGAATTTGGGATCAACATCTCATTGAGAGCATCAATTCCCACCAGATAATACAGAATTGAGATCGATTAATGTTGTTCATATGAAGAGTATCTATCTCTTACATTTCGAATTGAATAGGTGCGCCATTGCTGCCTGTTCCGATGATAACCTTCTTGTGATCGGCACCAATAACCATGAAAACTTCTGCGCATAAAACGACGGTGAAGAAAGTCGCGACGGCAATTTCCACAGCAGCAGCCTTGATGTACGCCTTTAGAAGTCTGACACGCGAGCTGCAGTCAAAAGTCTTCCATGCATCAAGGGTGCCCAAGACACCATCTTCAGAAACACGTCCACCAAAAGTACGATCGAATGGCACGATAGATTCATGATCTTCGGAAAGGAGAGAAGCTTGAACACGAACAAGGCTGACACTTGCTGGGATGAGAACAAGGAAAGCAAGGGCACCGGCTAGAATAATGACGGAAGCTGTTTGGATACCCATAGCTGAGATTTGTTGTGGGGTCATCTTTGAAGGTTCATTCTCGAAGGATTCAAAGAGACCGATTGAGAAAGCAAGGTAACCCGGGAGAAAGATGGCGGCTTGTTTGGCGAGAGCAAAGACAACTGTTGCCGGAATAACCTTCTTAATGGTTGCAACATCTGGCATTCTCTTGAACCATGGAAGTGGGCTTGGGTCTGAGATAACAATGTGTGTCCATGCCAAACTGAAAGGTGCACAAAGGACATTCGCAAGAGGATAAGCGAAGATGCTGGGGAGGAAAATAGAGAAGAAGTTCATTTGTAGACCCAAGACAAAGGTTTTGACGAAGTGCATTCCAACACCACGTAAATGACTTTGTTTTCCGGCGCGGGCACGAAGGTGCTTGATTGTTGATTTGAAGCTTGAGGTAATGGGTTTCTGCTTTACAAGTAAGAGTTCCGGTTCGGCATCTCCTTTGTGGTCGAGTTTCGCATCAGGATCTTCAGATGTGAGAGGTTCGAATAGAATTGCCTGAGGAGATTCAACCATAAGAAGGGTAGGAATGAGTCTGGTGAAGGTATATTCAACCTATTCTGATAGTTAGATGTTGGACTCATAAACCCAAGAAGGATACCATGAAGAAGCTAGCTACAGTTCTCATTTTGCAAACGTACCATAAAGTCCATGATCAAAAATACAACAACAGTACTTGCGATCATCACAACGCCCCAAACTGGCATTTGAAATTCTTCAGTTGGTGTCTCTGTGCCCCGGAAAGCATCAAGACCTCTTTTCGCCAGGCCCATAGTTGGGAGCATTTCTCTTGGAAGTATTCCCATAATGTCGACTTTATTTGATATAGTTTCTCGATCGTTTGCGTTTTCAATATTCGGTGTTGTGGTATTGAAAAAAGTTGTAGTAGGATAAGAAAGATGATTTAATAGGAATTTTAATATCCAAAGTTGATGAAAGAAAATAGGAAAGAAAGAGAGAGAGAGTGAGTGAGTGAGTGAGATAGTAATGAATGAAACATGAGGCGGTAATCAATACGAATATAAGCGTGCGGCGTCATTGCTCCTGAAATTGTGGCGCAGTCACAGGAGCCTAATCCAGTCAGTCTAGTATAACATGAAGAGTGATTACATAATTTACATTGTGTCCTGCCGATTGTCTCCGAATATGGAAATAGATGCTTCTTTTCTTGTGGTTATCGTTTAATAAACAGGTATAAATGAAGACAAATGAAGATAAATGGCTACAAAGGAACAACATCTCGAATCAAATAACATCAACCAAGTCGGTGCACCTTTCACATTGTCATCTATCTCCCCGGATATACAACACCCAAGGAATATACGGAATTCGGCTCAATCATTCACCCACTATGCCAGAACAAGAGTCTGTCTCTTCCTCACTGCCATACATAGCGAATGATCTCCAACCAAATATGTAAAAGTAAAACGGATACTAAAAGTAAAACGGATACCAGCTTACCTACCTGGGCTGCCCCCACGGCAGTGGCCTACGGAGGACCAGCGGAGCGTCATTTCATTTACACAGCCCAACGAATCACCAAGACTACTTTCTTCCTCTCTTCGTTTTCCTCTTCCTTTTTCTCTCCGCAACAACAAGTCACTTACAGCCCAGTATCACATTGAGACCAAAAGAAACCTCAACCTACCAGCAAGTTTTCTTCTTCTTATATATCCATGAATGATCAGTGTTGGTGTTGGTGTTGTATTCCAACTTGTCTATATCCTGGCCACACCTCCAAGAAGGATTTTTGGGTCATCAGTTTGTTAAGAACAGATTGACAGTTGCTCAAATTAGATCATTGTTGTACATACCTGTGTACGAAACGTTTTGCAGCATGCAAGTTTTCTCATGGCGGGACTGGGGTCGAAATTAGCTACATGAAGTGTGGATACTATTATTATGATAGGGCTGATAATTTTAATATATGCATCGTAATTTGGCCGCTGATATGCTGCCGATATCCCTAAGCACCTTTGTCCACTGACATTACATCTACAGAAATTATGGTACACTATATCCTGTACATTATTTACAACTACATGCATTTAGGATCCATTCCTTTCCATCCAATCAGTCAATCAATCCTAAAAGTCTCCCAGCAACCCCATCCCATTCTTCGTCCCATCTCTTTCTTCCCTCCTCGATAGCTCCCTTCTTTAATCTCGCTAATTCCTTTCCACTTGTATCCTTGAAGACTTCCTCCAAAATCTCTGCCAAATCTTTTGCGGTTGTAAATCCCCACCCGTTAATACCTTCCTTGACCAATTCAGGCCAACTGAAATATTGATCGTATCCAACTACTGGTAATCCCGCTCCAAACATATCGACCACTTTCATGGGTAAATCTACACCACTACTACTCTTATGTAAACAAACTCCAAGGTCGGCGCATGCAAGTAACGAGGCGTAGTCTTCAATACTCAGCCATGCAGTCTTAATTGTAACATTGACCAAGTCATAGCTTTCAGTGAGTTCTGCAATTCGATCGAGATACATCTGTTTTTGTGGACCCTTTCCAGTGATGATAGCAAGAATTGGCGGGCAATCAAATTCAGCAAATGGTCCATATTTAACGAGCGCATCCAAAAGAAGGTTGAAATCTTCATCAGGAGTCCATGATGTACTGCTAACCAATAGTCGCATATCTCCATTCATAATCGCATCGACATGATCTTTTGTTTCTGGCAAACGTTGAAGAAAAGCGCGTCGCTTCTCCTCTTCGGTAATCGGTTGAAAAATGGAAGCGGGCCGATCATGAAGGGTAAAGATTGGTGATTTGATCTTGTAGGGACTTTCGCGTAGTTGGCGCTCCATGGCTTTCGAAACTGTGAAGGAAGCTGTTGGTGCCCATGATCCGAGGAAAGCTTCATACCATTTGTATAGTCGAACGAAGATATGTTTAGGGCCTCTTGTTCCTGCTAGGATGGTCCATCCATAATTATGCCAATCGATTATTAAGTGAGTATTGCGTATTAAACAGACAAGGTATGCGACGAAGAAGGTGGGAATCGAGGGAGGATTCTAGAAGTGTTAGAAGATCATTGCGTGTGAGAGCCGGACGCCTTACCTGAACTAAAAGCCATCTTGCTGGTTTTGTAGTATAACATAAGACAACAAATAAAGTCCAAATCTGCCATAAAACCTTGCAAGGACCTGCGAAGAAAAATGGTAAAGTACCATCTCGTAAATTTGATGGTGGTAGCGGTAAAGGTACGATTGTAATGAGAGGATTATCTGTTAAGCCAGAAGGGAGTTCGGATTCTATGTGACTGTTAGCACAGGACATCGAGGAAGCTTGCTTCTAGGTGAGCTTTAATACCTTCGTATCCAATGAGATCAACTCTTCCACCATGTTTTGCTATACTCATAGCATGATACTGCATTCGAGGACTTCGTCCAATATCTCCCAAGACCAAGACCTGAACCGAGATCTTCGGCTCGACATTTGCACCACTTTGAGTAGCCATTGGAGGCGGATGTTTGATATACTGTTTCGGTATTAATAACAGGGTAATTGTGAATATGGTAGAAATTATTGTAGCCAATGTAAGAAGGTTCTCTAGCATGACGTGGTTTCTTGAGATTCAGAAGAAGTTCGGATACTTCCAGAGAATAATAACCTTCCCTTAGTCGGAAAGTAGCTATGAATAGAAGAACTGGCCAGGTTATGCCTCCATATCTGAGAATGGATGCGAACTCAATTAGGAAAAGAAGGCGTTGAAGACTGTCACAAGCAAACAGATAAATTTAGAAGTGAAGATTGGCGTTTGAAGTATAAAGTATAAAGATTCGAAGTATCAGAATGTATTCTTATCCTTTTCTTCACTCCACATCAATGCTTCACTTCACTACTTCACCACTTCACCAGAAGCAGAACCAGATCATCCATTAAGAAAAAGTCGGTGGCCGGCGGTGACGATGGGCAGTATGGGCAGTTTAGGCTCAAACTAGCTTAGCATCGGCTATCATCCTTGTCTCTATACCGTTTCAAGTCCTTTTCCTGCCATTATCTTTCAAAAAGGCAAGTGGGATTTAATTCACAGGAATTGATTGGATGACATTGAGTGAAAGCTGTATCTGAACACAATTGATCATGACTGATTGGGTGGCGTTGATTTGGAGTTCGCACTTCTAACATAATCCGTTCAATGACATCTTGTTCGGCGTGGAAGTGGAAGTTGCAGTCGCAGTTGCAGGCAGTTGCATACTCCGTAACCTTAGAACCTTGCTCCTTGGAAGGCTTTTTCTCTTCCCGGTAAGCAAAGGTTTGTGAATCCAGGGGGAAAACTCCAAGAAGAGAATGATGAGTATCTGGGGTTGAATGGGACTTCCTTACTGGTTCGTTGGCAGGATCATCAGCATAATCTCGAGAGAGTTTCCTGAATTGGCATCGATTCTTGTACTGCTGTACCTTTCAATTTCTTTCATTTCCGTCTTCAATTCAACGCCTACACTCACTTCATAACAAGACTCTCATTGCACATCGGCAAAAGATTGAATCAAGATACTCAGAACATATATTAAATTGGATCTCTTGCTGCATTTGACAACTCTATTTACCCACTTTCATCGTCAAAGCTCCCACTATCTACCGAAGCAGACCTATCTCGGCGCAAATCAAAACAAGGAAGGTCCAGAGAGATACTGAGGACAACGACAACATATGTGGAGAGGGGCTGAATATATACGGGCTTCATAGCTCGTTCGATCCATTCCAGAATTAACGAAGTTATGGCCTCCTCTTATGCGTTACCAGCTTCAGCAATTACCAATAGTCACCATGGTCATGGTCATGGCCATTCCCATTCCCATTCCCATTCCCATTCATCTTCACATTCGCATTCAAGCCGATCCTCACAGTACTCTGCAAGTCGGTCGAGACCATTGAATCAATCGATCTCAAGTCTGCATAGCCATTCACGCGATCATTCCGAAACTCTACATGAGCATGAACATGAACATGAACATGAACACGAAAATGAACACAATCATGGCCACTCTCACTCCCACTCTCATTCGCATGGCCATGTGCACAACCACAGCCATGATAACTCAACAGCATATCTGCCGTCACCGCCATATAGTGAAGCAACTCCCATGTCTGCCAACTTCGAGAAAGGAGCATATGGGACGTACGAACCTCCGATAAACGATGTACATGTTGACGCCCATCACCATCATGATCATGACCATCACAACCATTCGCATGGTACGACAACCGAAACGAAGTCACGATTTACTAGTTTGATACTGCCATACGCATCCAAATGGCCCCTACTACATGCAATATTAGCGAGTAAGGACTCGAGGAGGATCTTTTATTTTATGAGGTTGGTATTCTTCCAAGTCATTGGAGAACCATGCTAATCCTGCCAGTCTTAATTTTGCCTTTATGATCGTTCAAGCGTTTTACGGATTCGTCACGGATTCCCTCGGTCTTTTGAGCGATAGTATACATATGTTTTTCGATTGTTTGGCACTTGGAGTGGGATTATTTGCTGCAGTTGCAAGTAAGTGGCCACCGAGTCAAAGGTTCCCATACGGATTTGGAAAGATTGAGAGTTTGTCGGGATTTGGTAATGGAGTATTCCTGATGTAGGCAAATATTTCCCAATTGTGTGGTGCTCGCTAACAAAGTTTACAGACTTATTAGCATTGAGATTATGATAGAAGCGACTGAACGATTAGCAGAAGGACGAGAAACAAAACGGTTAATGGAACTTTTTGTTGTCAGTTCTTTGGGATTGGCAGTTAACTTAGTTGGTATGGCTTGCTTCGGTCACCATCATCACGGACACGACCACGGCGATCATGATCATGGACATGATCATGGACATTCGCATGGACATTCGCATTCCCACTCCCACGACTCTCATTCCAATGACTCTCATTCCCACTCCGGATCTTGCGATCACGGTCACAAGAAACAGCCCTCAATTCTTCACGATGACAATTCACATTCACATTCACATGGTGGCCATTCGCATGATAACGAAAATATGAGAGGTATCTTTCTTCATGTACTTGCAGATACCATGGGCAGTGCTGCAGTCATTGTCTCTACTGTATTAATACACTTTGTTGGATGGTCAGGCTGGGATCCTCTCGCATCTTGTCTCATCGCCATTCTTATTTTCCTTTCCTCAATTCCTCTTGTCAAAAGTAGTGCGAAGAAACTGCTTTTAACAGTTCCCGATGATACCGAATACAATTTACGAAACACATTGGCTGGTGTAAGTGATTTACGTGGAGTTCAAGCCTACACCGTTCCAAAGTTTTGGCTAGGCGATAAAAATCAAACAGTATTGGGAGTCATGCATGTTGTTGCTACCAGAGGATCAGATCTTGAAGATGTCTTAACGAGAACGAGAGCATTTCTTTTGAGTAAAGGTGTGGATGTTGTGGTGCAGGTTGAGAAAGATGGAGACGGTAGTTGTTGGTGTGGAGGAGCAGGTAATAGCAGTCGATCGAACACGAATTCGAGATTTTCCTAGTTGCACAAGAATTATGGACAGAATCTCCTTTCTGGAAGAAATATCATGGGATGACGACAGGATTGAAATAGGATATTCATGAATTGATGGATATCTTTATGACGCAAAAGACGTATACGTGCAAATAGCATTTAGATTATATTAGCAGCACGTGAGTTGAGTTGAAATGAAATGATACCAAGTATATCTTCTACCCTTAGAGCAAGCTATGACGAGAACATTGGGCGCATTGTACTTGACCCTGAAAAGTTTGGATTTATTATGACGATGATTAAAGCTTGAGGAAAGCCGCGGAAGAACAATTTCAAAGGCAACGGTGTCAGCGGTACAAGTAATATCGCTGCCCTAAAAGACGTTAAAGGAACACTCAATATTTAGCTCATTTCACATACATGGACGTCTACTGCACCGTATTTTATCACATTGCTGAACGAGATCAGAGGTGGCATGACGAGAAGAAGTTGATGATTTGATTTTAGAAAGACTAAACATCCAACCCTTAAAGATATCTAGACGGAAGCCCTTCAACCGCAAAGACGCTATTGTACAAAGTAAAGTTGGAAAATGAAGCTCATAGCCCCATTTGTTCCACCCAGTATCCCTCACTACTCCCAAAGTCCATCCCTATGAAGACAAGCTACTGCACAGAGTATGATCGCATCACAATTTGCCTTTTGAGTGCAGTCTTCCTTGTGTTGTAGTCCACAATAAATCTTGAGCTTGCATCCCTCAGGCTTCGTCTTGCCAGGCTGAACAACATACTCATCTTGACAAAAGCCCATGACGTCACTATCAGTAATGCCACCAGGAGGACGTGGATGATCCGCTGGGACCTGGGACGGGGTGTACCTCTGCTTGTGCTTGCAGAATGGTAAATGTGGATAGAGATCGGTGAAATTGACCTTGAGAATGAGAGACCATGGACAGATGTTCTTGTATTCATCATTAAGTGTGGGAATTGCTCGTTTCAACACAAGAGAGACATTGATGATGTAGTCGCGGTGTGCATCATTGCTGAGACCAACTCCTTGCTTATAACGGACGCCGAATTGTTCGAGGAATCTGATGTCATCTGCGTAGTTGTAACTGGCGCTAGGTTTCATACGAGGATTTCTCATTAAGTCTACTGCCTTTTGAGTCTGTCTAAGGACGTTTTCGAAACGCTCGGCCTGGAATCGTTGATGATTTTCAGCTTCTTTTGCCATCTCCTTTACGTCTGTGAGAACGTCGCCGCAAAGCTCGGAAGATACTGGATGGACTGTTGACATGTTAGTAATTTGGAAATGGAAATGAATGTCGCTTGTTTTTGATGTTGAGAGGGATCCTTACGATGCTCACGGGTGCAAATGCGACGTGTTGAAGGAATACGTTGAAAGGCTAAGACCGCATTCTGACCCTGAAGCTCTCGTGCAAGAAAGCTCGTCATTGCTGTGTTGACGGAGTCGTCGCTGAGTGCTTGTCAGAGGATGTTGATTTGTTGTGCTGATGAGCAAAGCTGGCACGGTGACTTGAAATGCCGATGTCGAAAAGGTGCTCGCAGACCCTCAGATAGGAACGCAACGTGAGAAACAAACTCGCTGGCTTTTTGATAAAATATCAAGGTTACTGGCGGTTGTGTGAAAACTTGAGATGCTAAGTTTCAGAATCCAGCTGGGGATACCGAATTTCGCTATTAGTTGGGATTGATGTGTTGCGAGAAGAGGTTTGAAGTAACCGGTTCTTCCCAATCAATTCTGAACCAAGTACAAGGTTCAAGACAGTATGAACTGTCCCAACCTTTGGAGAAAAAAAGGGTTCTGAGTCAAAATTGGAGTGCAAATGAAGAGGAACGCGTGCTCTTTTGGGAGGAAGTTGTGGTGCGGGAGTTGGAAGGCTAAATACTGAGTTTTAACGGCACGCAAATTCACTAAGGCTTTTCTCGTTGAGTACCTTGACGGAGACTTAAAGGAGATATTTTTGTAAAGAGGCCCTACCAATCTCACGGCTTTTACGGAAATGAGGTGAAAGTGAAGCTGCCTTGTGATTTGTTAGATTTTGAGATTTTGGTAATGTGACATTGAAATCAGCATAGCCATCAATTAAAGATATAATCAATGAACTTCTTGTTTAGAGACAGTCAGAAGCTTTAAGGTCAATAACATGTACTTTGGTGGTCACATATACAATTAAGCCAGATCTACAAGTGAAAAAGCTGTTTTGAAGAGTCTCAACATTTTCAATATTCTCTTTTCCATTCTCGGTTAATTCGAGGGGTAAAAACAGCCAAACTAACATACCACAATTAGAAGTAACTTTTCCAAGACAAATTATGACAAAGATACTTTCTTTATTTGGAAGTGAGTCAGTTTCTATTTTAGTTCAGAATGAAATGAGTCTGACTTTGCTTTCACATCCCCAACAATTGGGTTCGAACTTGCAACAGATTGTTCACCAACGCCTCCAGAAATTCTAAGCAAGAAACTCCGTACGTTATTGTTCCGTCCAGTGGTAACAAAACCTTCCGCCAAAACGATTTATCTGACCGTCAATACGGGCTTGAAATTGGTATATCGTTCTGCGGACAACTAGATGAGCGGCTTAACGACAGATCATCGACTTCACCGAAACGCTCTCCGCGAGGATTCTGGAAGACTCATACCTACATTATTTAGAGTCATAATACACCACAATTATTGAAAACCATATGGTATTGCTTGATTGAAAGGTGAAAGTATGGAGAAAGAAGTCTGGGACTGCTGGTAAATCTTTATGGCTTCCGTGTTCTGAATGATCGAGAGGGGAAGTCTAACTCAAAAATTGCCGTACTCCATTCGTGGACTTCGATAATGAGAAGTCATCACGTTTAGAATTGAGACATCGGATAACATTAGGCGTATAGCATAGAATATATTGGAACCCTTAGTTCTGGTGTTCTCTCATATTGAATATTATCTTTCACCAAGCAGAGGGAGAAAACGAATGTAGAAGGAGATACACGAGAGATGGTTGTCGTGATATGAAATGAGATATCAAGCTTGCACATCTATCCTGGTACATATATTGAATGAAGGATCTTCTGCTGAGCATGTTACAAAAAGGCTATGCTAACTTTGCGACCTTTATTACCAATTATCTCTGTCTCTTCATGGTCAGTATTGGAAATTCTGTACTCTAATAATACTGATTCTGTCTAATATGACTACGATTTGACATCTACTTTCCCAACTTTCATTGAGGTCACCTGCGCTAATGAAACAGAATTATATAGAAAAGCCTAGTATGTACTATAGACTATAGCAAGACTTACGTTTCTATGCATCATAAAAATCTGTGAAGGGAGCTTGAAGCTTTCGATGGTATCAGGCGTCAGATTTCCACTGTATGAGTTGTCGTTAATTTAGAAAGCACTCAATGTTTAACTTTCCATTATGCTCGACGGAACATCTTTTGATTTCTTGTTTGGCTACGAAATGATTCGGAAGTAATAGACCACTGGCGGTTCTCAATAGCCCGTACTAATCTTCATTTATCCAAGTGCTCCACCAAATAAGATAACCAGGACTGTAATATATGCCGTAGGAAACAAATCATCTATTCAAGGACCACCAATTGTGAGTACGCTCTCGTAAAATCTCCTCCAAGCTGAATCCAAAACCAAAGGAACTCAACGATCAAACAAAAACCATCAGTAATTGACCGACACACAAAATGAAAACAACCCGGGATCTCCGCAAAGTAACAAGGTAAGCGAAATATCCTGCACAATACTTTTTCATCCCTCTGATAAATGAACTTTCACCAATCAAAGCCCCAGATGGCTAGGAAGTACCATAGTCAACATCCACGTCGGCTCCTCATCCCAAGAATTCGCCGTTCATAAAGATCTGATTTGTTATACCTCCCCTTTTTTCCGCGCCGCTTTCACATCTTGATTTCGGGAGACAGAGACGGGGATCATCAAACTCCCCGAAACGAAGACGGAAATCTTTGACGTATTGATGGGGTGATTGTATACCCGGGAATTTAGTAGCGTGGGCCTAGAAGTCGAGGAGTGGGAGATGGAAGCGGAGCCAAAAGTAGTGGCGGAGAGTACTTCAGGCATTGGTGACCCTGGCGGAAGGAGTGAGAAGAACAATCACTTTGAAAAGCCATTGAAAAGCAACCAAGAAGTCACGAGAAAAATTCAGGCACTTATGAATGCTCTCGAGAACGAAACATGGAAAGGCGAGGCCGAGACCCTTTTAGAAGATGCTGTTGGAAAAGAATTCCTCGACAATCTCGCTGCGCAAATCGACAAGAAGGTAAACAGTAAAATTCATATCTCCATGAGAAAAATTCTGGAACTTTACGACTCAGCGGTTATGGCTCAGATACCTCTCCTAAGAACCACTGTATCGCTAAGTACGATGAGCTTTGTAGACATATTAAAGATCGATGTGAAGGTCATGTTCATAACCATGATCACCTCGAGACACCACTCGAATCTATCCCATACGTGTGGAAAAATACGAGGGATTCGGATTTGCTTAGGGTGTATCTGCTTGATTAGATAGCGTGCAGATCGGAACCAAGTATTCGGAAGGGAGTAATTAGGAAGAGGGATCGCTTTAGTCTGGTAGATGATTTAGAGAGGTATTTTGAGAGGGTTGACGAAGATTCTTAGGCACTTGGGAGGCTAGCGAGCAATCGATTATGGCGATTCTATGCCAATGAGGATGAGTCCGATACTTTTAGACAATTCCAATTGATTGGGGGAAGGGAAGACTGGCTCTCGTTTATCAGTCTGAAGATGATAAAGTATCATTGTAGCGTTCGTTGATTTGAAACGGTGAGCTCTAACACTGTTCTTTGGTTGTTTAATTTTTTTTTGATAAGCAAATGCACTGTGCAAGTGATCTACCCAAAATTTGTGACTTCAACAAGTTTTCACCAATCAGTCTTCACCAGTGTGTAAAAAAAAGGCAAAGGAATGATGTTTCTGGAGAAGTATTGAAGGGCTGGATCCAGCTCAACAAACACCTCATCGTATGCAAGACCGTCCAAAACAACTTACTGTCAATTGAAGTAGCTAGGAAAGAGAACCCATATTGTTGTTGTTTTTGTATGAATCCAAAAGTTACAATTAAATTTTTTTTCATAAGCGCAACTGCAGAAGTTAAACAATCAAGCGTTTGCATATCTATATATGAATTTTCGAGCCGTTTTCCTCTTTTTGAATAAGACACTATGATTGATAAGACAAGGCATCATCTGGCTCCCCATACTTAAACCCTCCATATAAGCGATGATCAAACGATCTCAAACTTCACCTCAATAAGGCGCTACGCTTTGCTCAAAAAAAAAAAAAAACCAATGATCAAAACAACCCCATATTTGTAATCTTGTATCTTTCACAGCAGCTCCATCATTATATCTCCGGCTTCCTTCCATAAACGAAATGAAATTTCATGTAAACATGATTCAAAGGATTCTTCATATCGTTTCTTGGTCCCACCATCATCACCTGTGCCTCCTCAAAGCTATACCCCAATACCCTCGTAAACAACGCCATACTGATTGGTTCGACGGCATCCAAACATTGAGCTTGATAATACATACCAATCTCCTTGAGTCTTTTGTCTTTGGGCCAGCGACCAATGGGTACCTTGTAGACTTGATCGTGAACATCGACGAACCCAGCGTCAATCATCCACTGCTTCTGATTTCCAGCAACTTCATCCATCATCTTTCCATTTTTAACACTTGCTTCGTCAATCAACCCGAAAAATCTTTGCAGATCTCCAGCATTGAGATCAGTACCGTCGTCACTCTCGATATGTACCTCGTGCTCTTGTGCTTCAACCCATCCTCCGGGTCGAACATGCGTATAGGCCTGACTGAAAAATTTTGGCCAATCTGATATACTAGATGCAAGAACTCTCCAGTGTATCAAATCGAATTGTCGATTGCTAGAAAACAACCATTCATTCTCAGCATCATCTATTATGAATTTACAGTTTGGTGGAACCCAACCCGGTTGGATAGGACTTAAATCCGTTCCGGTGACTTCGGCGGAAGCAAATTCATCGGCACATTCAATTGCCCAAAGACCAGTTCCAGTTCCGACATCGAGAATTCTTTGAGGATTAGGATCTATGGGCGCGCAGAATAGTTTTCCACCTAGAATGAGCTTGAACACGTGATGTTTGAGATCGAGTCGTTGCTGCTCAGCTTCATCATTAGGAAGGAGGTAAGAACCGGACTGATAGGCATGATAACGACGACCATTTTCATAGGTATAGTTTAACATGGATGAAGTAATAGATGTAGAGGCTGTTGATGCGTCGTCGTCGTCCCAACTGGAATCAGCATCGCTATGAGTATCCTAAAGTTGTGGCGTTCTTAGTATTTGTGAAGTGAAGTGAAGTGAAGTGAAGTGTTAGATGGTTCACATGATATTTGATTGATTGTCAATATCATTATCATTATCATTATCGTTACGAAGATGAGGGAGCTTTCTTTACTTACAACTTCAACATGATCATCTTGATCTCCATCACTTTGATTGGCAATATCTTGATTCACGGTTTCGGTTTGTGTATAACCATGATTTCCAGTCGTGGTAGTGGCGGTAGTGGTGGATTGATCGAGGGATGTTGGTACTCTTGATTGTGGCGGGACCGAGGTGGTGGAAGTTGTAGCTTGTGGAATGTTTTGTTGTGATGGATCTGAAGTAGCTGATGTCGTTTGCGGTGTATCTTTTCCTGTCGATTGTGACATCTTTTCTTTGGTGTAAATGTTTTTTGCTTTTTTGGTAAACTCCTTGCAATATTACGATGGTTGACAGTTGATAATCGACACAACAAGATGAGTTGATTGCCGGTAAACCTTATGTGTGTTGATGATGATCTAGTCCAACCGCTGCGTCACGGGCCGCCTTTCATTCGAGTAGGTTCACTGGTGGTTGATTGCAAATGGATGTAGATCCGCAGAAGACAAATATAAATAAACAATATATAAGGAATATATAAAGCTATCGATTTATATCAATTGATATAATTTCACTTGACTACTAAGATTCCCTAGGTACGGATTAAACGGATGAGTTTTTCACAGAAGGAGAGGACGGATGTGAATACCTAGCAGGAACAGAGGTGGATTAGAAATGGATACATAAAGGAGTTTGAGATAATTCCGAGTTTTTACTAATTTTTTCTTCTTTTGTGCTCCTTGGGGTTATCTTGCACAGCAAAATCTAAGTACGCCTTCAATTCTGTTATGTGATAGGTTCAAGAGGTCAAAGGCCCATGTGTCCATGTGTTCATATCAGATCTTCAACCAAGGGATATGTAGATGTAGGGTATCATTGCATGGTGGGATCCAACTCCCTGGTTGGAGAATACATATGTGTGTATGTATGTATGTATGTATGTAGAAAGGTAGCTAAGTAAGTATATATATATCTACATATCTATATGTGGAGTGAAGTACAGAGTATCTACCTACCTACCTACGTACGGAGACTCAGGAGTCAGGTAATGACATTCTTTCTTACTCCTTCACTCCACTCACGGTATGGTGTATATAATCATTGCGATAGGCGTGTATGCTCTTTCTCTCTTGCTTTCTTGTTAGGAATGGCGGTGTGTGAGTATATGATCATACTATGTACGTAGGTACTATAATTACATGGTATAATCTATATAATCAAGCGATAATACCAGCGTGTGGAAGAATATGATAGTTTTACAATAAAATATGATACAAATCATGTCATATATCGATTATCAATTGAGTATGAAATGAGTCCCCTCAATCATCATCTGAATGGCCAATTGCATTTCTCCTTTGATCTCTAGTCATATTGCTCCCGTCCGCCTCTCCGTATTTTGAAGCCACCATGCGAGCCATGAAAATGAAGCCATTTTGAAGAACCCATTGATGATTGAACCGTCTCAAGACTCAAGACTTAAGACCTCTCCTCCTCCTCCTCCTCCTCCTCCTCCTCCTCCTCCTCCTCACCCTTGTGAGAATTATTTCCCGTCCCACACCTACTATAAGTGGATCTTTAATTCGCTTTTTGAAATATGTGTGGTCGGTGTTATCGGATCACATCTACTTTGAGCATTAGTTTGAGCGCCAAAACCCCACTCGCCTTCATTTATCTTGGATCTAATGCATTTATGAAGATGTGATATGTATGCATACCTAGGTATTGCCACGTTTTGATGCCGGAATAGCCATGTGTGTGTGCGTGTTGGCGTTGGTGTTGGTTGGGTGGATTTCCTAAGTATTCACTGTCCACTCTTCTGAGCTGCTCGTGACACCGTACAATTGCATTCACTATTTATCCTACATACTCTTCACGTCGCAAGTCTTTGCATCTTGCATCCTGCATCCTGCATATGGCCATTTGTCTCACCATATCATTCAAAACATTATCCAATCCATAACCTTCGCTCACTGATTACCGTACGTACCGGTAAATTCATGCAACTTAAATCTCCGATAAGACTTACATAGATCACTTGCACGGAACACTCAACAAATCAAGCCATCCAATCCTCGTTACCATGGAGAAATCCCCAGAATCATTGGCGCAAGAGATTGCAAGTATGAGAGAGCAGTTAAGTAAAGTCAGCGAAGCAATTGATGCCTATGAATCAGTAGCCATTCAAAATCTAGCCAAAAAAGACATTCAATCCAAAGGAGAGATCAGCCAAAAGCATGTAGAGCTTTTCATGGAAACGGATAGGCTGGTAAAGAAAGTCAGGGGTCCAGTAGATATGGTATTCTCCAATTTTGAAAACGTAAGTCTACTAGTGTTTGGCAATACAGGTCTGGCATTCATAAGAAGTATCAACCACGATGAGCGTTGCTATTAAGTGATGACATATGTGGGTTGAGCAGGGGAAATATGCAAGCTGACTCAAGATTCGTCACATGTGAACAGTCAGTACATTCAGGAACTTTGAGAGCAGTTTTGGAAATGGGTGTATTTGATGCTTTACCCACGGATGGGTCATCATCTAGTGCTACAACATTAGCGGAGAAACTCGGCGTAGAGAAAGAATTGCTGGGTAAGCGTTTGCGTTCCACCTTCAATATGCTTGGGAACTGAATTTGTACCAGTTCGATTCATGCGAGTCCTTACGGCCGTGGGACCATTTGCGGAGACAGGGGAAGAGGAGTATGCTCATACACCATACTCCATGGTGTATATGGTGCCAGAGCTTAGGGGAATATTCAAGTTAATGTCAGGAAAAATGTTTCACCATAGCTCATCCCACACCTTTCCAAAATGCTTCACAAATCATAATGACTTTATTCTAATGCAAATCAATAGGTTTGACGAATACAACCTCGCGAACGCTCGAATGTACGAGTTCTTCCGCGAGAATGGCTTCAAGAGTCCAGAAGATCACCTCCTCAATCCATATTGCTTCGCGCACCAAACTGGGGAGAAAAATATGTGGGAGCATATCGGAGCGTTCCCAGAGCGATTTCAAAACCTGAATTTTGCCATGATCGCCCAGACCGTAGCCACGAGTTGGACGGTTGGAATATTTCCGTTCAAAGATGAGTTGAAAGGAGTTGAATCCAACGATGAGACTGTGCTAGTCGTCGATATAGGTGGCGGTAGTGGACACGTGACGAAGCAAATCATGGAGTTCGTGAAAGAAATTCCAGGAAAAGTGGTACTTCAAGAACGAGATGAATTGATCGATTCAATTGGTCATACAATCCCCGAAGTTTCGACCATGAAGTATGATTTCTTCACACCTCAACCTATAAAAGGTATTGTCAATCTCTCGTTTCCTTGTTGAAGCTGTTCCTTGTTGAAGCTGAGCCTTGTATCTATTATGGTTAACGATGATTAGGAGCTCCAATATACTACATCCGTCGTTGCCTGCATGACTGGCCAGATGTTGATTGTGTTTGCATCCTAAAAGTAATTGCCGATGCAATGGCACCCGAGATTTCAAGACTGGTAATCTCGGAGATCGTTCTTCCACCAATTGCCGCCGATGTCGAAGCTGGATGGATGGATTTGACGATGATGACGCTGAGCGGACGTGAGAGAACGGAAAAGCAGTGGGTGAACTTGCTTACTCTATCGGGATTGAAACTTCGAAAAATCCATCATGGCTCCGGGACAAATTATGCTGCAGTCGAGGCAGTTCTAGCGTAAATATTTGTGGGAAATTTGAACGTTTGGATTAATCAGTCATAGAAGCTGCCAATAGATAGGCGGGTGGCATATAACATGGGGCATATAGAATACAAGAACCTATGCCGACTCTAAGTATGTTCCTGCGAGCCAAACAAGTGAACAACCTGCTAAAGCCCATGCACCCACAGCTCTCTTGCCCCACCAAGAGTTATCTACTTCTACCTTCGCGGCACGTATTTTGCGAGTCGGGTGATTTTCCGAAAGTGACGCAGAAGACGTACCATTCTTTTCCGCTGCTTCAGTCCGCTCACGCAGCTCAGCAATCTTCTTACCAAGTGAAAGTAGGTCTTCTTTCCATTCCGTATCGTTTGCAATTTTGTCAACTTCTACATTTTGCACATTGCCGAAGAAATCCATTAGGAGTCTTTCTCTACCTCCTTGCTCTCCACCTGGGAATAGATCCCATCTAACCCCAGGGTGCGAATGGATTTTGGATTCATCATAACTATCAAATAAATCGCCCAGTGTCTTCTTGCTTCCAGGTTCCCGAACTTGAGTTTCAAGGAAATCTAGATTGTAATATGTATATCGATCGATGACTGCTACCCCAACATCATTATCCGCATGATGGGAGTATGATGATTGATCAATTTCCGAAGAGCCTGTCGCAATGATGTTGGGAGAATAGAATTTGCTGTACATGGTATTCGCTTGGCAAGTATCGATCATGAAGAGTAATTCATGGTACCTTTTGAATTATAGTTAGTGTATGCTATACTCTGAGGTTGAAGTCAAACAAACCTTTTTTTCTCCCACATCTGCTCAAATGCATCTGCCAAATCAAATGCGCTAATTTCCTCTGCATCTTGGAATTTTAAGAACTCATTACCACCATGACCTGTCATATAAACCAAGATATTGCTTCGATCGTCCGTCAAAAGCCTCTTACTTCTCGGCATCTCTTCACCAACTCTATCCGTCAGCAGTCGAATAAAGTTCTCTACTGTAACCTCGTATCCTCTGTAGTCCACCTCGATATTGTCTCCGTATAAGTCCACCGCGCGATCGGCGTTACTGTAGACTGTGCCAGGAAAGGCATTCCGAGGATTGCATGCCATATCGTCGGGTAACATAAGAATGATTTGAGAATCTGGAATCCCTAGTCGTTTGACGGTACGATAGAGAGAGAGAACATTTGCCAAATGTCGATAATTAAACCAGAATCGCGAAGTTGAAACGAGAACTGCCCAATTGCTTGTGTGTTCTGCGGTTGCAAGCAAAGGTGCGAATAGAGGCACAAACACCAGAGGAAGTTGGATGAAATTGGATAACCTCATGATGGAATATATTCCGATATCGAAATGTAGGTGTTTTCAGAACTCCCTTTTTTGACTACTTGTCAAATTTGTCAAACCTTTTGTAGACTTATCAATGTGATCTTCCTGAACTCATTTCCTCGAAGTAGGTTGGAAGGGCGCAGGCGCAGCAAGAGCTTACCAATCGTTAAAGCTCCCCTGGGCGCGTCAGCACGCTCACAATTACGTTCCTGAAAATTGATGCCTCAGATTACTTGTTGCCATTTATTCAAGGCTTGAAGCTATCACACATGATGCTCTGACATGCCCCGCCCCGCGCGACCCGCGTTTCAAACATTTCTCAGACACACTTGAGTTATTTCCAAGGTTGCTTTGCACTAGTAAGTATTTACTGTACATCGACGGCTCATTCTTAAAATCCCTTTGACATTCACCTCAACGAGCCATCCGTACTATTGACTGTATGCTCTGCTATCCAAGATATCTCAGCAAATAACAATGGGTAGGCCGCCGGCTGTTATTATTGTTGTCAGGTAAGAGATCTTTAAAGATCCAAATTTCATCATCATTAAATTCGTTTTTCTTTTTCTGGTCCCGTAAACAAATGCTCAATATTACCGCCTCATTCACTATCCTCATGAAAGACTCTTTTGCTGGCAGCAATATCTAATCTTTTACATAGACATGGTGCTCGTCTCGATCAAGCAGATAATCAATGGTACTTGACAACTCCGACTCCATACGATCCGCCTCTTACATATGGTGGATGGTCGCAATCAAGAGCTCTCGGTACTCGTATAGCTAATATCCTACGAACCCGCGAGACGGACGATGAGCTTGTTGGTCAAGATGCTCAAAATGGAGGTAAAAATAGAAAGAGAAGGCACAAAGTCATTATACATACCTCGCCATTTTTGCGCTGCGTCCAGACATCAGTTGCCATAAGTTCTGGCCTCGCACAGAATCCGGGCCACAAACATCACGCTCAGCGATCTCCTTCCACACATTCCCAGCACAAGAGTTCGCAGATGCACTCGTCACCCAGAGTCCGTCCAACTACATCAACAGACTCGCCTAGACTAGCCCCACTCCTGGAGACTACAACTATTGAGTCGGGTTCGAGTAACAAGATTATCGGACAAACTGAAAACATAAGAAAATCGATAGTACGAGTTGATGCATTTCTCGGAGAATGGCTGGCTCCGGATTACTTCGAACATATCACTCCGCCTCCAAGCTCTATTATGATGGTAGCCGGTGCTAAAGCCGATTTGCTACGAAGAGAGGATCATAATAGCTTGATACATGTACGAGACTTTTCCGCCCAAGGTTCATCATTTCAACCATTTCCAGGTGGATGGGGAAGTCCTATCACAGCTGAAAAGAAAGAGTTCCCATCAGTGTCGAGTTTGAGCCATGCGTTACCCAGAAGAGATCGAACGAGCAGTCTGAGTAGCGTGGGAAGTGATGGGAGTCGTCAAGGTTTGAAGGCCGATGGTCATCTGCCCACTTCTGAACACGGCATCTATCAACCACCTGTTCCGAGTTATGCAATTTCTACATCTGATCCTATACCACCTGGATATGCTACGCATGCCAGAGATGCATGTGTTGATGTTGATTATCAATGGGACAGCATGCGTGAGCCTTTGAATTGGGGAAATGGTGGCGAATATGGTGAAGAATGGCCCTCGATGCATAAAAGATTCCGTAAAGGTCTCCATAGCATGTTAGATTGGTACAATACCAGTGAGAACTTTGATAGAATGGCAACCAAGACTCCTTCTAGTCCAGAGCCTGGAAAGAAGTTTTCCATTGACGAAGATCAAGAAGATGAAGATACGGATTTGGTTCTTATCCTTGTCACTCATGGCGCTGGATGCAATGCCCTCATTGGTGCCTTGACTAACCAGCCCCTATTAATGGACGTTGGAATGGCATCATTAACTATGGCCGTCCGAAAACCTACTCCCGAAGTGACCCCCGTTCCACCCCCCAGTGCGACATCTAAAGCACATTCTCGTACAAACTCGAGAAATTCATTAATCGCAAACGAATATGATATAAAATTATTAGCAAATACAGAGCACCTTCGATCTGCTCCAAATAGTACTGTCTCTTCCCGCAATCCTTCTATCGCAAATCTGTCTACCTTCCGCGAACGTCAACCTACGGATCCAAATCGTTCCACAACTATAAACTCCAGTCTGGGTAGTATCAGAAGAACAGCAAGCATAGCAAGTTCTCAGCCTCGCACGTTGACACCGGCCAGACAATCATCTGTTGGGCTTTGGAGCGCCACTCCTCCGCTTAGGGAATCCATCGATGAGAATGATGACACGGATGGTGATAGTATGATATTGAATTTCGGAGATGATGGAACAAACGCGAAATTACCAGTCTCATCGACATCGGCCGTCGAAGAAGATAATAAAGCAGCCGTGGTGAAGAACCAAGAGTTAGAAGTAAGTGCCGTAGAGGAAGATGAAGTTGCTCCCTTGGGATTATGGGGTTCACCAAGGCTACAAGCAAGTTCGGGACCAGTTGTAGATCCAGGACATGCGCCAAAGAGAAGGTGGACGGTTAATGAGAGAGGATGATTGTGTATTGGCATCAAGAAATGAGGTGATTTAATATGCGAATGGGGAATTGACTACATCAAAGTATGGATGAACAGCTCTGCGCCTAGGGTAGGATAGGGTAGGATATGGCATGATAAGGTGGGGTAGGGTATGGATGGATGGATGAATGGATGGATGGAAGAATAGACTGTTGTGGACTTTAGTCAGTTGGTCATTTTCATTGAAGCGTGGCGTGGGCGTACGGTGTTCAATAGGTCTAAATGGGACAAACCAAAAGTGTGCTCGTATATGATAGCATTATCAGCTCAGGCGATTTTATGTAAACAAGAGCTTGCAAGTAGTCTGAGGAATGGTATACTGGGAACATCAACTGGATGGTTTTGGTGACTGCATATGTCAATTAAGATAAGTATCACTTGCATGGCGTCGGACGCAGGGTTATCTTTCTGATCAAATTTTATTCCAATCAACTTTTTATTTTGATTATGATTATTATTTCTATTATACCACCCCTGATTAACCTGAGGGAATGAATATGAGATGCCATTGCCATGAAATATGCACTTCCTATGAACATCAGATGTTCCGTAGAAGGTCAAAATCATATCAAGATTGAATATCTTAGGCTAAAAGACTTGTTTCCTGAGACTCAACAGACAGCACAAGCATTGACCAACTCAAAATTGAATGTTGGCAAGCATCTATCATAATAGTTAGCACAAGTCTTTTCAAGAATTCAAATAATGTTAAAGGAGGTGCTGTATCCTGTTGCTCATTCTCAAAAGTGGTTTGTTCCTCATCAACGACCCGAAGGCTATATGAGTGGTGCATGAAACTCGTGTCTAATCATTGCGGGGCGGTGTGGGAAGTCATAATAAGGTTGGAGAGGAACATACTGTGTCTGGAAGAGGGTTCGGTCTTTGCATGACGCGATAAAGACAACATAGTGTGATGCTTGTGTTGATGTTCTTCACCGCAACGAAGTATGCAGGCCGATGCGAAGCATCTCATCAAAATTATTCCAGGTAATATGGATTGTCGAGACTTTGGAAAATCCATCGAGCTTCGTCGAAAAGCGATAGTAACACAGGTGATAAGCTGCCGCTATGTTCTAAAAGAAGCTTGTTAGCTGCATTCAACTTAACTGCGAATAATTGATATAAAATGTAGCTGAACAATCAGAGAGGCTCGCATGCGTAATATTTGTAACCATGTATTTTGTCTTCAAGACTAATCGATTTTTTACCATCATCATAAAGTTTCGTATCAAAATGTGCAAAGAGAAAAGAGTATCGATCTTACCAAAGCTTATGATGAAGTCCCTCAATCATCGTCGTCATCAAACTCATCCAATTGGAATACCTTTGGTCTCTCGGCGCCGACGCCTGCGCCTGCACCAGCACTCATAGCGTTGTTCCTTCTCTCCATGTCTGCTCTGTGTCTCTCTTCTTCTTGAACTCTTTGTGCTTCTTTCTCCCTCTCCAACTCTTCAGCTTTCTCTCTCTTCTTTTGTTCTTCGAGCTCGGGATCCCATCCTTCAGGATCGATCCCACTATCAAGCAATGCTTGGATATTTGCTAATGCACCCCCTCTGATATCCTCTTCGCGAGCCCATGGCTGGAATGGACGGTCATCGAGTCTCGTGTTGAGAGCCCGTACGACTTCCGCATCGAGGGCCGTTTGCGACTTAGTGGGCTGTTGTGATGCTTGGTCTTGACTTGGAGCGGGCGGATTGGATCCATTAGGAGTCACTGAAGGGACATCTGTATCCATAGCATTTCCATTCGCTCCATTGCCAGTCACAGTGACACTGGGTGTAGTACTTCCATTTGTCGCAATTTCTTCTTGCTTCGGTGATGATGCTTCAGGTTTAGAAGATCGAGTCTCTGGCGGGGCTGTGTATTTAGAAATTCTTCTCGCATAGCTAAGAAGTTCTTCGTACTCCACTGGATTCTTGTTTCCGGGATACTCAGAGGATGGGGTGTTGAGAAGTTCACTCCGTGTGCTGGTAAGAAGAATAAGAGAGTCGCGAATTTGGGTATCGAGGGCTGCTGAAGTTGCATGAAGGGTATCAAGCGTATGGGTATTCTGCTGATGTTGGTTTACTATGAAGAGATTGTTAGTAAATAGGATCAATGAGGTGTTGTGAAAAGGGCGGAATGGTTAAGGAAGACTAAACGTACAAAGTGATAAACCATCATTAAGCTCTTGATCCGCAGTGACAAGGTCTTGAGCTAAAGCAGGTGCGGGACTGTACTTGGAGATTGAAGCTATGAGATTGACAAGAGCCTTTTCAACTCGATCGAATCGTGCATCAATTATTTTGTCCATCTTTGATTGATTCAAATTAGGGAGGTGGGAGGTGAGAGGAGGGTTAGGGTTGTTGTGTGTTTATGACATGTTTGTGCTAGTATCGATATCCTATAAATAGGAAGTCGAAGGGTGGAAGCGATATGAAGCCGTTCCGAAGAATATGGATTATTGGACGCCTAATAGAACGTGGAATAATCAAAACATTAAGAAAAAGCTTAAGAGAAAATGTAGAAATGATAGAAAGGAAAGAATGAAGTATTTCAGAGACTTCCTTCAATTTATACAATGAAATTTTTCGGAATCTTTGAGGAAGAAAAAATAAGCGCAGTCCCCACCATAATCTAAGCGCTAGGTTGAACAACAATACCAATCCAGTATCACATGATCTTTAAGTTCCGTCGACGACTTTCTTATGTCAACAATCAAAGAAGTTCCTACAAACCACATCTTCTTTCACGAGACACACGGCAAGTAATACGATAGTCCCGAGAGATAAAGCTGAACCCGGCAAGGAGCATTGATGCATTCTACAGTAAGGGCTTATGGCAGCAGAAAGGTCTTTCTATCCAGTATTAAAAAATGAGAATATTCTTTTTGTGACAGATCAAGGTTAACAGACTACATGATTCAGAGTAGTGAGTTGTGGAGAAAACAACATAGCACTCCTCACATATTCACATTCTGTTCAAGTGATTATTGATCCTAAAAAACAGACCATACTAGTTCTGTTGAAGTGTTCTAGTAAGGTTCCTGACGCTGGTTGACCACAAAATAAACTTGGAATCAGGCCCAAAAACATGTCCATCGTGTGAGGTAGTCAAGCTATCGATACTCTTCAAGGTCGGATACTATAATTGTGTCCCCGTTTTACTTTGATTTTGAAGATTCTCTTGGATTACCACTATTCAGATTATAATCAAACAAGATTTCATTCCACAATTACCAGTTAGTATCAAATCATATTAGTCCAATCTATTTGTAGGAGGATCCATGCGTACAGAGTTTTGAGGCGTTTCAAATCAAATCAAATATTGCCTATATCATTCTCCATATCATTGACTATGTTCTCTTATCAATCTTTAGACACAATTATCTAGCTTAATTCCGCGATTTCTGGGAGGTTTTGAGTAGAGGGCATCAAAGAGGATGTACGATCGAATGTATGCTACCCGGTGTACTAATGAAAATGATTGACATTCTTCTCTTTCACTAAATTTCCGCACTTGCATGATTACTCAATGTATCTCTGTGTTTCAATATATTGTTCAACAACATTAGACCCTTTTGTAAGCCATGTGCCCAGCAGCTCTTGTTGAAGCTGATTAAAACCAATTTTTCCCTGGCAAAAAGGGTATATACTAAGCTAGTTGCTCAAGTCGAGAGCATTAGCTACTTCCAGATATTCATGGTATCGACTGCTGAGCTCTTTCATTGTAAGATTTTCCAAGAACTCACACATCACAAAGGTCACGCTTTAAATTTATCAAAATGTAATTTGTGGAACTATTACGAAACTCGTCACGGGCAATCAATCACAATCCACGTAACTTTCAAGAGGCAATTCAACCAATGTTAAAAATATTCTTTCTGAAAACAACTGAAGATGAAATACCAATGAGAAATATGTGGAATTATTTTATATTGTTTATTAATTCAATTGCTTGCTTGACTTTACGCTGATCACCAACTATATTAAGAAAGAAATTAAAATGGAGAGAATGAAATGCACATTATAACTCATCTTGGTTTGAATTGGATGAAGTTCCGCCGCTATCGCCGCTCTCGTCATTGCCTTCTTCTTAGTAAGCTTCAACCTGATCTGCGGATTCATCGCTATCTGTAGTTGACTCTGATTCTTCGGAGCTATCCTTTCCCACACGTGCTGCAACCGCCTCAGCGGCCTTGTTGGCGAGCCTGATGAGATTAGCGCGGGCCTGCTCGAGGAATTTTTCACGACATGCTGCATCATCTTGAATCCTCTTTTTAAACGCTTCTTTGTCCATTATTGTTATGGCGATACCATAGTAGTAGGCTTGAGCTGGACAGCCGAGCCACATGAGGAAGTCAATCGCACTAAGATCTCCTTCACCAAACCCGACCGGCTTCGAGACATCTTGTCGTAATTGCGTGAACAATTCATCACTTTTCGCAAAACAGGCCTTTTCTACAAACTTGATACAAACATGTACCCAGTTCAGAATAGCCTCAGGATCAAGAGAGCCATGGTGGTGTCGAAATTCGATGGTGCGTTTTTCATCTCGGTAAGGAGTTTCTAGACCTACTATGTTGAACGCAAGACGACCTAACTCTATTGAATCACCAAAATCGTGGAACAGCGAGTTGTTATCAGGATATCCTAGGATATTCTCAAGAACTTCGGCTCGTGTGAAGTCAGGGTTCTCTTGGCTAAAACGAGACTTGAAAAGAGAGGGGCACCAGAAATTATCCGATACACGCTCCGATGGAAAAATTAACATTAATTGTGGCTCATATGTGTACGCAATTGCCATAAGCTGCTTGAGAATTGGGAATTGAAGACCGTTATACGAGTTACCTACGTGGACATGTAAGCCTGCGGTGTGATCAACACAAACTCTGTAATTTTCTCTTATCGTTCTCAACACCTTAGTGATAGCATCTTTCGCAGACTCATTGTAGTAGTATGGAGGAGAAACTATCTCCATGCCATTTTTTGTGTAGAGCTCGTTCCATTCTTTAGGTATCCTGTCTGGAAAGGCCTCGTCATTGCCAACGGTCAGGTCATCTTTCAAGAGCCAGCACGTTTTGGATTCCTCTTTCGTAGCCTCATCCCATCCAACAATTGCTGGGATACCAACAGCTCTTAGTTTCTTACCAATATCTTGGTCGATTTTATATATGCTATTGAGCTTTTTACCATCCACCTCGCGAGGATCTTTAGGGTGGGGATCATGCTTATCTGCATCTACTGTAGCTAAAATAAATTCAAGTTCGAGACCGAATGTAAGATCAGTTTCACCCTTCAATGGGGAGGTAGTGTCTGAGATGTTTTCCTGTGACATTGTATTGAAATAGATGTTATTCTGTTGGTTGTTACGTATTAGGGCTGAGATATAAGGTTAACGAATCTTCTATCCCTACAACTTAATAAGCATTTAAGTAGATTAACAATTGCATTGTTGTATGTTAGTTATGTAGTACAAAAGGAATTGAAAATTTCATTCATGTATGTGTGATAACGCTTTGTTCATTCTTTGTTCTCAGACAAAGCCTAGATGTTTACTAGCGCATATTGTTTTTTATTTATTTAACTAGGACACAATAGTAATGCTGCAACTGCTATTGAGATCATGCTATCTACTACTATATTTACCATAGTGAACAATATACAGTTCTTGGTATTATATGAAGAAGATAACCCAAAGATATAATGTTAATCTGGAATTTGAAATACTAAAGGACATAGAAGCACAGTCACGAATGTAATTCTGAGGCTTAATGTTTTAGATGTTGGAGCTATCGTTGCACATATTGATGAGCCATTCTGATACCAGTTATCCTCTTTACAAATACTATGGAAATTATGACTTCAATACTTATAAATTCCAAAATGAATAATTATGGCTCTCATGACAAATGCATTTGATCAAGCCGATCGATCTAGCGGCGCTGGATCAGCGGACACACAAACTAACACTACACTCACTCAGCCATTAGAAGCTGCTCTTTTTGCATCGGAAGCACTTGCACTTCTAGCAGGTGTACTTTCTAATCCCTAATTTCAAATACTATACTTCAACTTCTCAGTAATTTTATGTTTTGGGATAGCTATTCTGATCGGCTTCCGAGAAGCCTAAAAAGAAGAAGTAACTACGCCATAGACATGTGATATCCACCTTAGATGGACTTGTAGGAAAAAGTGCTATTAATGAAATAACTTTGTAGATTGGGATTTGCGATCCAGAGATGAGAAAGGAACGCGTTGAGAATTCAGAAGAAACATATCCTTGTCGTTCTTCCGCCTGGAAGAAGAGTTTTTTAGCCTTTGAATTAGAGATGAAGATGATAGCAGTGATTGAAGTTGAGAATCAATATACCAGATGATCACCACTGGGTATAATGGCATGACTATGATTGCCATGTGAATGTTGACTTCTAACAGTTTTTCTAGAGTAAAAAGTGTGAACAAGTGTTGACCAAAGACGACTTGCCATTGTAGAGTGATGCAAATGTGCGACCTGGCTTTGGAACTCACTCGTGAAAAACAATAGATTCAAATTCGATGAACCCATTACGGAAAGCATGGCTCAAGAAGCGGATGAATAATATTCGGTAAACTTCTCCCGATGATGATAGGTTCAAGTAACTCCGACATTTTCATTATCTGCAATGTAAGAGGACACAGAATGAAGGACGCCTTTCAGTATTGAATCGGAGACTCTTGAAAGTTTTGATTCATTGACACTGCTATTTATCACTCGGGAGCGAGCACAACAAGTAGCCAAACTTGCCGCCTTCTATGATTATTGGAAGCGACGTGGATTTCATAACATCACGTGATTGTTGCTCATCTCGCGTTGCAAACGCGTCATTGTCCATTCGATCCCAACATGTAATTCGGTCTCAATCACAACGTTCTATACCTGTCATCAACCCAAATTTTCATCATGCCGAAAGTTACGAAGACACTCAGTACAAGTTCTCGTAACAATCCTGTTGATAAATCAAAAAAATCTGTCGGAGGTCGTCACCAGACTCGAGCAGCATCAAAAAACTCCGCTGGAGAAGGAAAAGTACCCACAGAACCAAATTCTGAAGTCACGACTCCTAAATCTACAGATGCTCCAGAGGTAAGCTTCTCCGTGGTACTCTATTAAATTCATCAGAAACTTATTATACTCAGGATACCGCCGACAATTACCTTTTACTAGTCCGCCTCACTAGCAGTTATGATCCTACCATTACACGACTACTCTCTGTGCCATCAACCTATTCATTCCTTCAACTTCATAGAGTTATACAAATCGCATTTGGATGGCAGCATGTCATGCATTCCACTTCACTGGCAGAAGGACGGCTGAAGGTGAACTCGATGTAGATGTAGGATTTATCTCACTACCCTTACCCTCGAGTTTCCACTTTGTTGATTGTAACAGCTGGCTAACAATGTGCGATTGTGCACGTAGAAAGGATGGGTTCCACGAGGAAAAGAAGTTCTAAGTCTACAGATGACTAAGGATCAAATTGAAATCATGACCGATGCCTTTAATGATCCCAATATAGATGTGAAGGCATGTGCTGATTGCACACTGAAAGACGCTTACGAAAATGAGAAATACGGAAGTTTAGAGATAGAGTACGAGTATGACCATGGCGATAGCTGGATACACGAGATCACATTTTTAGGAAAAGAGCTTAAAAATGTAAGAAAAGCTATGGCTATAGATCCTCAATTGAAGGTTATTTGCATGGCAGGCGAGGTTTGTTTCTTCGACGCCCTTTGGTAAATTTTGTTAATTGATTATAGGGACACCCATGTGCTGAAGATTGTGGTGGCGAACCTGGCTGGGAAGACCTCAAGCGCATATTCAAGGGAAGGAAGGCTAATTCTCGGAAAGATTGGTACAAAACCTCATGTGCTAATGGAGATCCCAAGGGATTAGATCCATATAGATGGGATATGATGGAAGTCAATTATGCTTTGTCGCAGCAGTTCAGTACTTAAATTACTCTGGACTCTGTTCGTGGTCATATGTCACTTTCTCTTTCCGCGTTTTTAAATTATTGTAAAGTTCGAGGATCGAGACATACGCACAAGGCTAGCGTTGAAATATTCAACTGCCCAGGGTTGAAGTCAATCATAAAGTAGTCAGAAAATAATCATTCCATTTTGATAGCGTCTCCGGGTTTTCACATTTCCTCCTTTCCGTTGTGTGTGATTTAAAGCAAATATTGATCTTGGTATTACAATATACTCAGGGGCCACACAACTTCTCTCATTGTATAAATGAGTATAGAATGAAGTGATTAGGAGGAGGTTTCGACTACCAATGAGCCGACTATCTATCCAAGTAGTAGCGTAGCTGGTCATGATTTATGAGAAAGCTATCTTTATTATAGCATCCTCTTCTCTCTCTTGTATGGCTTTCATCCTCTCTTTCGCAAATGCATCTACTCTCTCCTCTCTTATCTCTTCGATGGGGTATACGAACCGAACAATGTTTTTTGTACCGAGTCTAATGATACCAGATTGATTAGCAAAGTAAACTGAACACAATAATCTCCATCTCTTTATTCAATTTCCTTAGTTATCAGTTGATACTTACGTGAAGTATGCACCACCTTGTCGCACAGTCTCCCATATTATATCCCGAAATTCCTCATCCGCATCCTCTCCATCAAACTCTTCCATTTCGAATCGATCAACTAGCCACAGTCTAAAAGTTTCTATGTCTAGGTCTCTACACTCGCCACAGTATTCATACAACGCTCCTTGGACCGCCTCATCCGACATCAGATTATCCAGAGTCTCCATGTCGTCTTCGTCTGGCTCGCCAATTGGTGATGGCCAAGATATAGAATCAGGCTCGCCTGTCAGAGGTGGCCAGCCTATTGCGATACGTTTCACAATTCCGAAGCCAGGGAATGGATCCCATCTTAAAAAATCGGAATCAGTTATGGTTCGTTTCGTTCACAAATTGTTGACATGTAGCGCATATTGAATATTGAAACTCACAAGAATAGTTCTCGTTCCTCATTGGCAACGCCTAAAAAGTTTCGAAACTCTAAGGATGTAAGGCTGATACCTCCATGATTTCTGATGTACCGAAAGAATGATGGTTCTGATAAAAGTTCCATGGTATCTAATGCCAAGTCCAATGGTCCGCGATTGCTAAATAAATGCTCAGTAATTTCATTCTACCTTGGACATGAGTAAATCACTTTCGGAGGTTTTATGTTGAAATAGCCTAATGGATCATGACTTCCTTCCTCAGAACCATGCTGTGTACTAATTCTCGTTGATACATTGTTCGCGACTGTGAACCTTTTGATCTGGCTCCTAGTTTGGGGTATTCCGTAAGGCCACCCGTACCCAATACGAATGCCACTATCGTCTATCTGGGATTTTGCATCAGGATGAACTTTTGAGAGGTATCTCATCCCTCGTTTCTCTGTACTTATTTTCTTCGCTTCGGGCCCGAATTCCCTAACATTTTCCCAGAATCCTTCTGAAAAGAGACAAGAATACCATTGTGTTGGCACTGGCCAATAATCATACGTGTGAAACTTATCATTCTGACCTCTCTTTGGTTTTCGATTCAATGGTGGGGCTTTTCTAGATGTTTGGTAAGCTTTATTCTTGTCGGTGAACCAGCTTGTCTTGATGGTTCCCAAATTGGGGAGACCAGGACCACCACGGTTGTACATCTGAGTCACAAGAGGCGTGGGTTGACCTCCCCAGATCTGTTCACGAAATTAGTATTCGAATATTTTCGCAATAAGGCAAAGCTTAAATTCTCAATAAACGAGTATCCTAGTTCAGCCAGAGGTTCATCTTCAAAGTAAGGTTCATTCTCGCCTTCGGCCGCTTTGTGATCGGAATCGTATTTCTCGTTGATAATGGACCGTCGTATAGCATGCTAAGTCGCATTGCAAATTATATAAAAGTTTGACCATCCGCCCTTCACCCAGTAACTTACCGCAAATTCATGAACTAAAGTAGTTGCAATTCTCAAATGATTTCCCATCCTGTATGTAGATATCAATAGACGGTCGCATGTTAGGTATCCAAGCAACCCACTTTTCTGCATCTGTCAAATCATCTCTTAAAAGAGGTTGTGCCATCTCCGTAGAAACAAGAACCTCAATCCTATCAAAAATTGTGTGGTTTCTTGTTATTGCATTACGGCTTGTACGAGATCGAGGCAATCCAGATGAAACCTCCTCATACCCGCTGTGAAATCCGAACACGACCTTAGATGTCATGTTTTGGATTGAGCTCTCAAGTACCCGTGGGGAAGAGCGACTGATTCTTTCACTGTGAGTTCTGGAGAAGAACCGTTGCAATCTGATTCCGTTAATGCTTTCGGACACATCTTCGTAACTGCCATTGAGGAGTGCGTCTAGCCTAAGAAGTACATCAGCTTGTATATATTATGATTCGGATTATAGTATTGCACACACCACGAGTATTTGCATTCGTTATGTAACATCATTGTTGCCAACTGTAGACAGGGCTTCAATAGACTCCACACAACTGGATTATCTGCCTAGGAGAAGAGCAACATAAGCTCAGCCAAAATTTGAATTATTCGAAAGACATGTGGTGCAAATACTCACCACCCAAAAACCTTTTTGGTCTCCAAGAATTGGTATCGCTCCCTTATGCTTCGGCATGTCATTTTCTGTCACCCATCTACTTTTCTCGAAACAAGGATGAATAGGATTCCCTAGATTATGAAGGAAAACATCTGTATCCAAAGCTGCCAAGCATTTCATGGTATAGAGATCGAATGTCGTGAAACCGTTGAATCTCTTTCTTTGATATCTTTCTAATTCATTAGAACTCTCTTCCCAATTGCCCCTCTTTCTACTTCGGTGAGATTTCGAATAGCCTTCCCGAGGGGTAACACCGCTTTTTGTTTCATTGCCCAATATTCGATGATCGACAGATGCAAATTTGCCTAAGGGTCGGCCGTACTTTTTGGCAAGGCTTGTCCATCCGAAGGTGTAGCGAGATCGTTCGCCTAGAAGTGGACATTAATATTTGGTTATGTTTTCACGATTTTAAGAGGGAAAAACGGTTCTTAAAACTCACTCAATTATAACAATTGTCCTGTGGTATCATAACATATTTTGCCAATTGCCCTTGCCTCATCATATAACACATCTGGTGTATCTGGCATATTTTCAAAATAATGTTTCCACCCCAATTGTCAATCAAATTCAGCTTAAGCAGGGGAAATTCGTACATATACACCCAAGTAAGGACGTTATGTATGATCGAGACCACGATTCACTCTCAAAATTGGCCTTTTTTTTCACTCGATACAATTTAACAAAGATATCGTTTATTTGAATGCTGAATGTTATTTTGCGACTTGCAGGCAATTCAATAATCCTTTGTCTGAAACCAGCTTACAGAAGACTCTCGCAACTAAAAAATTAATGATAAATGCCCTCGACAATCCAAAGATTCAAAGATCAATGAACGAATGAATTAAAAATAGAATGGAACGAAATTGACAAAGAAACTTTCAAATACACCCAGAGACAATTCGATTACTCTGATTGTAGAGAAAAGGCTGTTGTTAACGCAATTGAAGGATAAAAGGATTCAAAATATCTCTCCCAGGGGCATTAAATTATGCACTTCTGCGGAACCAGCAGCAGTGATCTTTATCCTACTCATCAAAGAACTAATCTTGTATATCTCTCTGTCGTTCTGCCCATTGAGTGTCTGTCGGGTACTGCGCTGCAGGGTGTTGTCCTTTTGAGCCTTGTTCAGTTTCAATCTCCTAATCTGTCTTGCTAATTACGGTTCCCATGGTCCCTCCTACAGTCGTAAGATCAACAAGTACCCCTTCTTCTTTATCTTTTCATATGATAATATAATCATATGGTATTCGCTGAATTGATCCATTGTGTAGTATATTTAGCATCGAAAATTACCTCATTGCGGAATATGGCTAACCCCAGAAAACAATTAACGAATCCTTTCATGTTTGAAGGTAAAATTTCTATTTCGAAACAGTATTAAGTATCGATAATGATTTGCGCTACTGACGGGTGTTTAAGACCCCTAATCAGATTTTGGACGTGTAAACACCAGGGAGAGAGACCACTTGTAAACCCCCTTGAGTATTGCCGAATCATTCTGATCACATGATACTGGACTCATTATCAGTATGTTTTGAGTTTCTCACAGGCTCTTTCAAGATCTTGAAACAGTTCAGTACATACTGCACACATCTTTTAAAAGCCTTTAATTTTGGGCTGAGAATCATGTGAGTATGGTACTAGTTGAATATATGTAGCGTCACATAGCGGAATATAAAGAAAGGAAACCCCCTTTTCCGATATAGATAGAAATGTTTAGTGGAAACCCTGGGGCGGCACTAATCCTGCAGCATTTAGTGATTCCCTCCAATAGTAATCACATAGTCGAGTTTGAGAAACAGTTACAATACGATAGACATCGAGTGCTCCCATTTAAAACATTAAAATACGATGTGTCGTGCATTGAAACGTATGGAGATGCAAGGATTAGGTGGTTTTAGTGAGATGATGCACAAGTGAACTGACTGAATGAGAATTCAGAGCGGATGCACTCACATTTACATTGTCCTTTAGTAAAGAGGTGTATTCATAGAGAGAAACAGGGAAAACAAAGAAAGGAAGAAAGTAGACAACAACAACGTCACTTCATGTAACCTTCACAACCATCCAAAAGCGAAATCAGGTGATGTCGATACAAAGAATAGATTATGATGGTGATTGATTTTTATTGGAATTGGTTTTCCTCTGGGTTTTACTTCCGTTGCGAGGTTTACCTGATGAAGTTGAACCGGACCAGCGAACCTCTTGGACTCTGTACCGTTCAATAAGCGTAAATTGATAACCCAATACGCTGGTACTCAGTTGTGTCACTGGGCTGCATGTCACAAATTGTTGTTCGTTAAGTGTATACGATTGAGAATCAACATGAAAATTTGTGGATTCAAAAATGAAGGCACTTAGCTTGCGATGTAGTAAATGTTCCGAACCCCATTCATGACCGGGGATGATCCGTACCTACTAGGTGTATGGTGTGGTGAGGTTCTAGATTTTATCCAGACCTTGGGGTCATATATCACTAAAAGTCCCCCATCTTCATGGGGCCAAACTGAAAGATCATGAACCAAGAAAACATAAAAGATTTGTATGTCCGAGTATCATCAATGCTTCTGAAGATAATACATGGTCGCTGCCCTTTTTTTTTTTGAATATTGCAGCCTGATATGAATATTATACTTTTGAAATAGAAATAAATTGGAACCAACTGTGTGGCGAGGAACTGCCCATCTCCTCCTACTTTCTACTGGTACCTCGATCTTTTCCCCTACCGTCCAACATCTTAAACCTCTTTTGAAAACCTTCACCAGTTTGCATACCGCTCCCTCTGGGGCCATCCTCAACACTTCTCTTTCTGCTCTTCTCTAGAACATCCTTCATTCCACCACCGCTGCCACTTTTTCTCTTCGTCAACCTCTCAATTCTATCAATACCCTCACCCAATCCTCTCCATTCTTCACCACCGTATCCAGCATCTTGTCTTCCACCAGCTTTGTTTTTCTTCGCTCGGTCCTTTTTGTTTTCCTTTGGTAATCTCGTGTAATTTCTCTCTTCATATTCTCTTCTTTCATCATCTTCCTTCTTTTCCTTGTCACTCTTCGATCTTCTGCCGCCAGCTATAATGTTCGAGCCAATACTGGCCTCAGCAATTGGAGCAGCAGATAATTCTGTATTGATAAATTCATCCAAAGTTGCAGATTTGTTCGCTTTCTTGTCTTTCTTTTCGCGACGTTCGGTGGTAGGCATAGCAGTTGCAGTGATGCGAGGAGGTTTGTAAATACCATCAGAGGAATGCCTCGAATCATCTTCTGTGGCAGCGGCAGGTCTGAGAAGAGATGAAGGATTTGGTCGGTATTGTAGATCGTCAATTTGCGAGTTCTCAAGAGGTGCTCCATCTCCATCTGCATCGCTATCATCTTCAGATTCGGAATCGTCTTCATCGCTTGGTGCATCACCTTTAGTTCCAATTGATTTTGGTTTAGGCGCAAGAGCTCGAATGGCATCATCAGACGCTCGGAGTACTTTATCGATTTGATATTTTAGTCGACCTTCCAGTGGTCGAACGCCCTTCTCAAGGTATACCCTCAATTCCACCAACTTTTTCACCACCGCATTATCCAATTCTTCTTCGTCCTCGCCTGGCACATCTTCTTTCTGGTTCCTGATCTTGAGAATTATGATAAAGACTAAGTT
Source organism: Botrytis medusae (assembly GCA_019395255.1). Classification (NCBI taxonomy): domain Eukaryota; kingdom Fungi; phylum Ascomycota; class Leotiomycetes; order Helotiales; family Sclerotiniaceae; genus Botrytis; species Botrytis medusae. The sequence continues at coordinate 366,198 of JAHXJL010000072.1, forward strand.
TTGAAGATATGATAGAAGAAGCTCATTCTTCACATCTAAGAGCGAAATTCCATCAGCAGGAGGTTTGATAAGTGAACTCTCTGGGGCTGATTCAATGGCCGAATTCAATGATTGTGTAAGAGTGGTCAATAATGCCGGAAGGGAAGTTTCGACGGCCATGATTTCGTCGTTACGTTTCTTTCAATTGAATGTAACGCGGACAACCAAACGTTGTGTATGATCTATCGGGTTATGAAGAATTGTAAGAATTTCCACTTGAAAGAAGATTTCAATTGATTGTATCGATAAGAAAATTATTAGTTTGTCAAGGTGAATAAATTTCTGTTTGCGCCGGTCAAATATTAATCCCTTTCCGTGTTTCATGCGGCCGCTGCGGCGAGGCCAGATTAATTGAAAGGCCGCCCGTTCAAGTTCATCAGATTGGTAGCAAGTAATAAGTAACAATCAAGGAGTTTATCAAGTTGATTTATTTCGATATCAACATCTTATAATTATTTTCTCAAAGTTTGAACACATTTTAGCTATTATCAAGCTCAACTCATATGAGAGAATTTACACATTACTTCCTTGCTGGCAGTTCATGCTAAATTAAACATAAGGATCAAGGGTTGGATCTTCGTAAGCTCCCCTTTCACAAGCAATGTTTCCCTTATGATTTCCTAATTATAATCTTACTCTTGAATCGCATCACGCTCACAATCTGCCAGGTAAATACTCTTCATTATGCGTTTAAAAGACCTCAGGCCATCTGCGGCCTTTATTGCGACCTTTCTCGTCGCTCCCGAACTATCCTCAGCTTTCTACCTTCCTGGTGTTGCGCCGACATCATACTCACCCGGCGCCAAAGTTCCCTTATTTGTGAATCGACTTACACCTGTCGGTTCTTATGATGATGGCCAATTGAGATCCGTGGTATCTTTCGATTACTATCACCCGGCCTTCCATTTCTGTAGACCAGATCCAAAACCAGAATATGTCTCGGAAAGTTTGGGTAGTATCCTTTTTGGTGATCGCATCATGACTTCGCCTTTCAACCTGAAGATGGGAGTCAACGAGACATGTACACAACTTTGCGAAGAGAAGAAGTTTGATCAAAGCTCGGCACATTTTGTGAACAGAAGGATACAGCAGGGTTTTGCGCTCAATTGGTTGGTTGATGGTTTACCAGCAGGTCAATTGATTGAGGATGAAATCACACAAACGAGGTTTTATAGTCAAGGATTTGCATTGGGGAGTAGCGATCAGAAGGATATGCACTTGAACAATCATTATGATATCTTTATCGACTACCATGAGGTATCTGCCGGTCAAATGAGAGTTGTTGGTGTTATTGTTCAGCCTTCGTCGAGGACAATGAATGAAAATCCAGGGGATCCGGAATGCGGTGCTGGTGGACCAAAAGTAGTACTTTCAGAATCTGGAGAGACAGCCGTCACGTATTCGTATAGTGTCTGGTGGCAACCATCAACAACGGCTTGGGCTACCAGATGGGATAAATACCTTCATGTTTTTGATCCCAAAATTCATTGGTTCTCTCTGATCAACTCGGCTGTTATTGTGGTATTCCTCGTCATCACAGTCCTTTCGATTCTTATGCGAACTCTGAGAAAAGACATCCAGAGATATAATAGACTCGATTCGATCAACCTTGATGACTTATCAGGAACATCTGTTGCTATCGAGGACGGAGTTCAAGAAGATTCCGGATGGAAATTGGTACATGGAGATGTATTCCGTACACCAGGACGTCCACTGATTTTGAGTGTATTTCTCGGCAATGGAGCTCAATTGTTTGTCATGACGGGCTTCACGATTGCCTTTGCACTTTTGGGATTTCTTTCACCATCCAATCGTGGATCTCTTGGTACTATTATGATCCTTCTGTATACTGTACTCGGTTTTATCGGAGGATATACCTCAGCCCGCGTATACAAGTCTTTTGGTGGTGAACAATGGAAGCTCAACATTGCTTTAACTCCAACCCTTGTCCCGGGCATCGTCTTCAGCACATTTTTCCTTCTTAACCTATTTCTTTGGGCCAAAGAATCCTCTGGAGCAGTACCATTCACAACAATGCTCGTCATCGTTGCTATATGGTTCTTCTTCTCCTTGCCTTTATCATTTGCCGGAAGTTGGGTTGGGTTCCGTCAACCACCTATCGCATCTCCAGTCCGCACCAACCAAATACCACGACAAATTCCTCCTTCCACATCTTACATGCGTCCTATCCCATCCATGCTTCTCGTGGGTATCCTACCATTTGGGGCAATCTTTGTTGAACTTTACTTCATCATGTCTTCCATTTGGTTCTCAAAGGTTTACTATATGTTCGGCTTCCTCTTTTTATGTTACGGTCTCATGATCATCACCTGTGCCGCTGTCACTGTTCTTATGATATATTTCTTACTTTGCAGCGAAAATTATCACTGGCATTGGAGAGCATTTATGACGGCCGGTGCTAGTGCTGGTTATGTATTTGCAAATGCCATGATCTACTGGGTGACGAAACTGCAACTTGGTGGCTTGGCTGGTAGTGTACTTTACATTGGGTATAGTGCATTGATCTCGTTTCTGTTTTTTATCCTTACTGGTAAGTCCACAATCCTGAACAATCTATTTTGAGATCATACTAATAAGCCGTTCAGGTTCAATCGGATATTTTGCTTGTTGGGCTTTTGTTCAAAAGATTTATGGATCCATTAAAATCGATTAGGGTTTGATTTGGTTGGGTCTCAACGTCCCTCCGTGAGATCACGACATGTGCGATTATGTGAGATTGCGGGCACGCTGGAAGGGTTTCAGAGAAAGGCAAGTCGTCTATGTACCATAAAGCTGGATTTTTTTTGATTTCGGAGGTATCTTCAATTCAATCCGTGTGATGCGATGATTAAAGTATTTATAGCGACGGTCTAAAGAGGCATGGTGAGGTGCAAAGGCGTTTGATTAGGGTGGGATGTATTAGTACGCAGTGAAAATGAATTATTACTTTATTGTGTCAGGTTTTCGGCGGTCTGGAAATGATAAGTTGTCATGAAAGCCATGTGCAATAACTATTACGTTGTCACCTTTATCTGCTTATGGCACTAGATTAGTTCTCTTTCCGTCAAGTAAGCACTTTACTGTGTTGGTATCATTTCAGTGGATACTGCTATGCTATCATTACTCGAGATTGGCAAACCAACTGTTGGTCTTATTTATTTTCTTCTATAAGTATTCGTTTCAGACATTGCCATCAAGGAAAACAATATTTACATTGCAGAATATCTCGTCTTGTTTTCGTTCGTTTCTCGTCTCTTAATATCTACAATCTGAAGTCCAAACATCATCGCCCTCAAGATGTCTGGTTTTGTTCAACTCTCGGAGTTGAAGGAAATCTTGACTCCCACTTGCAAGATCTTGACAGATCCCAATGATCTTAGTTTTACAGAGTATCTGAAGCGATGGACGGACATTGACTTGAAGACTCCTGGAGCTATCATACTCCCTACTTCAGAAACTGATTGCCAAAATATTGTGAGAATTCAAAGCACTCAAACATTGGTCTCTTCCTAACACAAGAATAGGTGAAATGGGCGTCGAGATACTCTATACCCTTCGTGACAAAAAGTGGAGGTCACAGTGCATGGTCTACCATTGGAAGTGACGGCATCATCATTGACTTGAGTTTATACAAGGGTATAGAGGTGTACGCAGAGTCTGGCACGGCAAGTATCAAAGGGAGCATTCTCTCCAAAGAAGTAGCAGTAAATCTTGCGAATGTTGGTTTCTTCACTGGTATGCATTATTTAGTCTACTTCCAGAACTTGAGGGAAGTGTGGTTGACGCTAAGTTTAGCTTTGGGAAACGGTAACACGGTGGGTGCCATTCCATATTTTCTCGGTGGCGGTTGTTCCATTACTTCTTCCATTACTGGTTTTGGATCAGACCAAATTATTTCGGCTCGTGTCATAACTGCAGATGGTACATTGATCAGTGCCACTGATGACACATATCCGGATCTTCTTTACGCTATACGCGGAGCTGGACAACATTTTGGTCTCGTAACACAGCTCGTCATCAAGATTCATCCTTTGAAGAACCTTGGAAACGATGATGGTCTTATTTGGGTTGGAAGTTTTATTTTTCCACTTGATCGTGCTAGCGAAGTGGCTTCTGTCATGAAAAATTTAATGAACAATGATCGATATGCAACGGCTGGTCTTATGATGATTATGGCGCCACCCCCGGCACGAAATCCATGTTTGGTTATTGCGGCTCGTTACACCGGAAATCCTGACGATGCGGCATTGGCATATAAAGATTTATACGACCTAGAACCACTTATTGCTAATGGAGCGCCGGTACCAATTCAAAATGCAAGTGATAGAGGGGAAGCACTTGCGGCTAAAGGGGGCTTTAAACAATTCGGTATTGTTGGCCTGCATCAATTCGATGAAGAAGCCTTTCTTCAGACAATTGCAGTTTGGACGGAGATGATTTCCCAATGTCCAGATGCAATAAATACTGCATTCAATTTCCAATGGGATTCTAGGCCTGTAAGAATACCTGGTATTGAGTCAGCCATGTGTCTTCATGACATTAGGTACTGGCAGTAAGTGGAAGGTTTCTCTTACTTTTACAGATGTTTGACAAGCTAATATGTTTAGGAACAATTTCATCTGGCACATTGAATCTAAGAATCGATCGAAAGTTGACGAATTTAATGATCGATCTATTAAAATAATGCGTGGTAGTGATGAGTCAAATTTTGTAGATTTCCAGAATGGTACTCGGGTTGGACCTATTGAGCGGAGATTTAGAGGAAACGAAAGGCTTACTAGATTGAAGACCTTGAAGAGAGAATGGGATCCAAGAGGTGTATTCACATCTGAATTACTCTATTAATTTACAAATGTAGACACAAACAACTGATTCAATTTTGTCTACAAAATCTATATGTGGACATTGATCAAATGATTATAAGAGTAGCTTATATTTTATACTTGTATATTTGAAATTATTATTTGATATTAAAATACTAATGATTGATGAGAATCTTCATTTTGCCAGGTCTGATGTGCCGTTGTTTCCGTTCACCGCGTGACCAGGTAAGATATCGTGTCACTTACAGCAAGTCTCACCTCGACCTCGACTATAAGTGGGTAGAGTCTTGGAATTCCTCTGCATTATAGTTTCCTGCCACCGACCGACGTCATGTCAAACAAAACAACTTTAACGCCAGCCATGCCAGAGCAGCATTTCCACCTGTTCACCACGTTAAGCAGTCCCTGTTCACTTTTTAATCTTTTTCTTCCTCCTGTTCCCAGCAATTCTTAAAATTTTCCAGCTCCCTTTCGACCTTCAATACCACATTTAGAAATTATAAAACCCAAATCGCATTGTTGACATTGACAAAGTATGGAATGACCACCTTGTCATAGCCGAACAAAGAAACTCCATGTGATGGGCTGGAAAGCAGATTGTCAGAGCTTCTTTCTTACAAGTCTACGGAACAGCTGCGCGCTAATTATCACAGCCGTCTGCCGTGAGTCTCGTGACGTGTAATTCGATGGAAGAGTATATGAGTACAAGCTGGGCGGATCGGCACTGGGCGAATTCATTTGTTTTTTAGAGGATCAAAGGATACAGTGGTTCAACTTTGCAGCTGATATTATCAACCTGAATGTAAGCTGAAACGCATTATATCCGCGAAGGCTGCTGATCGATGGTTGATGCAGTGCTCCCAAGATCAGGACGATTTTCACGATTATACGCCCGGAGACCCTATCAAAGAGTTCGTTCGCGCGGCCGCTTCCCCCAAAGGAGCATCAGTGCATTGCAACCTCACAGTTTAAAAATTGTTGTTGTTTGAACAGGATCGAAGGTAATTCCTCATTCAATGTCTCAAAGGAATGACTTGAGTTTAAATTCACATGATTCTATGCTAGTGGATTTACTCTTCTTAAGCTGAAAGTCAATCAGTCACTGATACGACTCTTACGGCCTCTCAACCTTATGTAAAGTCATTGGTCAAGTTACTCATCCTCATAGCGCGAGTACTACTTAGAAAGAACGCAGCAACAAGGCTGTCTTGCTCCACAAGCTTGAGTTGTTATTTAAGAGTTGCTCAAACTTTGCTTCATTAAAGCGAATCACTAAATTAGTATCTTTTCTATTTTTACGAAGTTACATCCAAGCTTGACAATCACACTTCCACTTATCATTATCATCGTCATCATGTGTACAGTAGCAGCTTCTATGTCGAACACGAAAAGCAATTTCAAAAGCCTTAGGATCTGCTTTCTGTGGGTTCGTGAATACGCGTATTCGTGTATTCATGTATTCTGACTCGTTATTAGCACAGCCCCTTTTAACTGCTATTATGCACCGCGTTATTTCTGCTATACTTATATTGGTCTAATGGGTGCCAATGATCTAATTTCAAATATCGACTCCACACTAATGCTTTCAAAGATATATAATGTAGTTGCCGCCGTTGTATCGAAAGTAACTCTCAATCTCATTACCTTCGCCCTAAATCATTTGGAAATCACCTCCTATTACTTTCTATTATCAATATGTTGGTCTCTCTCTGCAATCCTGTATCTTTTATACTAGAAGTATTCGATATCGAAATTCTCAATTTCTTTGCTAATCTAGTTACTAGTTATAATGAAATCGCTACATCAGATTTTAATTATAACTATCCAACAATCCAAATCTCAAACACTACATTCTACAATATAACTATCATATATATACATTCTAAACAAAATGACAGCATCATTATTGAAACATGGCTTCCATCGAACGAAATATACAATAGTCGCCTACAAGCGACTAGCAATGGTAGATAGATCGCCGGGAGATTTTATCTCTCATATCAAATAATGGTTAATACAATTGGTGAAGGTTATACCACTATAACAACAAACGCTAGTCTAGGATTTGAAACGGATCCAACGAATTGGGAACTTACAAGCCCTGGAAATCCCAATCTTTATTTATTGCAAAATCTAGGCTCTGTTTCCTTACATGATGAAGCAGTTATTGCCAAAAGTCTTATTCAAAGTTATTATAATAGCGACCCAGCATATTCTTACTGGAGTGGTTGCTCTCAGGGCGGTCGCCAAGGTCTCATATTAGCTCAGCGATATCCTGATCTCTACAATAACATTGTTGCCTTAACTCTAGTAATTCATTGGGCAGAATTATTTCTAGCTTTTTGGTATTCATAGCTTATTATAGATCTTATAGGAAAATTTCTTTACAGTTGTGAACTCGATGCACTAAGAACAGCTGCAATTTCTGCTTGCGATGGGCTTGATGGAGTAGTTGATGGTCTGATATTTGATATGGATGTATGCTTCTACGATCTATTTACAGCTGTTGATACAGTGATCAAAAACTGTTCCCAGACTGGTACAAACATTAAAGTTAGTGAAGCCGCTGTTATCATTGCAAATGTATCATAGACTAGTGCAAGGACTATCAACGGGTCTTTCTCTTGGTATAGCAAAAGCTATGGAGTTGATCTAAGCGGAGATTTGATTACTAAAGGAGACACAGCGATAGTCTGTTCTGGTAATGGCATTTGCATAGGTGATGCTTCTGTTATTAATCCTAGTTTTGCTGTTGATTGGATCAAATACTTCGTAAAAAGAGACGCAGATTTCAATATGGAAAACATAACTCATAAAGAATTCGACAATATCTTCTACGTTTCATTTCAACGATTCAATAATATTATTGGCACCACTGATCTTGATTTGACCGCATTCAAAGCTGCTGGTGGTAAAATGCTTGTATATCATGGTTTGGTAAGTGATTACTTTTCCAGTTTCATAAATTAAGTACTAATCTCGGTAGACGGACCAAATCATTCCTCCAAAGGGTACAGAAGACTATTATAACACTGTAACAGAAGTTATTCCAGATGTACACGATTTCTATTGTTTTTATAAGGTCCCAGGCTTGCAGCATTGTTCGAGTGGGAACGGTGGACAGCCTACTACTATCTTCGACGCCATGGTTTCCTGGGTCGAGAATGGAACTGTTCCAGAGATACTGCCAATCAGTTTCAAAAACACAAATGGTACTACAGTTAACAGAAAGCTTTGCTCTCATCCATTGCAGGCTAAGTATGATGGATCTGGAGATTCAAATTCTGCGGACAGCTTTGTATGCGCTTAGGGAGAACAGAATACAAGCGTTGAAATGCTTGGAGGTGCTTGGGTTACAGTCTTCGTCAAGTATGAAATTTTCTAACTACATCTTGTATATTAACCTTCTTCTTTGTATTCATAGGGGGCTTTGTATAAAAGCTATTGAAAGAGCTAGTCTCTTTCGTATTCAATTAGATGTATAACATAGTGGTCATTGAACTGAATAAAACCCTTGGGTTTTATGTAAAAATCTAATAAAATATAACATTTACAATACTTTTCGGTACGCTAGAGTTCACCATATAAATGTTCAAACAGCGCTGTGATTTGATTCGTCAAACCCTAAAAGTAGAAATACATTCGATCACTTTTTGGTGTGTTTTATAAAACTTACCCTTCCAACCTCTGTAGAGAATAGGAAGGGAAGGAAAGTTTCCACTCAGTCTAAATACTTTCAATTCACTGCTTACTTCAGTCTCTTACGGCGTAGTATTGATTCTACTCACTGGTCCTAGCGCGTGGCCATATGCTATTGGTGCTTATGACTAAGTGGGCCATTGTCTGCCTAGTACGGGGTTCTCGAGTGTCCCCAACGATCACAAAAATCATATTCAATCCATACTGTCAATTGCTTTAGTATTACACATCCTAATAATGATTCCCGATCACTAAGCATCTTCATACTTATAATAAAAATAAAATTCTAGTTTTCCTAAAAATCATATCAGAGATTAATTTCATATGAATTTTATAATTCTAAGTATAATGTTCGTAAAGTAATTTATTATAAAAGATTAACTCGTCTCTATTAGTATTGCCTCGCTTAGCCCATTACCCCGTGCTCAGCACATGACCTGTAATAATAATAGTTAGGAATTATAACTAGAAATAGTAAGTTATTTATAGTATATATTAACAGGAAAACAATAAGTGTCTAGTTTCGCTCAAAATACTTGTAATATAGTATAGATATAATAACATTTACGATTTTTCTTAGATTAATGAGATCGACATTTATATACAAAAGCTCTCTTTCTTTTCATCAGATAAAATGATAACGGTTTCATATGACTATTCCGCAATCCAGATTCTATCGGGATTGGGAGGATTTTTATACATTTCCACCTTTGAAGTTATAATCAGAAGAAGAATTCGACAGCCTCAGTGGCTCACTCAAGGATCTGGAAATCTGATCACTACCTTAGTCTCCAGATGATCGTTAAACCGAGCGAAATATTCAGGCGCCTCTTCGATACCGATCGTGGAGCTGACGATGAAGCTTGGGCGCGCACGACCACTCGATATCAGATGAATAAGGCCAGGGGCAAGTGACTCAAGTGCAACTGGCCCACTTCTCATAGTGAGAGACTTGCCGAAGAAGTCTGCCATAGGGAAATTGATAGTATGTGACAAAGTGTCTGCGAGAGGTGTTCCAGTAGAGTTGGTCGCCGATCCGAATATTCCAATTTGTCCCAGACCACCGCCCGCAGCTGTGACAGCGATCATGTTTCGAATAACTTCGTTCTCACGCGGCTGCCCGTGAATATCGACTGCCTCGTAACCAACACAGTCGAGACTGCGCATCACACCGCCTGGCTCTTGCGCTATGATCTGCTGAACGGGGTCGGAATTGTTGAAGTTGATCGGAACTGCTCCAATGGATTCTGCAATAGCAAGTCGCTCTGGAACGTGATCTACAGAGTAAACTCTGGATGCACCGCGGAGGAGAGCAGTGTATGCAGCGAGAAGTCCCACAGGTCCAGCGCCAAACACTGCTACAGAGTCGCCTGGCTGGAAACCAGAATAGTCAATTGCACCCCAAGCAGTGCCCCAGATATCTCCCACAAGGAGATAATCATTGTCATATTCAGCGGTGTTGGTGCCATTGGTTGATGGAATAGCCATGAGGTTAGCGTCCGAATATGGAACGCGCGCGTACTCCGCTGTAAGTTTATATCAGAAAATGTGATAACATCGATAATTTGTACCAGGAAATTTTACCTTGAAGACCACCTGCATCACCGTACTCACTACCCAGGCCGTATGATACTCGGTTTACTTCCAAAAGACCTTTATCATCCACACTATCTGGAATAATCACTCTGTCACCCACTTGGAAATTGGAAACAGCACTGCCAACTTCAACAACCACCCCAACGCCTTCGTGGCCAATGGTATATGGTACGTCGGCGCTACCATACACGCCATGATACACATGAAGATCGGTGCCGCAGATGCCTGCCGTGGTGATTTTGACGATTGTGTCGGTGGGGCTTTGGATGGTTGGCAAAGGAATACTCGTGACGTTCATCTGGAAGGGAATCCCTGCCCAAAGAACAGCACGCATTGTCGCGTTGAGAGCCATTTTGATAAGCAAAGACTGTTGATTGTGATATGCAGAAGGAAAGTCAGAAGACTATGGTGACTGATGGCAGGAAACAATTCTGAGGACTTGTCATCCCCTTTATACCTCACAACGTCGTGTAAAAGGTCTCCTTAAATTTTCTGCCGTTATCAAGTCCCGATATTGCTTATATAACCTTTTTTGTCTGGTCCTCAAGCAAAGATTTCTGATAGAATACACGTCATTATGGAACCTTATAATAGAGCCGACATAAGGACAATTTTATAAGCTCCAGCCACGGACTTTATATCAGTAAGTGTGGAGATGTCTGCTCGAATGTACTGTGATAAAATATTGTTGAAAATCACGTAAAGTGATCCGTACATATGACATTACTATAGCTATAATCGAATGATTTTGATTCAAGTATAAATCTCTTGTTATTTTCAAAAAGAAAAAAGATCTAATAATAATAACTTTTTTAAAAGTAAATCTTATAATTAAAGATTTGGTAATAAAAAATTATACTTATAAAAGAATTACCAATTATATATAAAATACATTAGTATTGCGATTCATAAGTTGTACTTCTAAGATTGTAATATTTACTTAGTATCATTAATTCCGCTCAGAAATCTGAATCGAACTCTCTGATTTAAAAGTGCGAGAACATTATAAGACTTGGTTTGCAGGACATGAGTTAAGAATAGAATATGAACATGAATAAACTACTTTGTCGAAGATAAGATCTAAATCACTATCAAGCTCCTGACTTGATATAGCTTGTATTGCTTATTACACTCATGTAATATGCAGTCTGCTTACGCCCTTTACTTGTCTGATCCTGGTTTGGTATAGCTTGTGTCGCTTGTTGCACCCATGTAATACCTATGCAGTCTGCTTACGCCTTCCACTTGCCTAATCCTGGTTTGGCATAGCTTACGTCGCTTATTGCACCCATGTAACATGCAATGGTCGTTGATTATCAAATCCTCGAATCTTAGTTCGCCAAGCTTCAAGTGACATATAAAACTGCCGCGATTAGCGAACATCAACGATTTTCTAGATTGAAAACGTCTCTATGGTGGCTGAGTTTGATCGCGAAATTAATGCGGACGCAATCCCCAAGCTCTTTATGTCCATAATTAAATGTGACTGCGGGTCAAATACTGCTATCTACTACTTTGTCTAGCCAGAATCCTTGGTTAAGTAATCGCACTGGTCATAGTCAGGCCTTTGTTTTCTTCAAAGTTTTTTTGTCATTATTGTAATTTGTTATAACCCTGAAAACGACGTTGATGCACCGGGAAATTTTCACAGAAAGTCCACAGTAATCTTAGTTTGAGTTTGGGAATGCGCGGACGGTGTGATAGTATCCAACAAGATATCGGCAATTGAGTAGCTACACAATGAGGCAGACCAAGATCGACTCTTATAAAAGCATTGCGCAACCAGTGTCAAGCGAGCAATCACTGTGGTTACTCAGAGCAAACAACCAACACCATGGCGCTGAATCTATATCTTTTCTCTATGTTAGTCCTCTTCGCCTTCTCTGGATCTCCTGCAGCGGCATCAAATTCTAAGTTATGCTCGATTGCCGTGCTCTCCAAAGCGCTTCCTGAGAATACAACTATCTTGTCCACCGACTTCATCTCACCCGGTCAATCACATGGCGAGGGCGCGGCCAATCCTGCATTTCCAACCAACCCTACTAATCTGCCAGCCACCTGTGCTGTACTAATAAATGTGACCACCTCAGAGACGTCCTCCTATCGATTCGGACTGTTCTTGCCAATTACTACCTGGAACGAACGCTATCTAACAGTCGGCAACGGCGGATTTTCGGGCGGCATCAACTGGCTTGACATGGGTGCTGGCGTGCGCTACGGCTTCGCAGTCGCATCCACTGATATGGGACATAACTCAACCATGACTGACATTACCTGGGCTCTGGGACAGCCCGAGAAACAGCTCGACTTTGGCTTCCGTGCAACGCACGGCACCACTGTCATCGCCAAGCGACTCACTGAGACTTTTTATGCATCCAAAATCAAGTATTCTTACTACTCCGGTTGTTCGACAGGTGGACGTCAGGGCCTTAAAGATGCGCAGCTCTTCCCGGATGATTTTGATGGCCTGCTCATCGGAGCTCCTGCATGGTGGACGACACACCTTCAGACGTGGACCGCCAAAGTGGGATTGTACAATTTGCCTCAAGAAGCTTCCAACCACATTGGCGCCTCTCTATACCCCTCCATTGCTGCGGATATCGTTGCTCAATGTGATGCATCAGACGGTGTCACTGATGGTATCATTAGCGCTCCCCACGAGTGTAGGCTCGATGTGAATCGTTTGCTTTGCAACACTACCAACACTTGCATCAGCCCAGAACAGGCGCAGACTGTACAAAACATACACTCGAACTACACTATAAACGGTCAATTTACGTTCCCAGGCTTGGAAATCGGATCTGAAAGCGAATGGAATGTGTTGTTATCTGGTCCGGAACCCGCACCATTGGGTGTCCAGTACATCCAGAACATGTTGCTTGATGATCCCCAGTGGCCCTGGCAGAACTACACAGAATCTTTAGTTACCTTGGCCGACGAAGAAAACCCTGGAGATATCACTGCCGACGACTTCGCTGCTATGTCCCAGTATTTGTCAAACGGGGGCAAAGTGCTCATGTACCACGGAATGGCCGACGGGTTGATTCCAACTGGTAGCTCGACATACTTTTACGAGTCAGTCGCCCATGAAATTGCAGGAAACAGTAACATTTCTGATTCATTCCGATTATTCCTAGTACCGGGCCTCCATCATTGTGTTGGTACTTCAGTTGACGCACCTTGGTATTTCGCGGGGGCCAATCAAGCTGGTATTCTTGGAACCTCCATCCTCTCGGTGCCAGGATTTGCAGATTCGAAACATGACGCTTTGATGGCTCTCATGGAGTGGGTAGAGAATGGCAGAACTGTTGAGACTATTGTGGCCACCACATGGATCAATGCTACCGATTCGACTTCGGGAGTCCTACGCCAGCGTCCACTCTGCCCATATCCCACACGTGCGAGTTTGAAGAATAGCGATATCATGAACTCCGCGGACGCATGGGTTTGCGAGTAGTCTTTAGGTTTCTTATTTGTATCTGGCACATATTGCTTCTATTGGTATACCGAAGATCACGACTTCGGATGCCCGTCCAATACTATGTCATTGGTTCAAGCTTCCTATATATATATATATAACTTCTTTTCTCTCTTGGCTCTTTTAGATAGTTAGACTTCAAAAATACAACTCCCTTTGACTGATTGGCTGTATATACCCCTTGAATCAGTTCTAGGGATGAATACTCTAATATAGACACATTTTTTATATTTGTTACCCTACCTTCTATAGGAGCAACATTTTCTGTCAGAAAATATATACACCGGCTTTAATATTATCTAAATCAATTGATTTAATTATATATTGAATTCTAACTATTATTCTAAGGAACTTTTTTATAGTTACTATTAATAATAATATTATTTACAAAGAGAATAACAGTCTTATCTAAAAGCCCTAATTTAGTTAACATAACTTATGGTGAACCGGATCATATAGGGAACCGGGTCACAAAATTCAATTCTCTCTATATAATCTTATTCTACAAACTATACATTCATTCAATTCCAACTTTAAATTACTTAAGTTATTTTTTAACTTTTCTTCTTCAATCTTTTCTTCTAATTCTTCAATTAAATATTTACATAATCATCCTCATAGCTTTTTCTCCTTAGATTTTTTCTTTACCTTATATACCATTTTTAATATTTCTTTATTACTAAAAACAAATTGATCTTATAATTTAACTCTTTTGTCTTTAATTCTCTTCTTTCGAGTTTCAATTATTTCTTAAATATTAGCAAACTATTTCCGAAATAGAACTATCTCAATATTTTAAGATTCTACAAGCCTAATTATTTTTTTAATATATTAATAAGTTAATAATATAAAAGAATTATTATTTATTAAAGCTTTATTAAACATTTGATTTGTTTACCTTAACTCCATCCCATTTAAAGAAGAGCTCCTAAATATAAATAAATCTAGATCTTGATTTGGGGTTCTTATTTGTAAAATAAAGAATTGTTGGGGAAAATTAAATAGTAATAAATCGAATACTTTTCATAAAACAAAAAATACTAAACTAGCTCTTCTTCAGTTAACTGCAGGGTTAGGGTTAGGGTTAGGGTTAGGGTTAGGGTTAGGGTTAGGGTTAGGGTTAGGGTTAGGGTTAGGGTTAGGGTTAGGG